>PVLA01001217.1:0-388569 GCA_004027455.1 Hydrochoerus hydrochaeris
AACTGGACTGAACCTATGACCTCATACATGCTAAGTGAGCACTCTACCATCCTTTCAACCCTTGTGTACTTGTGAAGTAGAATCATTGGCAGGATTGATTGATGTCCTTAGAGTCTTCAAAATCCACAGAGGCAGGGACTCGGTGATTTTTACAAATGCAATTAGTAGGGTTATTACTGTAAATCTAGTACATTTGAAATTATTATGTCCTAGCATCGTTAATGTGAATCTCCCTTGACCAAGTAGCATGCTCCTAACATTTTTTTTGTGTCTTTCACGAGAGTGGGCTGACAGCATTGCACCTGAGCTGTCCAAAGATAGCATGAGATGACATACATTGAAAAATTGAAAACATATGCACCTCATATCCTGTCAGGCCATCTTTTTAGCATCTCATCTGACACAGGCATTTCACAATGTAGGCTGACTCATTTTTAGTAATGTAGGAGGAATGTTTTCTGCACTGAGGCTTTGAGACAGATAGAATTGCATACATAGTCTATAAATAATAGAAATCTTCATAGAAGTCGGGAATCCCTTTCCATGAGATGGTAACAAACACATTTCAGAAAGAAGTTCAGATTTGACAAAATATTTAATAATTTTGAATATTAATATATTGTTATTTATTCTTCATATATAATAATTACCTGGATATGTAAATGCTATGTTAGATGAGCAATCCTTCTTTACCTACTTAATGCATATCAGAGGCTACATTTGTCATTATTAAAATGATGTTATAATTTTTACTCTTTTGTATCTAGTTTTTGCTAATTTCAATAAAAAAACTTGGTTTATGAAACAGGTGATAATGCATTTTATTTCTATCAAACAATTTACTTGTAGGAATTGAGTTTTCCAGAAATATGCTTAAAAAGTTCAGATGGTTTATATTTAATCCAAATAACATTTCAAAAGTATTCCCTGCTAATTGAAATTTAAGGATGAAGGCTGTATCTTCAAGTTATGAACTTTTATACATATAGTATCAGTCTTCTATTTTACTAGTTCATATGACAAGCACAAAATCTTTCCTCAAGCAAAGTAAGAAAAAGAAGGGTAAAAATAATTCCCCACTGTGCAGTTGAAACTTTAACTTTATAAACTTTCCAAAGGAAAGTGATTTTTTGATAGACTATGTACCCAAGTCCATAGACTCAAAGTCACTATTTTAGTTTGAATGAAATGAGTAATCATTAAAAATAGAAAAATAATTTTAGTTATACCAAATAATAAACTTCTCCCTGTAAGATATGGGCCAATTAATTGTACAGCATTCTCCCAAATAGCCAACTTAAACATTGTGTAAGTATGAAAAGTAAGGACAGAGAAACACTTCAGAACAGTATCTTGACTAACAGAGAATATATTTCACAAACTCAAACCACGTGAGCTATATTTACTTAAAATACTCATTTGTAAAAATGTGTGTTTTCATTAGCACACATTTTTATGTGTCAGGCACTCCCAGTTTTTCCTATTCTATTGTTAGGGTTAATAAATACTTGGAGAATAAAAATAAAAATAAAAGTGCAGTGTATCAATATTTCCTAGTTGGAAATTAAGCAGATTTTGGAATATTTATGTTAAACTAAAGAAATCATTTTGGCTCAAATGATCAATCATATACAGGCAAATAATACTGTCATTTTTTCCAACTTTATAAGAATTAGACATAAAACCAACCCCTGACTGGCACAGGGGCAGAGGGAGGTTGGAGGTTAAGATGCTCTGCAGTCTGTTTGATGATGGTTACCAGTGGGGATGCAAATGATCTCATGGCAAAAGGGTAGCAAAATGAAAGACATTTCTCTTCATAATCAAATCAGAAAGAAAATTGAAAAAGCAACAGGAGAAAGATCACAAATATTGGGCTAGGTCAGGATAAATGGCATACAAAAGAGTTTTAGGGTAAAAAGTCTCCCTTACTAAAGACCATCAAGGATTGAACCTGTTTGCTGAGATTATACACACACAGACACACACATGCATGCACACTTGCATGTGCACACACCATGCACACCATAAATACACACATACGCATTCCATACATACAAGCAAGTGCACACCCCAAAACACAAGCCAGAGTTACATTATGTGGTGTAAGATTGTAGCCACTGTGATAGAAATGGCACCAGCTGTATCTTAATCAATTCACACTCCTGGATTCTTGCTTCTCTCATAAAATATGGGCATAGCATCTCCATTCAACTACACAGAGGTCTCATGTTACTTTCATGTATTGCTAGTCAGGTTAGGGATAGAAATCAAAGTAAAAAGAAGCAAAGTGAGGGCTGAAAAATAAATGACAAGATCAATCTTGACTTTCTTATTAAGTCTAAAAAGAAAAAGAAGCCTTGATCAATCAACACATATTTATCAAGTGAAAAATCTCATTAAAATCTTAAATGTTAATTTTGAACTGAGATTTTTTTTTACATCATTTCAATTAGTCCTCTAAGTAAATGTATTCTATTTGTGAGTTTTTAAGGGCTAACATATAAAGTGTCTTGGTGTATGATCTTCTGCAATACAATTTTGGCTTGTTTTCTGGAGAGCAGAGACCACTTTCTTTTATGTCAATTGTAAGTGATTATTTGACATTTATAAAAATATATTTCGGTACCGTAGTTATGGATAACAAATGAACTCTACAAATCCGAGAAGGACTTGAAAAGGAAATCAAGCAAGCTTCCTTAAGACATTTCCTTTTACAGTCCAACTATACCTTAACCATTTTAAATGACTTTGGAAGTGAAATTTTCTCTTGTAAACATTAGCACCCAAGGAAGGAGACATTTGTAAATAAGCAAAGATTTGTGTGGCTTGAGTTAATGCAGTTTTCCTGATGTTCAACAAGTAGGAAACTGAAGTCATTTGATGATCTGAATTACTCTGCTTGAACCATTTTAAAGTCAAGATGTATAGCCCTTCCTCTAAATAAAGGCTAAAATCAATGATGAAGTTAGTCTATTTTCAAACCTGAATTTGTATAGTGGCTCAGTTTAGACATCATAACTTTTTGTCACAGATATAAACAATTACTACTAACAGGGATGAAAAATTATGATAAGCTACATCGAAGAAAAGTAGCTTGGGGGCAGAGAAAGGAACAAATTTCAGCCTCATGTTTGCTGATATGAAGGGGACACTGAGCATCCAAAACTGGTCTAAAGGCCCTGTGTTTCATTTAGTAGAAAAATCTTTCAAAATGTCGGAGAGACGGGCTAACGAAGCTTCTCCTCTCCTAATTCCACACACTAATAAGGTTAATCTATCCATGAAGTAACAGTGAGGGCTTTCACAATTAATGTTGTAAAATACTTAAACCAACAGCTAATTAATCAGCCCTGAGGTCACTATATCGCTTGAAGAAAATTACTAATAGCAAAGATTCATGGCAGAGAATGGGAGATGACAGGTCATGCTCTGTGAGTTTCAATTTTAACTAGGCAAAGACTGTCAGAGTTATATCTATGCTTCAGTTGACTTTTTTTAAAAAAAAACAGTACAAGTTTGACTCACATGAGAAACAATTACATTTTGAGCTCATTTATAAAACTTAACTTTATCCTTTGTAGTTTTAAAATATGAGATGAGACAAGAAAAATATCCTTGTATTTTGGACCTTTCTGGTAAAACATGTTATTCATGAAAGAAAAACTGATTTAAATGCATGGTACAAGTTTACCAGGTGATATATTTAACCTGTAAAGCATGATAGCATAAAATGTCTTACTTGCAGTCTTTTTATGCATTTCATCTCCCAATTAACATACTGCTCAAGGAAGAGAAATGCAAGGAGAGAGACAGAGAAAGAGAAAGAAAAAGAGAGAGATTATAAATCTATGAAGCCTTATATGAAGTTATTTTTATAAACCTTTATTAGATGTAGAAGCTAAACTTAATAGTTACAACTCTATTTTTCTTTGAGGAGAATAGATGTTAATGTTACACCTTAAGTAGAAAGGAATAAAATAAATATTTCAAGCACATTAATACCACTAGAATGCCACCAAAAAGGAAAAGGCAGGGAGGGGAAAGCCAAGCTCCACGTCTTGATTACTTTTCTCTCATTATTGAGACAAAATACCTGACACCCAAATTGAAGCAAGGAAAGGTTTATTTATCTTACAGTTTCAAAAGTTTCAAAGTTTGAAATTAGCTGGCTCAAAGGCAGGGTGGTGTGGCTGAGGTGCAGCTGTTCATGGCAACAGCAAGTAACAAGAGTTAAAGAGGCAAATGAGGGAAAAACACACCTACTTTATTCTATTCCACTGTACACCAGTTTCCCGCTCCTGGGTGGGTACAGTATTCATACCGCCAATACCAGTGCTATACATTAAACCAATCAAAAATACTAAATTCAGCAGCCTCCGAGATTGTATGAGGCTTTGGGAGCAGGGGGGAATTCCAAACACAAACCATAACACTCGATATTTTAACTGAAGTCAAATATGAAGCTACATGACAGTACACCAAAAATCTATTGATATTAGGATTTAAAGCCTATGAGAATTTGGAACAAAAGTGTCCAATATAGATTATGAAATTGACAAAGCTAGGCTAGGGTTGTAGATCTGTGGTTTGCTTTATGTGCCTATGGCCTGGGTTTAGTAATAAGCACCTCAAAAAATTGAGAAAAAGTGTTAGGACTTAGATATAATTGACTGGGCAATTTGGAATATTTGGTGACAGTCAACAAGAATGGGGCAGAAAATTGTACAAGTGCAGAAAATGAGGATCATATTTTATTAGTTAAAATGATACTATTAACATTATAATGTGGCTATACTCATATATATTTAACTTCCAAAAGACATGAATAAAATGCTAAATACTTGTGCATATACAAGATTTTTAATATATGGAAATATAACACTTTATGTATAAATATTTGTAAATTCATGGATTAATACTCACCACACTGTGCATTAATGTCATTTAGTAAAAAGAATGAGTTAAGGTACAAAGCAAGAGGGTTTTCCCTTTAGTTCTGCCTTTAGTTGTACCAAAGCAAGAATATTGACCACCAAAGTGAGTAGTCTATGGAATATGTACTTATTTTTATGAGGACCATATAGAAATAGTAGGTGTTCAATAAATGCATATTAGATGCATTTGTGTTGCTATTATTTCTGGGAAAAATAAATTTCACTGGTTTGCATAGTTCGTGGATCATAGAAGGCAATCTAATGTGGTGCTTTTTGTACAGAATGCTGAAAGAGATTGAAATTAAAGGGGAAATGATTTTGCCCTCATAATGGTTTGGGTAGTGATTTGAGTATAAAGTCAGGCTCTCACAAACCCTTTTGAACCTCCTTCAAAGGTTAAGGAAGACAGAAAGATCAAGCAAACTATGAACAAAATTTTGGTGTTTCTGAGACCCTAAGAGAGGAAAAAGTAGAAAATCAGTGACACTGAAAAATCTAAGCCATTATAGTACTGATATGCTCTGTGGTTGGAAAAAGGTGTTACATGCTTAAAGAAAGAGAAGGGAAAATGGAAGGAGTGAGTGGCATAAATCTGTACATTAAAAAATGTTAAAGTCTTTATAAATTCTTTTAAAATTGCTGGTGATTAGAAAATTTCCTTTTAAATATCCAGGTACTAGAACATCACAATTAGCTTTGATTGTGAACTATATATGATTTCTGTTAGTCACCCAACTAAAAAAATAAGTAAACAAAATAAAACAAAATAATAAACCTAAACTGAAAACTTAAGTATGTATGTTTTCTAATAGTACATTGGCCCTTGACTGCTTTCAAAGCTTGAATTTGACACCTGATGAAAGCTGATACCTAATGTTTGCCCCATCGCACAAGCTAGACCTCACCTCCTGGCCTACTAGCTACCCTTTCTAGTCACTGTAAACTGCTTTTTGGTGCTTGTTGTTTTGAACGCCTGTACCCAATGCCCCCCACCCCGTGTTTCAAGGTTCATTCAGAGAAAAAGTTAGTATAATGGCACTGTTATATTTCTTACTTCTCTATGCACATCTTATTAATATGTTAACTGTTGATGGGATTTAAACCATTTTTGTTCTTTATAACTATGTTAAAGATTTTTAGGGCAGGCTTAGGCATCTTAAATCATTATCTTGCATCTTTAGATTCTACTTACCATGGTGTCTCCATCCTCAGGGTACCTGTGTGAGTTCATCTTGTGGAAGCCTTTATTTTCTTAAGTAATGTTTTATATCATTGTACTACAAGTCATCTTACTTGCTATCAAGGCGTACTTAGAAGTTGACCATATATGGTTACTGCTTTTTAACATTATAGCTGTCAGTTTCTCCACAACAAGTGAAAATTGCAAGGCAAGTTTTAACTCAGGTATCAAAACATTTAATCTTGATCATTAAACATGTAGTTCTGCCAAGTATTGGTAGAAGAATATGCCTGCAATCCCAGCACTCAGGATTTCGGGGCAGGAGGATTGCCTGGCTAACAAAATGAGACTCTATCTCAAAAGTTCTCTGGGCTGAGCTCAAATTTTTTATCTCACGGCTCAGCTTCCACAATACTTTTCAACAGTTAAATATTTTAAAGGGGAAAGTGCTCATAACTCATAATTATTTTTTTTTCACACATTGTTTTTCTTTCCTGGTAAAGTTTCCCTACCTCTCTATCCCCTCCCCCCAAAAAAACCCCCACAAATGCATAGTTTTGCTAAGTTTATTGTAAAACAAGCTACCAGCTTTCAGTAATGCATTTATACTGGTGCTTAGCCCTCCTACACTCAACAGTCTTTCTCAGTGGAACTGGAAGAATATAATGATTAAAGAAACAACTTTTAACCAAAGTTATAGGTCTTAAAACAAATGGACAGACTGGGCCAGCACATTATTATGTATATGTTTCCTTGCCTAAGGGCCAGAAGAAATTGTCCTCATACATTTAGCTAAAATGTTATGCCAGAAAATTCTTATGGGACACTTCTAAACAGAAGCTAAAATCATTAATAAACTCCCACTCCCTTTTGCATATAACCAAGATGGTAATGGGCAATTGTTGTTGTAAAGGAAGCCTGAAACTCTCGTATCCTTATAATTCTTAGAGTTCTGATATATACACACCCTCACATATATGTGGCATCTTAGTGCTTTAGAAAATCAGACAGGACATTAATCCTTATTATTTGTAAAAGTAAAACTTGTTTTCCTTGATTCCAGTTTACCCATATAATGTGATTTCTTGAAAAATGAAATCTAATTATTATTACTTAATCAGCACCATAGTTCACAGTTATTCCATCTACATTTTGACTGGAAGATTCAAAAAGTCCTCAGCTGGGAAAAAGAAAAACATTTCTATGGTTCATTTATAAAACACTTTTCACCTGAAGATGGAGTATATAGAGCAAGTACATTTTTGACTTTAAAAAAGTGAGCTTGCCTTTGTTTTCTAACCTCATTCGTTTTTACATTTGATCCCATCTTTCTCTGGGTTCTGCAGTTTTAATAAAATGGGAGATGAATGAAAAATGTTTGTGAACCTGATTATAAACCAGCCCACATTTCCTGTATGGGCACACACCCCTAGGAATCCCAGCACAAATGGATCTTTGATCACTCCTCTGGCTTTATGCAAGTTATGATTTGTGATATCAGTGAGGACCAGAAATCATTTTCAATATTTTCATTGCAGTTGAGATCAAACCTACTTCGGAAAGGCAAGTTAAGTGTTGTGCTAGCTGCTTGCTCTCTCTATCATTATGGGGCACTTTAGGAGGCCCCTTTTATTCAAGCCAGCTGTGTGGTTTAATTTAAAAGTAATTCCAAGCATTTAGCATGCTTCTTTCATTTTAAACAGTACTTCTTAAAAATGAAAAGGATTCAATCACATTTTTTGGAGGCAGACAGAGGGTGCAATATAAATGTAAGTCACATCAGTGCAGGTCTGATGGCTTCTGATTTAAACAGTTTTAATTAAATATGAAATGTCCAAATTACATAATCATTGTCTCCTATAAGATAAACAGTTTTTCCAGGCCTTTCTCCCGAGTCTTATCTCAGAGCTCCAGGGTGTCAGCTGATAATGTTGCCTTCATGTTAGACAAGCAGACAAAACAATTTGATTGTACTGCTTGCCATGTTGTTCTAAGCAGTTCTTTAAGAACTAAAACCACTTTGTTGCTGGTGGCATGACAAAGCCCATTACTTTCATTTCTTGAAGCCCTTAAGAAGCTTCAACATCAATAAGACTGTTTTCAGAGCACACCAGTATGATATGTCTAGTCCTGTCTATTCTCTCCATGCAGGGGTAGACATAAAACAAAAGTTGGAAGAGTGAGGAAAACGTTTCTCATGCAGCAAAAACACGGCACAATTACAGATAATTGCTTTTTAGACTGACAATCCCTGATGTAAAGGTTCAAAGTTAAATTTTAAATAAATTATTCAAAAACCTATAAACCTATATCTAAATGTGAGACAGTAACTTCTGTAACCATTTGAATAGTGTGTGCACTGATCATACACGAAGGACGGGAACAATGAAAAGAAATGATTAAAATAATCTGCGCTGTTATTTTCTTGGGTTAAGAGTCAAATAGTTTCATTTTTAAAACATTCAGGGCTAAGCCTTCTAATTATTGAATACTTGTGAGAGAAGAGCACAAGAAATATGAGTGAACTTATGATGAGACCTTCTTTTGAAATAAGAGTATAAGTTTAATGATAGTTTCTAAAGGATAAGTGTGAAGAAAAACAGGTCATCACCTAAACAGATTTAAAATCAAAGCTTAAATCAACGGGCACCTAGTTTATGACAATGTGCAACTCCTGTGTTGTAAGTCTATGTTTGCTAAGTTTTAAAATATATATATATATATATATATATATATATATATATATATATATTACAGTAATAGCTATATGAAGATGGGCTTACGGGTGAAATTAGATGATCTTGTCCGTTGGATCTCTATGTCACTGAGGGACAGAAAAGCAGCAGGGTCTCTGTCCTCACAGGGTTTACTTTCTAGTGGAGAGAGCTAAAAATGGAACCAAGTCAGTACCCAGACGACTGTAGTTCAGTGACAGTGAGCAGCACTGTGACAGAAAGCAACTGACTCCACGACAGACAGGATTAATAACTTTTATGGGACTGGGGCAGTTCAATGTACTCAGAGAGCTAGAAGAGTTTTCTATCAGGGCAGAGACACTGTTCTGCCTTTTAATGGAGTGAATTAGATACATTTGAAAAAGGAACGATTTGCTCTTAGAAGAGACCAATCTGAAGTGCTGTAGAGGCTCTGGGCTTAAAAATACTGTTTAAAAAGTCAAATATCACAGGAAACAGTTATGCTTTGCTCCTCATTCTTATCACCATCTCAGTCTGGAGAGAATGTTCCCTTATATCTGCTCTCCCTCCTTCTTGCTCTTTTTTTCTCCTTCTCTCCCTCTTCTTTCTTTCTTTCTCTTTCTTTCTTTCTTTCTTTCTTTCTTTCTTTCTTTCTTTCTGTCTGTCTGTCTGTCTGTCTGTCTGTCTGTCTGTCTTTCTGTCTTTCTGTCTTTCTGTCTTTCTGTCTTTCTTTCTTCTTTTTCTCACTCTTTTGCTCTTTTGTTCTTCTTTCTTGGAACTAGAGAGAGGGCTAATATTTACACAATCATAAATAAGTTCCAATCATAAGTATAATGCACAATCATAAGTAAGTTCCATACTTTTGGTGCAGTGACACGGTAGGGCAAATTTTTGATATTAAGTATAAATATTGTTTCTAAGAGAAAATAAATCTTATAATCCAATATAGTAGTAACTACCACTTTTATCACAATGCATGAAGTGCCTGAAAATGCATCATGATAAAATAAATTATAAAGTGATATGCTCAAATTAATCTGCATTTATTATTTAAAATAATGATCCTGCATTCCTGCCCAAGATTCATTATTTACTCTCTTTAAGCTACATAAAATTAAAAAAAAAAAGTTTGTTAATCTTTTTGGGGGGATATTGGGAATTGAACTCACAACCTTGCACTTGTCAGGCAGGCATTGTGCCACTGAGCTATATCCCTGGCTACGTAAGACATTTGAACCCACATGCATTCTTGATTCTTTTGAGTAACTCTAAAACACACACACACACACACACACACACACACACGCACACGCATGCCCCTTGTTCTAGTCTCCATTTTAGGAACCGAGAGCACCCTTACAATATCAATGTGCTTAGGATCATCCTTTAATCATATAAACTTGGGCCAGTTACTGAACCTCTCAGAGACACAAAATCGTCATCTGAAAAATGAAGTCACTGATTAGAAATGGCCGCTAAGATCCTTCTCACATGGTGCTATTGGAAATACTTTAAATTGTGATTATGAAAATACTCTCAATGAACTACTGCTGGGAGCCAGCCAGCAAAATCACCTCCTTCTGTTCATCTGTGCGCCGATATTATAAAACTGCACTTTAGAGAAATTGCCAACAATCTGTATCATAATGAATATACCTTTCCCCTGCACCACCAGACACTTTTTCTTAAAAAAAAATTTCAAAGTGTATTCCACAAAATTGTTTATATCCATCAAATTATAGTCACTAAGAATAATTATCTTGCTTTTCCCACTACTGTTGTTTAGAATAGTGAACATAAGGCAGGTTTTAAGATACCTGAATTGATGTGCACATCTGGCTGAAAGGTGTTCCCTCTGCTTAATCTCTAAGTACTTGACTAACTTCTTAATTTTGAGGGATCAACACTAATTTTCAGTGTTTACCAGCAATCATAGATGACTAGCACTTAAAAGGCCATCAGCTCTGTCACATTTGTCAAAGAACAGAATCCCTTTCCAGATGGCCCTTCATTTGGCTAATGGACAGCCTAAGGGGATAAAAATGTCACCTGTTATAGGAAGTCAACAGTATTAATGAAAAAGCAAAAATAGACTATTCAGGGCATGGCAACAACCCCAAAATGGATTTTTGAGATTTTCACAGAACTAATTTGCAAGGATCATCATCTCAGCTTTTTAAAGTTTCCAGTTTTTTTCTGACTTTTCAACATTAGTGCTTAAAAACACCAAGAAAAATATTAATAAATGAAAATATTTCTTTCAAAGAGTCAAAAAATTTTCAAAAGCTATACTATATAAAATAGTTTTCAAAGTTCTCATGTGGAAAATAATGGTCACATATAATATTTATTTCTATATTATATATATATATATATATATATATATATATATATATATATTCAGATAGTATGTTGGTGACTTTTCTATTTCATCTTCTATTAAATTTTACCTTTAAAACTGTAAGGCATTATAGTTTCTATTTTTTTCTGTTTTTCAATAGCCTGTTTTTCTTTCCCTTTTTTTCTAATTTTAGATAAGAGTTTTCTTCTAATTACACTGTAATTGATAATGGCTAAAAATCTTTCTCATCATAACAAGTGAGATCACAGATCTCATCATTAAATTTCTTTTATTTTTCCCAAATTTCCAATGACTAAAAGGCTATAGGTAAAATGTATAAATGACTAACTCACTGCAAGAAAATTTTACTTAACTTTTTTTTTCAAGTTATCCACTGAGGTGACAGTAAAAAAATATAGACAGAGAATGATCTAAAAATCATAAATGTCTATGTTATTACGTTTCTACCAAATCTTTATATTTTAATTCTTACACAGTAGGAAAGTGTAACAAGGCAGAATATACCTGTGAAAAATCCAGCAGTAATAAAACAAGCCAAAACTTGTTGGACCTTTAAATATGTTTCAGAAAACCCAAAATACTCGTATTTCAGCATTTTCATATTTTATGCAATAAAAATATATTCCAATAAAACAATTTATATGATTCAAATAATCAGACTTGTACCTTCTAGTTTCCCTAGTACACTACACTTTCTCTTTTTTGAAGTCATTGGGAAAATTGAAAGCAAATGTC
Organism: Hydrochoerus hydrochaeris; assembly: GCA_004027455.1. Lineage (NCBI taxonomy): Eukaryota > Metazoa > Chordata > Mammalia > Rodentia > Hydrochaeridae > Hydrochoerus > Hydrochoerus hydrochaeris. Next base: position 11,911 of record PVLA01001217.1, read on the forward strand.
AACAGTATGAATGTGTAATATCATTATCTGAATTACAGCCCTAAGGGATATGGTAAGAGTTCAACAAGTCTCCATAGCTCACTGAGCAATTCACTAACAAAGAAATGAAGTAGCATTTTGATTTCGGGCCTGATTATGATACAGATATCCACTCAGCCACCTTTAATAATAAAGAAGGGAGATAATTAACAATGGGAGATCTCACAAATAGTTTCCCTGACAAGGCAAACCCACAAGAATAGAAAATACTTTTTAAATAGTCACACAATTAACTTTGCTATAAAATAAAATGATCATTTATAAATATATTGTTCTCTTTTGGATGTGTGCCCTAAAATAATTTGTATGAAAGATTTCAGGGTCAATATTTTACTATAATTGTAAATGGTAGGAACTTTTCAGAGAATGAGAAATTCTCATAATGAAGTAAGAATTTGAATCTAGCATTATTCAGATGGAACATACATACCTGTTGGAATGGAGAAAAACTAACCTCTGTATTGGCATTTGATTTGTTAAATTTTAGAAACAGTATGTATAAGTGACAAAGGACCTTTTCTGAATTTTTATGATATTCTTAGAGAATTCATTCAATTTTCAAATAATAACATTTAAGTATTTTTTGAATATATCTGTTTTGGGCCATGCAAGCACATCAAAATGAAAAGAACTTTAATATTCATTGTTATTTTCTCTACTGTCTAAAATACAAAAGTAAAACATCAAAAATAACAAGGTGTTTAGTGTTTATGTTTTTGTAGTTAGATGTCCTTTTGAAAATATGATTTTCAGGGCTGGGGGTTTAGCTTAGTGGCATAAGCGCTTGTCTGGCAAGTGCGAGGTCATGAGTTCGATCCCCGGTACAAAAAAAAAAAAAAAAAGAAAAGGAAAAAAAAAAAGAAAATATGGTTTTCTACTTTGATTGTAGAGAAAACAAGTCAATTGCTGGTGACCCCGAGTGTCTTATTAGCCTGTCTTCCACACTGCTTAGTACAGAATTTAAACATCATAAAGGAAAATTAGTGGTTAAAATTCCTGTGATCTGGAATCATTAGCAGAGAAACGAACGATGGCTTCTTATCACTTAATTATAAAGTGTCTTGCAACAGCAATTATAAAAAGACTATTTGAGAAGAGAACCCCCAAATGGCATTTCTAAATTTAAAAAGGTTTCTAACTATTTTAATCCAAAATATTAATATTGAGACAGAAAACCCTAAAGTTTGGCTGAAGCCTCATTGTTTAATTTTGTCTTTTCAGTTAAAATTAGGAAGGGTAACAGTATTTGGTATTTTTGAATCTTATGTTAACATATTTTCAAAACTTATTTCTACAATCTTTTTTACTGGGTTACTTCGTATAGTAATGTCAATTCGCTACTTCCAACAGGTGCCCTCGTTATGATAAAGCTGATGGTTGGGCAGACTTATCCCCAAAGAGAAGAGATATCTTTCAGTTTGCAAAATAATACAGAAGACTAGTGCTGTATTTTCCCAAATTGTTGCATTTTCTGACCACTAAGGTTATTATAAGAAGTACATGGAATAATTAATTTAAAAATTTTGGCAAACTATTTGGAATCTTCAGACTGTAAGATTAATATTCTGAGACACTCAAGAAAAAATTAATTCCGAACAGGACTTCTTCCATCAAATATGCTGAAAAATGAACATTTTAAGTTTTATTTACCTGTGTAATGATGTCTTTTTAGGTTTTGGAATACAGAAGTCTCCTCTCCCTCTTTGACCAAAAATTTAGTATCCTTAGAAGCTTACAAGATGAAATTATTTTATTATTCAATTTTTTAATCAACACATAAATATTGTGTATATTTATTAGGTACTATTTGATGTTTCATACATGTATACAATATGTAGTTTTATAATCAAAATAAATCTCCCCTACACATGATTTATTCATGATGAAAACACTTAAATCTGTATTCTAGTTTTTTAAATGTATATTGCGTTATTTTTACCTATAATCATTCTAGTAAGCAGTAGAATACCAGAATGTCATACTGATGTAACACAGTGCATGTGGAACAGATTTTCCCCAACATTTAACATAATGACCTCCAGTCCCATCCACACTATTGCAAAAACAGGATGTCATTTTGTGTTTTTAATGACAAATGGTATTCCATTTTTATCTGCTTATAAGTTGATGGTTATTTGTATTAACTGGTATTGTGAATAGTGCTGCAATAAATGAGAATGCAGATGTCTCCTTGACACATACTTGTTTCATTTCCTACAAATATATGCCCCGGGAGTAGGAGGCTAGATCATGTAATAGCTCTATTAATACTCTGAGGAACTTCCATCATGCTTCCTGAAATGACTTTACTAATTTACATTCCTGTCAATAGAGAAAAGGATTCTGTTTTAGCCAGACTTTCATCAGTATCGCCATCTTTTGTCTTTTTGATAATAATCATTCTAACTGTAGCCCATTGAAGTCTTGTTAATTTTGCCTTTGTTTTTGTCTTCTAGTTTTGAGACATGGTTTTGTCATGTAGTCTAGGCTGGTCTCATTTGGTGTGCTCCTGCCTTGATCTTCCTAGGGTAGGGATAACAACCTCACACCCCCATGCCCGGCTTAATAGGACTGGATTTACATGTTTGAGTATTTGAAATAATTTTCTTATATAATGTCCACTTTTGGTGGGAAAGAAAAAAACAACCACCACTAACAATAACAAAAAACATAAGAGTATATTTTATTTCCTAACAAGTATTGCTTTAATACATTTACACTTTTAAAAATAAAACAAAAAACTTTTTCTCATCTTTTGAATATATTCCAATTCCATTAATTGCATACAACTGTATTTCTTTAAAAAATCGAGGAACAAGAGAATGTTTGTGTAACAAAACGCCACCATTTAAAATTTAAATTATCTTAAGTGAGTCAGAATGACACATTAGCTTCCATCAGTGACATGGTATTAGTCAGGTATGAAAATGATCATCCTCAATTAACAAAGTCATGTAAAGACATTACAAGGAGCTTGTCCAAGGTCACTGTACATTACAAGTGAAATTGCTAGTCTGATTTGGAGATGAATATTTTAATTAATGTACAAAGAGTCAATAATAAATTGATGGATTTATAAATTTGGGTGAATAATGTAAGAGTGAACTGGTGATAGTTCTGTGTGGACAGAAATTTCTACTGCTCTTTTCAAACACTAATCAAATGATTTATTCTTTGTTTATCCTGAAAATATTCCTCAGTGCTGAGTTTTGTGATCACATTCATTTCTTTTCTTGTCTTAGAATGTATGTTACCAGTGTGGTATCTCTTCAAACAAATCATCTTCAACAAATAAAATAGAATTAATCCGCTATTTATTTATCACTGATAATTCTATATTTTTTGAAAACATACAAAAATTTCTCAAAAAATGCTTACTGAACATATTCAGAGAAAAGTACTTATTACTACGGGATTTGGAAAGTGAAAACTGAAGTGTGTGCTTTTTCCCCAGTTTACAGTACAAGTCCTTAAGTAACAAGTAAATCAAGGTATGCTCCACATACCTTAGGAGAAATGCGAAGCAGGAGGGCATAAAAAGTAAGGCCTGAAAATACTGAGATTGGTTCTTAAAATAAATTAGTGGTGATGGTGATAAAAATAAAATTCTAAAGACAGAAATTTCCTGGAAACAAGATCTAAGAGAGATAAATCTAGATTAGACATCTAAGAGGGTTAGGGAGAGATAGGGAAGGAACAAAAGAAATTAGGGTTTTATGAGAAAAGCATGAATAAGATACAGAATACCAAAGAAGAAGTTTCTTCAAATGCAGATGGAAAGCAAGGCATTTTCTAGAAACCTAAGCCAGTTAGTGCATTTGAAAGAATTTTGTTAGCATAGACCGGGGATTTAGCTCAGTGGCTTCAGCGCCTGCCTGGCAAGCACAAGGTCTTGAGTTTGATCATTGGTACAAAAAAACCAAAAAGACAAGGGAAAAATGGAGGGATATGTGAGTGAAAGGTTAAATAGTTAAGATTTATTTTAATGAGGAATGAACTTTCATAGTAACATCAAACTGAGTAGGGTGCCATTAAAATGCTCATTATAATGTTGCCAATTACCTAATAATTTAATGGTAAATGTGATAATTTGATCTGCATTTAATTGTAGTTGATACATCTTAAGTAGGTGATAATTTTACTCCCTTCCATCAATATTTGAATTTAGTGTGAAATATAAGTATGCAGGCCATGCACTTCGTGTTTAAAACTGACATGTTGCAAAGTTCCCACACAGCTTCCACTCCGAGGCAAGCACTGATTAGAGCTGAGAACAGTCAGCAATAAAATTAGTTCATTTTAGGGAGGAGAGACACACATCTAATGAAGCTGTAATCTCGGTGGGTGTGATGTGACGCACATGTAACTACAGTACTCTTAGAGACTGAAGTCAGAGGACCATGATTTTGAGCCTACTTGGTGAAATTTGTCACTGGGTCAGACTGTATAAAAATTCTTAAAAAATTAAAAAAAAAAGGGCTGGAGATGTAGTTCAACACAAAGGCCCTAAGTGTGACCTATGTTAAAAAGAAAGAAAAATACAAAAGTAAGTATAATCTAGTGTATTTAGTGTTCTATTAGTATAAAGAAATCACAGTGGTTGCTTAGAAAATAGAGTGCCTGCTGTGATATCTCAATTTCTTCAAAAAAGTTGTCCATACTAACACACATAATAAAATCAAATAAAACAAGACAGAATAGAATCAATCAAAACAGAAGAACGAAAGCATGATAGGACTTCAAAACAAGATGATAGGGAATTAGCAATAGCTACCATAATGTCTCATTTTCTTCAAAATAGCTGTTCACACCATCACATATATAATAACCATTGTTCATTTCTGTTACCTGGTTTTGAAATCCTGTAATGCTTTCATTCTTTTGACTTGTTTTATACTATTTTGTTATGTGTGACATTATTGTGTGTGAAGGTATGCTCACCTATTTCGAAGAAAGCAAGAGACATTACTGTAGCCCTGTTGGTAACCTTTTTTTCTTGTTTTGAAGTCGTGTTGTTTGCATTGTTCTGTTCTGATTTGCTTTGTTCTTTTTGTTCTGTTTTTTTAAAATTCTTTTAAAATTAAAAAAAAGAAAATTGAGTGGCATTTTTGCTGGTTTGAGAAAAACTCTGAAACTTTCAGAGAACATGATTTTATTAAGATGTGTCTTCAATAATGAGTAGAATAACAACATATACGTATAAGAAAAATAAAGGAAAAATATAGAAAGAAAGAAATATTGCATATCTGTTCAGAGGAATTAATATGCACTGTCTGTTTAATTAATAACTGGTATCAAGAAGGAGCTTAAATATTGTTTAGAAATAGGAAAGTTGGAAGGGGGTTGCAGCTTGTACAGTTTGGTAGTCAGGTGCGACAGAGTAAGGGACATTTGGACCAGAGTGATGAAAAGATTGCTCACAGGATCATGGCAGTGGAAGGTGGGAGGAATGTGTGACCATGGCCAACTTTTTGTTATGACCCATAGCATTAACTTGGAGCATTCCCCTTTGCCAGGTTGGATTGGTTTAACTTGAAGGTACAAGAGGAGGCCAGGCATGTGAACTTGAGGTTTATACTATTGGATTCAATGAGATTAGTACAAAATTGAGGTTGTGGGTTGGTTCATGTTAGGGAGATCTAAGCCTAGCTAGGAGAAGAAAAGAGGACCTGGGTGGAAATTGTGTCATGTGGTCAAAGGTGACAAGTCAGAGGCAAGGCAACTACATAGATGCTGAGGCAGGATTAATAGGAATGAGAGTTCTAACAAGAAGAAAGAGATTTAAACCAGGTGTTGAGCTGAGTTTTACACTGTACTAAGATGATTAGCCAGCAAAATAAGTAGAAGAGAGTTGTGCCAAACTGTCATGGCAAAACTTGAGTTTCTGGAGTTTAATTTATGATAAACCAAAAAATAAAAATATTATAAAATTTAAAAAGTATTCCACCAACCTGGGTATCTACATGGGAACTTCACCAGAAAACTGACGGGGTTCCAAAAACCTGGGCCTCCTTGAAGTGGAGGACTGAGTTTAGGAGTGTACTCAGTTTGGTGTAATATGTCATAGAGCAGTAAGATAATATGCTGCTTATTTTAACTTTTCTCTTGTTTCTGAGACAAAATACACAACATCCCAAGTTAAAGGAGTAGAAGGATTAAAAAACATAGTCAAGTCTTGGCCATGCTATACATTGTTACTGAAAGAATCATCTAGCTACTTAGATATTCCTGGTGATATTTGTAAATGATTACTCTTATCAAGAGCAATAGAATCTTTTGTACAGTCAAGAAGACTTGTTTTATTATTCTATCGTGATCTTGACCATTATTATACTTTTACTTTAAATTCTATCATCTATAAGAGGGACTGGTTAATATATCTCCGGAGGAGTTGGTTAGCAGTCTGGTCAGGCTAAAATAAAAGGCAACCCATAGGATACCTAAGTACAATTATCATATCAACAACCACATAAATTCTAACTAAAGGAGACCCTTCGCACAGTTTGCCCTCCAATCCTGCAAGTGTGAAGACATTCTTTTTGATTAATCAAGGATCAAGGAAGGATGCTTCAAATATAGATAAAGAAGCTTAAAATAACCATTTAAAATAAAATTCCAAGATAGGCAATAATAGTAAACAAAATAAAACAAAACAAAAAGCAAAGCTAAGAGTAAACGAGTAAATAAAACATGGCATTATTTCGTCCTAACATGCTATAATGTTACACCGGTTATAGTCCCCTTTTAATCTGAATGGTGTCCTTTTACTCCTCGTACCCCTTTCAGATTTTATAAAAGGTTCATAATAGTAAGGCAAAGATACCTGTGACAGCTACAGTTTTTACCTGGAATTTATATTTTTATATAATTTTCTTATGTTGGTGAAATTTTTCTAAAATATTTGTTTAAATTGAACCTTTAACTTTAAAAACTAGAAGCAGAATAACTACATTTTAATATCCGGGTTGATATAAAGTCATCATATACCTTAATATTAACTATTACAGAATAATAAAATTTCACAGAGGTAAAACACTTACTTAAAGTAACTGGGATTTAAAATTATATTTTACAGCCTGTTAATTTATCATATGGAGTAAAAATAAACCATAGGTTGGGAATGGAAACTCTACCAAATGTCTCTGTGTTGCAGTAAACTTAATTATACAGCACACCATAAAATGACAGTAATATCAGAGAGTAAAAGTAGCAATTTCAGATGTGCAATAACTGCTTTTTACAAGGATAGAAATTACATCAAGTACATATACCTATTCAGTCTAATACTGTTTTCTAGCGAGAGCCAGTGGGATTCACAGTTAAGGGGAGGGAGAGATTTAACTAAGCTGAAAGCTACTTATTGCCGAAAAGGTTTCCCTATGAAAATCACCGCGTGTAATTTTTCACTTGCTAATGATAAGGGCCTAATGTATAAATTCATGTTCAGCCTTTGAATGTGTATGTTACATGTACACGTAATCACCCCAGTCAGATCATTGCTGATGGATGGATCCTTGGCTTGTAAAGGGGCTCTGAAATGCACAGCACCGGGTCCATATCACATGTGGAATCACTTTATACTAAAGCCATTTTACTAGGAATTAAATAGACTGATTCTAAGATTTAGCAAGCTTTGTCATATAACCAGGGCAAAAATCTTAACATTAAAAATTCGAGAGATCGCCACTGACTCTTTACATTTTAAATTGTATAGACCATTATTGACATTCTGTCTTCAAGTTAAGTAAGATTGACATAGTATCCTCTCTGAAATGTTGGTATTCAATTTCTTGATGATTATATTATTAATGCATCAATTATTGCCTTCAATATATGAAATATTTCTGTCTAAAAGTATATACAAAAAAGTTATTTAAGCTGGATGTCATGTAGTGTACATGACTGTAATCCAGACCCTCAGGAGGCTGAGGCAGGAGGACTGCTGCGTGTTTGAAACCAGCTTAAGCCACATAGTGGGCCCAAGTCTTACCTGAACTGCATAAGGACAAACTGTATTGAAAAAATAAAAATAACAATATAAATTAATAAAAATATAGTCTTTTGTCATATAAACCTTGGTTTGAGTGATGGCTTTGCCAATTGCTCTTGATCAAACATCAGGACGATTCCCTGTAATTAAACCTATTCTCATTTATAAACCTGATGTTTTAAAGCCCACAAATTTTGCTAATTGCCTGGAGTAGAAGTAATGCAGGAAAATTTTCACACTGTTGCCAATCACACAGCAGGATGATAAGATATTAATAACTATTATTTTTTTCTATCAGTATGTGTGTGGCATGAAACTGGCATTCTAATTTTAATTGTAAATTTTTCCTTGACCATCAAACTATTTTGAGCATTAATAGTGTCATTTATTTCCATCTGAAGACTGAAAACCTCCAGATTCTATTAAAACGATACATAATTTGTTGTTGTTTTTGTCAGATACTCCTTGTCTCACATAAAAATGTTAAGTAAACCCAGTGTGATACCATGTAACCATGGTCCCAGCTATTTTGGAGCCTGAGGCAGAAACCAAAGGGTTTAGGCCAAACCTGAGTAGAATAGTGCGACCCTATCTCCCCAGCACCCCCCCCCCCAAAGAAATTAAAAGAAACATAAAGCTGTGTTTCAAAAAATGGTAGAGTGTGGTTGTGGCATAAAACTGTTGTAGATTAACACGTAAAGAAGCCTGTCTGAAGCGTAAGCCTGTGTCTTTAAGGATAGAGGAACTGGGAGGAAACAATTATACTAAAAGGAAAGAGATCATTCCCGCCACTGAGATGCCATATTCCACAGCCACAATTTATTGAAAAAATGTATGAATTAGTTTACTGTTTGGGGGAACTTGGTCCACAGTCAGCTGTCATGCAGTTATTTTGTCAGGAGCCAAAGCTTTTTTTTACCCCCATAAAATGAGGTGGGGAAATACGTTCTATACTTCACTATTTAAAACCTACAATTTGGGTTTTTATATCAGAGCCCTCCTTCCTGTCTTCATTCCCCTCACGTATAAACTCAGCCTCCTTCTTTCCTTACTTTTTTTCCTTTCCTCTTCTTTATCCCTCATTTTTTCTCTTTTATTGGGAGATGGATTATTCATTTCTACTATTAGGAGATAGATAGATAGATAGATAGATAGATAGATAGATAGATAGACAGGTATATATATATATATATATACATATATATATATGTATATATATATATATATTGTGGAATATCTAAAAATAAGCTAAAAATTCCTACTCTTTCTAGTTTTTCTTTGGCGAATACTTCATATAATGATAGAATTATACTAAACAAGTAAACATTAAATATATTATGTAAGACCATTTTTCTTCCATAAATATAAATATATGCTTCTAAAAGATGAAATTTCAAGTATTCACTTACTGGCCATGCAAGCTACATGGCAGATGTAATGAGGTTAATGCAAGAATAATAGGATATTTTTCTTTGAATAGTGCAGATTATCATAATTTATCTCTAAAATGACTGAGACAATTGGTAATTACCTACTTTGAGCTTGATAGTGTGTTATTCTCTGTATATATTAACTCTAAATTTAAAGTAACTTTGGAAAGGTAGCTTTCAAAAGGTTCATTTTATAGATTAAAAAATGAAAATCAAGACTCAAAGATTAAGTCTATATTTAATAGTAAATAAGAAATAGAGGAAATATAAAGGCAATAAATATGATTTTATGAGAATTTCAGAGCCAGTGGAATCAAGTTCCACTATTCTACTGTCAAATGTCTATCATCACAGAGAGAATTCCTGCTATATACAGCTATAAGTGTTGTGACAACAATATAGAAAAACTCCAAACATAAGGTATCAGTGTTTTTGATGTCAACAATTATTTTTCATTTTCTAAAATGTAAAACATAGTCGTAACACTTACAGGGTATAAATAGTCAACAGGAAGAGGTCAACGGTATCGCAATATGTTGTCATTTAAGATCTAAGTGGCGCTTTCCAGACTGAGGGAAAGCATTTATTGTCAGCTGTGTGAGCTCAGGAAAAAAAAAAGTTGCAGGAGTTCATTATTTTTCTCCATTTCTCGCCACTGTCCCTATTAAGGTTTGCAGCACAGATGGTGTTGTGGTAAAGACACGTAACACTGTCAGGAACTGGAACATATGGCACAAATCTGGCATTCCACATTCCCACAAGTTTCGAGGTTAAGATCAAACTTGTCACTTTTCTGACATTCAATTAACTTCTTTCCTTTGTCTTTATGTTAAAATATAAAAGAAATCTTTTGTGAGAATGTTTCCGTAGTAGGTCATTTTCATGACTTTGTATTTTTTTATTTCACTAACATTCAACTAATAAATGTTGAAGTTTTTAGTGAATCCAGTGTCTTCATAAGCAAGATATTAAAAGTTACTCAATTAAGAACTGAATTATGCTTAACTGTGTTAGAGTCATTTGACAGAAGGTAGACAGGAAAATGCTTCTGCAGAGTCAAAACCATTATTCTTTTCTTTTCATGTATGTAGTTTCCACCTATAGAACTATGAATATATACATATATTTCCTTGAAGAATATGATAATTTTCATCAGTAAATTATAGTTTTGTTATATGATATACATGCATGATACATAAGAATATTCTTCTCTTGAAACTAAATTAGTTTCATAGGGTTGTGATATTTTCAACACAGTATGATGAGAAAATATCTTACTAAGAATGAAAAGAATTGTCCAGCAATAAGGAAAATATTTGTTCTGCCATCAAGCACATATAAAAATATGCCTAAAATCAAGGCCTCTCCTTCCCAGATTCTCTTGTAAATTTGACAATTTATTCATCGTCTGTCTGTCTCAATTTTCATCTGGCTACATGTTTATCACAGGGCATAGAACAAGGAGAATTATCCTAGTGAAAAACTTAAATAAATATATATGATTATAAAAGATGTACAATTCAACACACTATTTAATTAACAATTTCATAAAGAACAAATGATTTTATACTTTTAAACATATAAAATAGGACTAAACTGTAAGTGTACATCTGTTTTTAAAGTTGTTTTACTACAGTAGAGATGTAAAATTAAGGTTATTATTTTGAGAAAAGTATCTTTCAAATCCCAATACATGACTCACAAAGGTTAATAGTTATAATGAGCTGATGGTTATGTTATGATTTGATGAACATAAAACATCTTTCCATACTATCTATGGACCAAGATAATTACTGTGCAGACATGGTAACTCAACTTCAGTTTATACAAGGAAATCGACAAAGTCTGTTATGTACTTTTGGAAAAAAAAAAAAAGAAAATTTGTGTACAAGGGTAGTAAATATATCATATGTATAATGACAAATCAAGCTCTAGGGATATTTTATAATAACAGACATGATGGGGAAATTTTAGTAATTCAAAATTAAAAGATTGTTTATCTGTATCCCAAACAACTTTTAAAGTAGCTCAAATGAAATAAAATTGAGTTCTTTTTATAGGGTCTTTACTTGAATTCACTAGTGTGAAAGGTGTTATATGACTGCCAAAAAGTTCATTTGCTATTTAGTTCACATTAGCAGAGTTATTGTATTTAGAAAAATACCTTAGCAAGTATTGCACAATTTTGGTTTAATTATGGATTCATTGTTTAGCTTTAGTGCTTACTTAGCTTGCATTGTGAGATACAGCCCAAAATTGCATTCAGTGCTTTTGAAAGCATTACATTCTCTTAAGGAAAATCATTACTTCCCTACCTTAAATTTGTTACTGAACTCTGATATCAGAGACTGCATGGTCTAATCACCCATGATGTCTATGTATTTTCATTTCATGCCAAAGCTGCTCGTTTTATCTCTATCCCCACTGTTTTGCACCTGCTAACTGGTTGGGTTGATTTTCCCCCATTAAACTTGACTTCACGCTTTTTGGAGACATGTCCATTTTTCTATTTCAATGACATGTTCTGGAACATAAATAGGTAGTGAATAAAATTATATAAATAAAAGTTGTTCACTTCACTGTCTTGTATCGACAGATACAGAAAAGAGATCCTTTTGTAATATTTCATGTAGAGCTAAATACATGGCTTAAAAATACGTAGAGAAGAAAGAAGCATCAGGAAAAACATGGTATTTTATTTTCTGTCAGATGGCTAAAGAAGTGTACCACAGAAGAAAAAATGCAGCATAGGAAGACATAATTAATTTTATTGGCTAGAAGTAATAGAGATAGATTTTACTTCAGCATAAAGAAATATGGATGGATTAGGCCTGTTGAGCTCATATGGCACAGAAAGTTGTTTTTATTGGAATGACTATTTTAAGGGGAGGAAATATGGAGTTTATATGTTCATGAATTAGGAAAACCTAATTTCTAAAACCTATTTTCTATTATGTGACACATGTAGGTAGATCTTTGTGAATTATGTAAGACAGACAAGTAATTGGTTTCAAAGATGTTAAAAGCATATGACATACCTAGGTAAAGGAAAAGTGGAAAAATCAGGATAGTTTTGTGGTTACTTTTGTAATTTTTTGGTGATATTAAGTACATACTAGATGAAGAAACCATGCTATATTTTACAGTGTTTCTTTAGGTGAGAGGACTTCATGTCTGCTAACATTGGGAGGGTGTGAGCTCCTTATAATTATGTACTATCTATATGTCTAATTTTATGTTAATTTGATTATGTTTTAAAAATTAAGTGCATTTATCTAGCTAATGACTCCTAACCTAATGTTAATGTATCAAACAAATTTGAGATTTTTATAGATACTGATCTATTCCATCCACGTGGTAGGTGCTATTTTTATTCCTAATTTGCAAAACCATGGTACAACAAGACAGACAGTACGTATGGGATTACATGGGTGGTGGGTGGCACTTCTAAGGCTCAACCCCATTTCTCTTCAGTAAGAATTACTTATTTAACTGTATTTTATTTATATTTGAATTTATTTATACAGATTCATTTTTTTTACATTTTTTTGGTCATTTTTCCTTTCTGATCTGTCGAATGATTAGGATTTTACACATATTTAATAACAACACATGGTATTAGTTGCTTCATAATCAGGTATGATATATTGATTAGTAGTGGAAAACATGGACAACACATATGTAATTTTCTAAATATGGGGAGAGTGTGTTCATTTGTGGATAAATTTGCCAGATTTAGCAAATAAAAACACAGCTAAATTCAGTTAAGTTGAATTTTAGAAAGACAATAAAATCATGTTTAGTGTATATTCTAAAAAAAATTTGTTCTTTGTTGTGCTGGAATTGGAGTATCTGGGTATCCTGTGACTTATCTGAAAGTTATAACTAATGATGTATGTGTGTGTGACATGGTGTTATCACCTCAGTTACTTGGGAGAGAAGTAAGGCTGAAATTACGACATACATTGTATGAAATGCATTAAACCATTGCCATTTAATCTAAGTTTAAAATTGTTTCCTCAGAGCCAAATACATGAATGTGATTAAATTGAAATAATGCTGCTTGGATATATAAACCATGTCTATCAGATTCCCTATTGAATTCAGAAATTGGGTAAAATATTTGATGGTTTCTTTTCTTTTTTAAAGTACTCAGTATTAAACTCAGGGCCTTCATACTGAGATTCAGCCACAGCCCTTTATATTGATTTATTTTATTTTGAGATATGTTCTCACTAAATTGCTAAATTGCCCAGATGGCTTGCATGCTTAGTCTCTTGCATCAGACTCTTGTAGTACTGAGGTCACAGACCTGTGCCACTGTGCCTGATCTCTCTCTGTCCCTGTCTCTGTCTCTGTCTCTCTCTTCTCTCTCCACCTGCCTTTTTTTTTTGAATGGGTGGTGACAAGGGAGGAAAGGAAATGTGGAGACTAGAACTACGAAATACTCCTAACACTAAATACAATGATCGAAAAGCTGAGAAATTCACCGCTTTGATGTAGTACTCACTATATTTTCAATCCAATCACCTATATAATTTATTTCTAAATTACTCTATAATGTTCACTAAAAGTGAGACACTTGATAAAATATAAGAAGATTACAAATGATCAATTTTATTTGCCATATCCAATTTAATATGGCAAGAAATGTTCATTAAAAGTGTTCAGAAAGGAATGTTTTACTTAACTTTGAATTAACAATGATAATTCAACTGTAACACTTTTTCTGGTAATTCTTTTTTGATATTTGCTGCTAGTGAAACTCAAATTTTGGCAGAACATCTGTATCAGCCACAGCAGAAGCTTTATAACAGGTTATTCATTTTATTTTACAGTATTTTATGCATAATTAAGAATTAGTGATGAACGTGGCACATCTCAAATTGGCAAGGAGTAAAGTGATCTTTAATTGTCACTGAAGAGCTAGCTGTATCTAGTATGCTTTCATTTTGGTTGATCTTTCTTTGCAGAATTTCCAAACACACATAGATACACATCACCTCCCCCAACACAACAAACAAAATTTTAAGAGATTGAAAATAAATTTCTGGCATTTGAACTAAATAGTTACATTAATCCTTCATGAATATATACTAAAAACAGTTTTGTGGATATTTAGTATGTACCAACTTATTGCAAAGTTTTTACATATATGTATTTGTTCCACATGGTTAGCAGGATTTCATTTGAAACTACACTGAAGAAAAAGTAACAAACCTTGAGTAATTTTCTTTATGAGGTCAAAGCACAGGTCCCCGCAGGTACATTAAAGCACATGAGTAGAAATTTGAGTATATTTATGAGTAAATCTATGTATTGTGTTAAGTTGCTCATCTCTGCTCTGTGGCATTTGGGAGAGGTCCTGAGACACAGGGATGTGGTAGCTAGGTGTGGCAGGAAGTAGCCTAGATTTCTGGTCACTGTCTTATCCTAGAATTCTTTCCTGTTTGTTCTCATTACCCTCCCACACTGCCTTCTGCTACTCATTTTGTATTTAAATGTTATACTCTTCAGATATTTGTCTTGCATTTTTGGGTTTTTTTGTCTGCACACTCTTTGAAAAACATTTTCTGTTTTCTCTGGTCTTTAATTATCTAAGGCTAACAGATTTGTATTTCAAATTCTTCTTTCCCAACTTCCATATGTAGACATCCATTGGATATCCTCAGAATACCCCACAGGCATGATAAATTAAAATTCAAGTCAAATTTCTCTTCTGTATTTCTCTCTGTATTTCAGATCTAAATTAATAGACTTGATATCCAAATCAATAAGCTAATTAAAGACTTTTGAAGTTATCAGAGTTATTCCTCACATATTCTGTGACTAAACCTCATTAATCTTGCTTTTAAGATATTTTCATCAACTTTTTAATTCTCAAAAAGATTGTATTTTCTTTTCTTTTATTTAACACTAAAGAGAATAAAACTCAACAAAACAAAACAAAATAAAGCCATTCAAAGCAGTGAAAGTGGTATAGAACTTCAAAACAGTATAATAGGAAATCAACAATGGCTACCATAGTATGTCTTGCTATCTTCACAGTAGTTACCCACACTATCAGACATAGTAAAATCAAACAAAACGAAACAGAACAGAACAAAACCAATCAAAACCTAACATTGAATAAACAAATCATAAAGATTATATTTGCATATAAGTATTGCAAAACCTGGGAAATGAGTTTTACTACAAAACTTACCCCCACTCATCCTCTCTAAGGCCATTAATTTTATTTTATGACAGACAACACAAAATAATTACACAACATAATGTTTACTTTTCTTCTAAAAATGCTTTAAGGGTGACATGGTTTACAGGCGTAGACGTCCTGCTGGCCTAATTTTTTCCTGTGACATGGAGAATGTGGACATAGAATAGACACAGATACTGAATACCCCGTGTGATTCTCTAAACTAATCTAGCTATGTCTAGTTTAGTGGCTGGGCCTTTGTACTATTTTCCGACTTTAAAACATAACATGTGCAATTCATGATACAATATAGCCTGGTACTCAACCAGTAGTCCACTTGAATATTGTTGTGAATGAGACTATTAATTAATTTAATAACTAGATAAAAATATCTCTGTGAGTTGGATGGTTTCCAATATTTTGTTGTCAAACCAGTACACCTAATAAAATATTGAAAATATTTTTTGAGGTGTATTATTATGTGATTTTTGACATAAAACTTAGAAAGATTTATAGGAGTTGAACACCAAGTTATAATTCTTTTTGTTCCTATTATATATTAAAGATCAAATTTTCAAGAGTTATACCTATAACAAACATACTTTGATGATTATTATACCAATAAAATGTTTACTGAAATACATAAAGTATAAAAATCTTAGTTATTAAAGAATATAGCTCACTTAAAGTTTAGTTATTTTGAAGAATTTTTTTTTTTTGGTACTGAGGATTAAACTCATGACTTGTCACTTACCAGGGATGTACTTATGCTCCTGAGCTAAATCCCCAGCCCCAGTTTGAAGAATTCTTAGTGGAACATTTAAATCTTTATGTTGTATACTAGTATGTTATAAATTCATTCTACAAGGAAATCCTATTATATCTTATGAGTGCAGAAAGTTTTTTGAAATTAATAAAGAATTGTGATATGACAACTAAAAATATTCAGAGCTGGACATGGTGATACATGTCATCATGTGCTAACAGAGCATGGAAGGCTGAGGCAGGAGGATCACTGTGAGTTGAAGGACAAATTGGGCTTAAGGTCATTCTGAACTGCACAGTGAGACCTTGTCTTAAAAAAATATATTTTCAGTTAATATACTATTAGGAAAATGATTTTATAGGGAAAATGGGTATAAATATGAATTCAAGTGGAATAAAGGAACGATATAAAATTTTTAACTGCTGGAGAAAATGTTATTTATAGATTTTCAAAATAAAACTGATTTTTCATGTTAACTTTAATACCTGGAATTCATTCAACATACGTTTTCATTTTTAAATACAGTATTATTTACACATCCATAGGAAGTATATCTTTTGCTGTTTAAATGTACAATGAAAATTTATGACATCAAAATAATTTTAAGGTCTTTTGCAACTTAAAAATACAGATCTTTTTCAGGTGAAAAGAGATGGACTCCTGAATAATGGAATAAAGTCAAATTCTTCATGTAGTTTCACATAACCATCTTGTTACTCTTCTAATCTCATATCCCTCCATTTATATGTCCTGCTCTAACTATTCCTGACTGTTCATCGCGGTGTCACTGGTCTCTCTGATTCACTTTATTCTGCTCAGAATCATCTCTCTTCTCTTTTCTTACTACCAGATATTTTATGTCACTTTACTGCCAATCAAAATGACACTGTCACTGTCACATTGTGGATTCCCATTAGTGAGACTAGCTATCGTCTGTATAGCGCATGAGATGTAGCAGACACTCAGTACACTCCAAGCGCTTTGATCAGCATCACAACCCTCATGATGACAAAGCTGTGCGGTAGAGAGGGCTGCAGACTTACCTGACGTCAAAAGGATCATTCGTCTTGTTGATCAAGTATATTAAAAAATAGGTGCTGGACTGCTGCTTCTTTTCCACTTCATTTGTTTCAATGCCATGGTTATTATTTAGATGTGTAATTTCTGAAAAGTAGTTTAGGGTCTGTGAATGGGTATTATTGTTTTCATTTGTATTGTTTTCAAAAAAAAGTCCTTGTGCTTTATGAATATCATCTGTTAGATGCCCTTTTTCTCTAACCAACTACATGTTTCTCTGAGTCAGGTATCAGGGATATCATAATCATGAGCATCATTATACAATAATACATGATGAATCAACAATGCCTTACACAGTTTAGAAGGAGTTTTTAATAAGTCCTGATGGTCTTAAATTAAGCCTATTATCTTCTAATAAAATGCTTCCTTGACTTTCGACATCTTTGTGTTACTTTCTTGATTTTTTCATTTTGAATACTTGGTGTTACTTTTTTTTTTGAAAAAGTTTCATTATTCAAAAAAATGTTACATTTGACATGCAAAAAGGCATTTTAAAAAGTGTTTTAAAAAGGTACCTGTTCTCAGGGTCTTGACATTTTAGATATCTACGTTTTCATAAAACTAGGAGTAGTTTTCCTATCTGAGAAACATCCCAGTGCCCACTGGCTGATGGGCAGTGGGTGGAGGTCACCTTTCAGCTCCTCCTGCCTTGGCAGAGGACCAGACCCCAAGCTGCTTGTGGCAGGGACACAATGTGTGATCCAGGTGGCAACAAGACCCTCGACCTCTGTGGGAGCAGCATGGTGCCTCCCTCACACATATTCCATTTAGCTTAATGGCATATTGACATGGATCCCAAAATTGTCTTTGGCCTTCTTCTAGATGGAGTTCATAAAAGTTTTAGGTTGTACCTGGCATATCTCATGCATTCAGAAAGAATAGGTTATTTTTGTAAAAGTCTCACCCTCTAAAAAAAATAGCTGTAAATAAAGCTATCTCGGTTGTACTGAACAGGATCAATGAAACTACAGTCCTTCCACGTGTAGTTCATTGAGATGGTCAATCACATCTTTAGTATTTCCTCCCACTACCGGACATGTTAATACTTGTAAGATTTCTGTTAAAGAAAAGCACTAGAAATTTCTGGAAAGTTTTAAAGCAAGTTGAAAGCAAGTAGGATGGAAAGACTAAATTAGGTTTGATTCAGTAAGAAGGCAGAAGCTACTGGATCAATGACTATCTTCAACAGGTCAGATTTGAGCTTGTCTCAAGATGTCACAGGATCAGGCAAAGAGCAGTGGTGTGGAACAAGTTCTGGAAAGTGAAAGGAGTGAAAGGAAATTGGACTTTTGGCGACTTACAGTTATTCATACAGTGGACATTCTTGATACTTAAAAGGGATTGTGATTAAAAGTTTATTGCTTAATCCAACAGGAGCTACTGAGAAATGTTAATTCCTATCATATGTAATATTTACTAAGAATATTAAATATACTAATTAAGAATACATTTTAATAATCATTAAAATATGCTTTTAATTACCAGTAGCACACACATTATATATATGTATATATTTGTGTAAATATATATATATATATATATATATATATATATATATAGTAAATTCCTTCCTAACAAAAGATAATATTTCCACACACTTCATTTTAACAGTCATTATGGCTTCTACATTTTATTTAATATCCTGCTTTTAATATCAAAGGATAAGAGTATTAGGATCCCCATAAATAATTATGCACAAGCATTTATGACTTCACAAGGATTACTCATTTATTTATGAATTTATTTATTTATTTTTGGTACTGGGAATTGAACTCATGACCTCATGCTTACCAAGCAGGTGCTGTATTGCTGAGCTATATCCCCAGCCTGAATTATGCTACTAAAAAGATGAATACATAAACTCAGTGAAATTGCACTGTCCTTATTGTTTTAATGAGCTTTCTGGTCACTAAAACACAATATCTAAAAACTCACAATTTAAAAGATGAAAGCTTTGACTCACAGTTTCAGTCGGTTTAGTCCATGGAGTTTAATCCAAACAGCATGGTAGAAAGAATTGACAGAAGCAAGTAAAAAGCCCCAGTGGTCAAGAATCAGAGAAAAAAAAGGAGATTTGGGAAAAAGTATACATCCTTCAAGATCATGCTTTCTTATGAATAATTTCTTTCTACTATACCTCACCTCTTCTAATAACACATTCATCCATAAACTAATTAATGGACTCACTGTTGTGTATAGTAACCCCATGATCCAGTTACCTTCTGCAAGCCCCACCTCTGATTACATAAGACATTTGGAAGATGTTTTAGATCTAATCCATGATACTTGCAAAAAGAACATTTCAGAGTAGGCAACTGAAGGTGTGATATGCAAAAGAAACTGGGTAATGAAAACTTCTATATGTGTTGAAATGAAAACTGTTGGAAATTGACAGTTTTGTATGGTTGTTGCTATTAATACAAGTTTGTAAACTTTAATGGATTGGTGTACTTAAAAAAAGAGTAGTGGAGCATGGTTCTGAATGTATCTGTGGATGACTGACATGTAGACCAGAAAACAGAGGGAGAAAGACACACCTCATATAGACGTGTCACCATCCATGAGATTAGATAGAATATAAGGACAAGGAAGAAAGAAGTGACCCTATTTTGGAGAAGCTCCAGTTTTGGCCATTGCAAACATTAGTGTCCTGTTTCTTTAGCTTTCCAACACACTATTACACTGGAAATTGTACAGTGAGATTCCAGGCCTTCAATTTTGAATGGATGCTGCATCCTTGATCCCTCTTGTTCTATAATTTCTACCTCTTTGAGCTGAACAGCTACTGGATTCTCTGGCTCTCTAGGACACAGATGTCCATTATGGATTCTTCTGCCTCTGATCTCATAGAGGGCCACTGTAAACTCCTCACCTCTAATACTGTTGACAACTTCTGTGAATTCTGCTGCCTTTGGTCTTGTAAGTCTATGTAATAGGCCCATTTATGTACAAATATATTCTATTGATGCTGTTCCTATAGAGAACCATAACTAATACAGATTTTGGTACCAGGAGTGGTTGTAGAGAAACCGAACTGAAATGATGAAGTGATCTAATCATTTTAGTAGTTCCTAAAGTTGGCTGTCTAGTTTGATGAGACCATGGTGCCACGGTGTCTCATTCAGACATTAAAGACAATACTTAGAGTCTGTGGTTTGGATAACTTAAGGTAATACACAACATAGATTTGTTTGGTTATCCAATTTTGCCACTGTCAAGATGTGAGAAGTTTAGTGACTTTTGAGCATTTTGGAAGAATAAGATATAATGATGCTGGGTAGTGCTTAGCATCTCTCAACAACATGCTCAAGGAAAATCATGAGCTCTAGACACGAACAATTATGATAGATTTTAGTAAGACTGAAGGCATATGAAGGCAAAGCATTCAACTGTTTTAGTCACAGTCCAACTCACAGTAGGTCTAGAAGGTCTCTGAATCCATCCTGAGGTCATTTTCCCAATTCCAGAATGTGTAAGTAGGATAGATATAATTTGTACTTGACAGAATCCCCATATTGATCCCTTTTTATCTGGTGTAGGGTCATTATGATAACTATGACCACATTTAAGCCATTGTAGTTGCCTCTACCTTGGAAAATAGTAAATGAGACAAAATAGCTCAATCCTGGAAGGGTCACGGTGATTAGCTCCATCATGAAGGACTGAAAGATGAAGGGGAGGTGGTTCTCACCATATCCCAACTGAACTCTCCTCTTGGGCATGTGCAGAATATTGGTGGATCTTGGACAATTATAGTGCATTACTCTGTACTTATTCTAGAAGTAACTCCAATTGCAGTCACTATGCCAGATTTGGTTTCTCTGCTTCAGCAAGTGAACATATCTCTTGGTATCTCGTATGCAGCTATTGATCTGGCAAATGTCTTTTTTCTCCATACTTATCCATAGAGCCCACCAGGATCAATTTGTTTTAGCTAAGGTCAACAACACTCCTTTACTGCCCTATCAGTTCTTCAGGCCTGGGAACCAGGCCAAGAGAAATTTCTGCAACAGGCCCAAAGAACATACTTCACAGCAAAAGAAATGTAGTACTGGGTCCATTTTTATGAGTTTCACTGGTGTTATCATATTCCTCACCATTTAGCAGGTAGAATGATAGAGAGGTGAAACGACCTTTCCAAGATGCATTTCCAGTACCAGCTAGTTGGCAAGACCTTGAGGGGTTGGGACAGAGTTGTCAAGAAGACTAAATGTGCCCTAAATAAGGCTCCATTTCTCTCATATCCAGGATTCATGGATCCAAGATTCAAGTGGTGGAAGTGGGAACGGTACCTCTTCCCATTATACCTAGTAACTCTCTAGGAAAAGTTTTGTTTCCTGTTACCAAGACCTTATGCTATGATGGTTTAGAAACTTAGTTCTAGATGGCAGAAAGGGCTCTACCAGGAGGTAAAAAACTGAATGGGAAGTTAAAAACTTTTACCTAGTCATTTTAGGCTCCTTAGTCCTGGAGTTAACATGCTAGAAAGGAAATTATGGTGTAGGCAGGGATGCTTGATCTTGAGTAGCAAAGGACGGCAGGGCTGCTCATCCACATGGTGGTAAAGAGCAATATGTTTGGAATCCAGGCTGTCTCTTAGGGTGTCTCCTAGAATTACCATGCCTTGTCATTAACATTGATAAAAAATAACTACAATAACTCAATCCAGCCAAGATGACAAACGTCTCAGAATGTTCAGGAATGAAGGCATAAGTTAGGTAGAGAGCCAAGACTTGTTGAGGTATTTGCTGAAGACCAAAGAAATTCAGCATGGGTAGTAGAAGAAAGTAGTTATAAATACCACCTACAATCATGTGATCAGTTACAGAAATGAGAGTTGTAATTGTGTTGAGTCTTTGTTATTGTATCTTTTTACATATATGGCATATGCATGTGTTAAGTACATATCTTGTCTTTTATTTATAAAGTAATTGAATTATAATATTTACTTTATAACATGTCAGGAGGAGAATAAGTTTAACCTAAAAAGCAACTATGCCTTCTATTCTGGGAGAGAATTTGTACATAATCTGTTTGTTTTATAGTGTTAAGTATAATTATGAAATCGCTATTGTATTAGAAGATTAGGTATGGTTTAAGGAGATGTATTTGGTTATCAGGTTGACAAAGGGTGAATCATAAACACTAATCATGGCAAGTCCACTTGAATGGATTAAGCAGATAAGTGGAACAGATTAGTGGAACACGGTTTGGAGTGTTGTCTATAGATGAGTGAGATTTAGGTCAGATAAACCAAGGGGCAAAACCCACCGAGATGTGAGTGGCATCTACTAACAGGCTTATAGCTTCTTTGGGATTAACATGGAAAGAAAAAAGAGGCATCCTCATTTTGAAAGAGCTCCAGTCTTTCCCATTGCTTTTTTTTTTATTTTGAAGAGAATAAAACCAAATGAGACAAACAAACAAACAAAAAATAGTCACTCAAAACAAACGTATGAACATGGTACCTGACTTAAAAACAAAATACAAGGAGATCAATAATTACTACCGTAATGCCTCTTGTTATCTTCAAAAGCAGTGCCTATATCATCAAGCATAATAAAACAAAACAATGGCAACATAATAGGCCTTCCAAAGAAGATAATAGTCAAACCACAATAGGTATCATGGTACATCTTCTTGTTTTCAAAGTAGTTGTCTATACCATCAGACTGATACTATCAAACAAAACAGAATAGAATAAAACCAGTAGAAACAAAACAATGAAAGCAATACAGGGCTTCAAATCAAGCTAATAAGAAATCAAAAGTGGTTACCATAGTATATCCTGCTATCTTTGGAACAGCTGTCTGTGCCATCAAATCTAATACAAGTAGACAAACTGAAACAGAATAAAACCAAACTAAACAGAAATTACAGCCATCCAATCCAGACTCACACCTACAGCTCTTTAGTGAGCTTTATTTCTTCTACTTTGGACTGGTTTAGCATCCTTGACCCTCTTGTTCCGTGGCTTCTGTTTTCTTGTTCCCAGCAGGTTCTGGGTGCTCTGGCTCTCTGGCCACAGAAGGCCATTACGGTGCCTCCTGCCTCTATCCTGCAGAGGATCATTGTGAATCTCCAGTCTCTGATGCTGTAGATAGACATTATAGACTTTGCCTCTGATCCACTAACTCTACATAACAAATCTTTTCGCATAATTATACCTACAGTTCGCATTGATTCTGTTCTCTAGGGAACTATAGCTAACGCAAGTTTGTCCCCTACTTATGGACTCTGTGTGTGAACTGTGCTTCGCAATTAATGTCTAACAGTTGCCAGTTGTCTTAGTACTTTGCTGCCCAGAGCCTAAAACTGTCTTTTTAATTTTTATTTTTTTAGGGAAAAACCAGTAATCTGTGATGTTCACTTAAAATAAAATAATATATGTCATTTGATTTCAAGAGGGCTAATGTGTAGGGCACATCCAGAGTTTGCACTCAACTGTGAGCATTCATAAAAGCACCTGGAAGTATTATCTGCATTGGAGAACTTGGTTAAACCATAAACAGTTTGACAAAGAAAAAACAAATATTTGGAAAAGCTATTTTTTTTATTTTAAAGTGTACCATTCATAAATAGTTATTCATTTTATGAACTGATTCACTAGGATCATGTCATATTTCTTGTTTTTGTTTTATTTTGTAGTAGAATATGAATGAAATAAAATTGAAAATTTTAGCAATTTTGTAAATACAACTCAGTTGCACAAAATCCCATCACATTGTGCAAACATTATTGCTAAATGAAACTTGGCACCTCTGAACGATATTTCCCTACTCTCTATTCTGTTACCATTTTTTTTGCTATGCATTTAACTACTTATATACAGCTAATTGTATATAAGTTAACTCATACAATATCTGTCCTTTTGAGACTGGTTTATTTCATTGACATAACATCTTCAATGTTCATTTGTGTTAAAGTATGTACCCAAATGGTGTTCTTTTTTTTCAGGCTGAATAATATTCTACTTGATTTTATACCAAATTTTATCCACTCATCCACTGATAGACATTAGGGTTGTTAAACATTTTGTGTATAATGCTGCTATGAACATGGGTATATAGATGCTTGTCTTAGACCCTCATTTCAGTATATACAGAAAAATGAACATTTGACCTGCCAAAGTAGTTCAAATTATTTTTTGGAGGAACCAACAAAGTTTATTTTTACCCAAGATATGTGTGCTATTTTTCCTTTTTGTTCTCTTGGTAGACACACACACACACACACACACACACACACACACACACACAGTTCCTCCCTCTTCTTTATTCAGATTGCCTTTAGCAGTGGAGATTCATTATGAAGCCCATTAATCTTCATTTTTCACAGCAAGATTCATTTTATCGGACTGGAAGATGCAGAAATGAAACCACACAGCACTTCGTCAGCAGCCAGGATTTCTGAATGTGATGCTGAGTGAAAATTAAACACAAGAGACCAGACAGCAGCTCTAATAACTCAGTAATTTCTAAATAAATAGACTGAGATTGATGGAACTAAAAACAGTTTTCTCTAACAAGGGAGACGGTGCAGGGTAGTAATATTTACCTCAAATATGCTTTGCATGAGAGATTAGAATTCCTGAAAGCCTCTCATTTCCCCATCAGAGAATTTGTTTCTTCTATCAGTCAAATGGTAGTTAATTATCATATTTCAAGAAGCAGCTCATTAATTCATTAACTAAAAATAACTAGATATTTATGGAAGAAGATAACACATAATAACAGATAACTCGAACAGCTCTGCCAAAGTAAATTGTCTTCCAATTTCAGAAAAGTTTCAGGAGGTGATTTCAACCTAAAAGTTACACTGCTTGTTAATTTCTACTTGAAGAATTAAAGAAATTTTGATATGAAACAAATTTAAGACTCCATCCCCAGGGAACATTCTTCTCTCTCTATTTGTTCAATTCTCTCCATTTGTCTGTTATGGTGACAAAGAAAGTTATAATCAAGGGAATCTGAGACTGGTGAGTGAAGAAATAAAGCATTAAATTGTCAGCTAGGTCAAGGAACCTCAGGAAATGAATAGAGAAAAAGAAAAAGGCTCTGAGAGAACTGGAATCATTCTTTTCTCTCCTCAGTGACAAAATATGCCCCTAACTTCAGGAAACAAAAATGATAATGGCATGAAGTTAAACCTTTTACACTTACAATATCAAGAATTAAAAAGAATATCCTGACTCCTTTTCATTCTTTCACTATAAAATCTTTACCAAAGAGTATATTGATATTTCATATTTACTATGAATTTAAGAAAGTGATTTCACAAACACAGGCATCTGTCATTAACCAAAACTCACATAATTTGATTTTCAAAAGTTTGGTTTAAATTTTTATCACAGATACTAGTGGTATATTTTTATAGCATATGCACATCATAAAGTAGTATCTTGTTTAAATATACATACATATAAATAAATATATAATATATAAAATATATATATGTACTTGAAGAGACATTTGTATACTTAAATATATAATTGTAAAATGCCATCATAGAAGGAAGACAAGTGCAGTCTCCCTAAAGATAATCTGGTGTACAACCCATCACAAAGAGCTTCAAGTTTTATCTTCATCATCATCATCTTCATCATGTAATTCTGAAAAACTCTGGAGATGATGCTTAAGGAATTAAGCTTTGCAATATATAGGTACTGCTAGTAAAATCTGTGTTTTCCAATAATTAATCTAAATCTGACTAAACTTTTCAGTTTTCACCCATACTGTCATCAAATAAAAATAGGACCATGAGCTCTCTAACCTATGTGCACACATCTAGCTTATTTCCTCTTCCTGGAGCAGTCTTACTCTCTTTTTTTGCTTATTTCCTCTTACTGATCTTAGCTGAGTGTTCCTTTTCTCCAGGAAGCTTTCCTTCAGGCTGTGAGAGAAGAGTAGGTTACCTTTCTTCGGTCCTCCAAAGAAATGGGGTTACATTTCTTGTAACCCCCACTTGTCAGCGACTGGTGCCATCACAGTGCATTGTGATCAGCTGGCCCTCTACATTTCCTTCACTACATCTGCTAGTTCAGTCATGACAGTCTACTTGATGCAAGTTATAGCCCAAGAGTGTAGCACAGTGCTTGCCTCCAAGGTAGCACTTATTTTTTGTGTAATTTGATTAATCTTCTTTGAAGAAAATACATCATTGAGTGTCTATGGGCAGAATTTTACATGTAGTATTGAGAAAAGTTAACTTGTATTTTTCAGGTTTACAAAGTAGGGGCTGAGACTGGAGAATAAGTGGGTATACTTAAAAATAGTATTACACTAGCCTTCTATTTTAGGTATAGCCCTCTCAAACTAATAAATTAGTTTTGACCAATGTTGTTTAAAATTCAATGTAAAGAAAATATTATCATGACTAACCTGCTGAGATAGATTTTATTTACTGGGCCTGGAATGTGTTCTAGAATTCTATGTTTCTTATAAGCTCCCAAACATTACAATGTTCATTTTCCATACCCCACACTTTGAACATCCCATTTAAAGAAAAATGTCATTAACCATATTATCATCTATAATTATTGCCTCAACTCAAGATACAAAAATGACAAAAAAAAGAGAGAACAGGAAGAACAGGAAAAAGATACATCCGGCTGACCCCCGGAAACATGGCCCCATTCTCTCAAGGTAGTGGAGGTGGTAGTGGTGGTGGTGATGGTGTGTGTGTGTGTGTGTGTGTGTTTGTGTGTGTGTGAATATATGTGTATATTGCATCCAGAAAGTGAAACACATTAGAAAAAAAATCTATGAAATTATGTACACTAATGCATCAGCCAAAATGTGCTTTACATGAATATTGGAAAATCAATAAGATGATTGAAAGAGAACCTCCTTTGGAACATTGGTTACAATTTCATATTGTGGTGTCAAATGATAAATTTTAGGACAGGAGAAGTGAAAATCAACAATGAATACTAAGGAGGACAAATTGAGAAAAAAGCAGATATTCAGAAAAGCAATCAAAAATCAAGTCACAAAAGTTGCAGTGAAATAAAAGAAACTGATGCACTGAAACCAATGAAAAAATATTTTGTCATGAAAATTATAGGAGGAGAAATTCAGGGAAACAATATCTGTGGAGGATTCAAATACTGATATTTTCAATGTGCTTTTAGGAATTTTGATTGGAAAGTTATTTCATGGGATTTATGAGATAATACAAAGTTGAATAAGACATTAAGTAATACACGTTTTCTTTGGGAAAGAATTCTATGTAAGCAAAAAGTTCCAATACATTATGATATCAGAAATATATGGAACGGCCTTTTGGAATTAAAATGGGAATTATCCAACCAGCTGGGTTGGAATATACATAGAAAAGGTAAGAATAAGGTAATTGAGCTAAAAACTCCCATTCTCTGTGCCTTCCAAGCTTAACCAAGAAAGAACCTTCCATGCAAGAACAAGAACTTGAAAAGATTGGTTAACTGAGTCATATAACTTGTGAGTCTTGTTCAGTTTGTACTCCTAAGAGACACAGAAAAATGTATGTGATTACACTTGCACGCTGTGCGTATATATTATTGAAGAGACAGAAGAAGAGAGATGGAACATGGGTGATGGGGAGAGTGTGGTTTAAAATTCAATTTGGGGGGAAGAAGTGATTTTTGTCAGTTAAGAGAAGGATATTTTATCGCTATAGCATCGTCCTCAAGCTTGCTTTGAAATAAGGAATGGTAGAAGTAAAAACAGGAAAAAAGAGGAAAGTGATAAAATGAAGTTCTATACAGTATTTTCATACAGAACATTTTGTTTTTCATACAAATTAAATTTTCAGAGAGAGAAAACCAGGAAAGTAGAAAAACATTGCTACCTTAATATTGGAAAAGATTCGGCCCAAGTTATCTCCATGCAGAGATATTGATGAAAAGTCAAATCACGAGGCAACGTCATGCCATAATGCTCATGTTGTTTTTAAAAATTAAATGATAATCATTATAAATAAGAATTAGAAATACTTAAATCCATGTATACATTTATATTTTTATTTCAAATATTTCTGCGATACCCTGTCATAAGACTGGATGATAATAATGGTAGAATAGGGTTTTGGTTTGGTTTTTATTTCTTCAATAATCTGTAAGCTTTTCCATTAAATTATAGAATTAAGCAATTACATATTGAGTTGATGAAACTAATCACTTTTACATGAATCTTCAAAGAGCAATAACAGGACAGAAGGCAGGGAATAGCTTCACCACATATAGTTATATTCTATCTCTAATCTGTCAGTCAATACCTCCCAGCAAATGGCACAGAAAAGAAAACTGATTCTGACTTTGCCATTGACTTGCAAATGGCATCACAGGTAGGTGGAATTGAATGGGAAGCGACCGCAGAGGGGTGTTTTTTCACTGACTTTCATCAGTCCATGCCACCTGATGTATGAGTGAAAACTGTGCCTCCGGGTTTGGCCTTGACTTCCTGGGGCAGGCAGGGGACTAACTATTTCCCCATCAGTGGAATGTATAGAAATAATGTTAATTCCCCCCTAAGTTGCTACTTGAAGAACAACTGAGTAAATAATAACTCTACCAGTCTCATTCCTGAAAATGGCTAGTATATTTATATGTACACATGTATGTATAATATATGTGTGTACCTATATATGTGCATATGTATGCACACATACATATATATGTATATTTATATTTGTATAGTATTTTTCCTGTGTAGGTATAATATCATTATCTCTCTTTAATCCTGGGTGCTAATATTTTATAAGCATATGTACTTCTGGAGCAATTTTATATAACTGAAATATTGCATAAAACACAGTATGTATTGATAATATATCTCTATTCACTTGCCAGTGATTGCTGTTATTAGTAGCAATACAATGTGGAAGCTGGAATGAAAATATGGTTCTTGATATACTTTATATTATTTTGGATTTTGTACCTAAAATAGATTTCACATAAACTTTGCATGATTTCATTTGATACACTTTTAGATTAATAGAATTTAAATTATTATACACATACATTCTTAAAGAGACAGCTGGAAATTTTTGGCTGATCTTTATTCCCACAACTTTTCCTAAGTTATTCTGTATTTCAAGCTGATCTGATTATGTTATTTTCTATTTGTTGACCCTCCTTAGTTTCTCTAAAACATTACTGAGGTGCTTCTATAGCATAATAATATACTATGGGCTTCAACCTTGCATGTGTATATGAAATGTTATTAGAGTTGTTATTTGTTTTCTGTCTTAAATATTTAACACAATTAGATTAATGATTCTTAAGTTTTATGTTACTAAGTGATCCTACATGATTCTTGTTATACATGATGCTGCAATAGTAAATTTACATTTATTTTTAGCTTTTCTGGTAAGAGCACTGTGACCAACACTATAGATGAGTCAATTAGGTTATTACAAACTGGTAAAAGTATATATTTCCATGTAAAGAAACATTTACTCAATAATATATTTACCTTTATTGAATAAGTCCAAAATTTCTACTAGTTTATTTCTCAAAGTTTATTATTGTCAAAGACAGCCTTCTCAGTTTGTAGAAATGAACATATCATTACATAAACTGCCAAATAATCTTGACAGTAGAAGAAACAGTAGACATCTTTTTAAAGTTTAGTTTTGCAACAGTTTATAAGTGTGCTTGTACTGTTTTGTACCTAACGAGAAAACTCTAGAGTGTAAATATACATTTACAAAATAAATGGTGCACAAATCATTGTTTCACTGTAGGAAATCTTTTGTTCATGAAATAGTGTAGCAGTCTCTTCCTATAAAAAAACATTTTTTACATATAAGTCCATAACTAACCTAGTAGTTTACACATTTTCATCACTAAGAATGATAGTGTTAAGATTTGGTGTAAATGAGGTCTTTAGTGTTGAAGATTGACTACAGCCCTCATTTATTTTATCTGAGAAATCCAAGCTGTTATTACCAATACTTAATCTAATCAGATTGCATCCTCAAGCATTATTTGAATTAATTATATGAAGGCAAATGATCATAAAATGTCCTTTTAAGCACATTATAGGGGAAACAAACACCCTCACCATTATTTCTGACAGAGGACAGAATATTAAAGTGCTACTAGATGATAGCCCAGCTTGGATTTACAAAATTAATGAAGAACAAATGTTCCAGGTGACGTGAAACCATGACAGTCTCTCTGTGGGATGACCTTCATTCTTCCTCACTTAGCTAATGAGGATTTCTTTGCTATCTTTTTTTGCTAAAGGACCTCAGGGCCTTGTATCATTATAGAGTGAATACAATGTCACCTCAGCTGGCAGAAATGTTTCATCTCTTGTCAGCAAGAGAAATCTCCTTATGTCATCAGAAGAAAGCACAACGGAGGGCCAAGCAATTGAGGCCAGACGTTTCAATCAGTAAACTCAACCCAGTGGAGATGCTTAACCTGTCGCAGTTGCTCACATCAGAATATTTAATCTATAGCGTCTCTCTTGGAATTTAGTTTGTTTGTTTTGGCTAAAGAAAGAGTCATGTTGGTTTATTCTCTGAATGATTCTTATTCTCATAGGTTAGGAGAACATTTAATTTTTCAATAATACTGTACACAGATATATAAGTGGGTACGTTTGCCCTGAAATTTAGATTGACACAATCTCTGTAATTCACATCTCCATACTGATTCCTCTGATGAACACAAAAAAGGGAGGCAGGAAAAGAGGAGATCTACATAACATCCTCTCTAGTAAGATATACGAATGAAGCTTTCTCTGTAATGTTCAATTTATTTTAGCAACAACTACAATAAAACACAGGAGAATATGAAGGTATTGTTATCATGAAAATAAGGTCTCCAGATGATGCTATGCAAAACGACAGGCATATCTTCCATCAGCTTGTCTTTTGGAAGCCAAGTTCTTAGCTTAAGTAACTGCTGATTCTGCACTGAAATGCACTAGCCTGTGTATATAATTTGTCACAGGTTTATTCCTTCCATTCTCATTTCCAAGTTCTATCCACTACCTTGTCAATATCTAATAGATGTAAAAAGAATAGTAAAACCCATGATTTTTTTAAATTAATGGCATCTGTGTTTTACTCAAATTATATAATTTTGCAAATAGGATATGATTTATTTATTTTTTTTAGCTACTTAGGATTAGATTGTGAAAAGCAAAGGTATTCCATGGTACACCTCACAAAAGCAATGTGTTGCCTATAAGAGTGGGCAATGGAAAACTCTGTGCCTTGGTTCCTTGCTGAATGCAGTGG
This sequence comes from Hydrochoerus hydrochaeris, assembly GCA_004027455.1. Classification (NCBI taxonomy): domain Eukaryota; kingdom Metazoa; phylum Chordata; class Mammalia; order Rodentia; family Hydrochaeridae; genus Hydrochoerus; species Hydrochoerus hydrochaeris. The sequence continues at coordinate 43,644 of PVLA01001217.1, forward strand.
AGATAGAAAATGGGGAGCAGGTCTCAAAAGTTATTTAAATGATATACAGTGTGATAAATAGCTTTGAAAATTTAAATTTGGACCTCTTGTTGTTCACTAATGTGTTATAATTTACATACGTAAGTTTTGTCAGCCATCTGGATGATTGGACTAGATGGAACAAGTTGACAGTTTTCCACAAATCATGAAAAATTTATATCTCTTACATAAAATTTTGCTAAGTGATCAATTAACTAGATACATTAACCATATTTCTGACATCTGTAAACTTGGTGGTTTAACATCTTTTCAAGTTCCATACGCAATACAAGCCTTATTCTGGACACAGTAATATACCCTATTTCTAGGTCTCAACCTCCTCCCGTTTTTGTTTTCCATGCCAAGAGTTCTCCTCCCAAAAGCACACTTTTAAAAATCAAATCATGGGCTGGTGATTTAGCTCAGTGGCTTAAGTACCTGCCTTGCAAGCTCAAGGTCATGAGTTTGATCCCCAGTACCAAAAAAAAAAAAACAAAAAAAACCAAAACCAAATCAACCATTCCATCAGGAATCAATATTTCCAGTTACCTGTCCTATCAGCCCATACACTCAGGCCAGTGTCCAAGTGCCCTAGTCACCAAAGGCCCTTGTACTAAAGAAGCACCTATAAACTCTTGTGTTAAACCTTGCTAAAATCATTCTAACAAGTCAAGTCTCTCATTCATTTCCACAGAACCTAAAATTAAGATTCTTTCCACAGTTGCTCTCTCCTGTCCAATTGCTAACCTTGGCACTTCCCCATTTGATCCTCTCTGTGTAACATGTCTTTCTTCTCCTGAGAAATGCGAATGACAATTCACATTTTTGAATTAAGAAATTCCAATGACAATTGTCTCCTGAGACATTAGATTTAGTTACCTTAAACTTTCTATTAATATACTATATTTTAAATTATTGGGCTATATTTATATGTACACATAGTAAAAATTAATGCATCATATTAAAATATTCATAAAAGCTACATTTTTATAGAACTGACTTTACCAGAGTCAGATAGTTAAAAGACCTCAACAGACTGTTCTGATAAACAGGATTTAATATACTTTTATTTATTTAATATATTTTATGCATTTAATATATTTTCATGTATTGGCTTAACACATACACATTATTTGAAGCTCTCATTAAAAATATTTACAGATATAAATAGCAAGGAATTATTATTACCCTTTCTTTTCACTTACTTTAATTTCAACAAATATCCATGTGAGGCATTGTGGTAGATGTTGGGGCCCTAATAATGACTGTATTAACGCAAAACTTCTTTTAGCATTTACGGTATAGTGGAGTCAGACAGTGAAAACAGCAAGTGAGAGAAACACATGCTAAGTGGGAACAATAAAGACATGAAGAGTGATGTGTGTTGCCATCCGTGTGCCTCTGTGGGAGAAGGGAAGAGTAAGAGTGAGAAGACCCTGAGAACGGCACTCTTGAGTACGAATCCAGAGGAAGCCAGAGAAGGAAGCCTAGCTTTGAGAATATCCTTGAACAAAACCTTTGAGCTGGCAGAACGGCAAGTGCAAAGAGCCTACCCGAAGCAGATCAAGTAACAGCAGAGAGCCTGCTGCTGTGGGGTGCACTGGACTAAGGGGAAAGTGGCAGGAGATGAAATCAGAGGGAATGGGGAAGAAAAAAGAGGGCAAATGAGCCTTCACGGTAGCACCGGGTGCTCTGAAGCATAGGGGGCAACTGAGGAGTATTTTAATAGGGCCACTCAGACTGCTTTACTGAGTGTCTCCTAAAGAACCTCAAGGGCCCGAGCAGGAGAAGTAATTTGGAAATTAAAGCAATCACTGTGATAAGAGGGAGACTGGGATTGGAGCCTTAGACTGCTTTTACTATTAGGGCTCTCTTCTGGTTCCATATGAATTTTGGGATTTTATTCTCTAGCTCTGTGAGGGATGCAGCTGATGTTTTGATTGGAATTGAATTAAATCTATATATCTTTTTTGGAACTATAGTCATTTTGACTATATTGGTTTTGCTTACTTAGGAACATGGGATATTTCTCCATTTTCTGATTAACTCTTACATCTCTCCTTTTTCAAAGTAATGTAGTGTTTATTGTAGAGATCTTTCTTTTTCTTCTTTAGGTTAATTTCTAAGTATTTAATTTTTTTGACAGTGCATGAATTATATTGTTTTCCTAATTTGTTTCTCAGAGGCTTCATTAATAGTGTACAAGAATGCTCATGATTAGTGTGTTTATTTTGTCTCCTACTATATTACTAAGTCTGGTTATTAGTTTCAGAATTCTTTTGGTGGAATTGTTTGGGTTTTCTATGTACAGGACAATGTTGTCTGCAAATAATTTGATTTCTTCCTTTCATATACACATCTCTTTTACTTATTTCTCTTTTGTGACTGCTCTGGCTAATATTACATGTATTGTATTTTTTTTATTTTAAAGAGGTTAAAACTAAACATAACAAAACAGAACAAAGTAGATCAGAAGAAAACAATGTAAGTGACACAGATTTCAAAGCAAGATAATAAGATAGCTACCATAATGTCTACAATAATGGCTACCATAATGTCTTTTGTTTTCTTCCAAATAGTGGTCCATATTTTCACACACAATGAATTCAAACAAAACAAAATAATGTTAAACTGATCAGAACAGAGTGAAGAAGGCATTATAGGCCTTCAAAACCAGACAATAGGAAAATTAATAATGGTTGCTGTAATATCTCTTGTTCTCATTCAAATTAGCTGTCCATATCTTCATGTATGTTGAAATCAAACAATACAAAACAGGCAAAAACCACACTGTACAAAGCATAATAGCATTACTGGATTTCACAGCATTACGAAATGGTATCCATAATGGATACCATAATGTTTCTTTTTCTTCAAAATAGCTGTTCATTTCATCATGCATAATATAATCAATTTTCATATACTGTTTAGGGGAAGTTCTATGCATGTATAAGGCTCTACATGTATACCTATCTTTTCTGTATTAGAGGTGAAAACAAAACAAAACAAAACAAAACGAATTACTTGAAAAACATGAAACCAAAAAGACAAATAACAATAGCAAAGAGCCCAAAACAATGAAAAAAATAGGCCTTCAAAACAAAGTAGTAGGAACATAACTAGGGTTGTTATTTTATATAATGTTCTTCAAGAGTTCCTCAGATCACCAGACACTAACATACAAAATTGTTCCAATCCTATGAATGTTAGCTATTTTGCTCTAAGAACTTATGGAATTTGTAGCATAATCCTCTTAACTACCCTAAGCATGATTATGGAATTTTAGATTTTTTTTTCTTTTCCATTCCTCTTTCTTTTTTCTCCTTTTCCCTGAGATATTATTTTTTTTTCCTTTTGAGCAGATTCTTATCCTTTCACTGTATTTACTGAGGATTTTGTATCTTATGTATTCTTACCATTTCTTACACTAGAGAGACAATATGGTATTTATACATGTGAGTTTGATTTGTTTCACCTATGAGTATGGTCTCAAGTTGCATCAATTTATTTATGAATATCTCAGTGTGATCATTCTTTATGGCTGAGTAGTACTCCATTGTGTAAAAATGTCACATCTTTTTTATCCATTCTTCAGTTGATGGGCATTTAGGTTGTTTCCAAGATCTGGCTATTACAAATTGTGCTACTATAAACATGGGTGCACATATATATCACTGAGATATGATGTTTTCAGTTCTTCTGGGAATATGCCCAGAAGTGGAGTAGTCCAAAGGGACTTCCAATCCCAGCTTTTTGAGGAATCTCCAGTCTGACCTCCACAGTGACTGTACTACTCTATACTTCCACCAACAGTGCAGAAGAGTTCCTTTCCCCCCACAGCCTCTCCAGCATTTGTTGTGGGTAGTTTTCTTTATCCTGGCCATTCTTTCTGGAATGAGATGGAATCTCAGTGTTGTTTCAGTTTGCATTTCTCTAATGACCAATGATGCTGAATATTTTTTCATGTATGTATTTGCCTTTTGTATGTCTTTACCTGAGAATTGTGTATTCATCTCAGATGTCCATTTTTGGATTGGGACATTGAATTTGGGGGATCTGATTTTTTTTAAAATTCTTTATATATTCTAGACAGAAGTCCTTTGTCTGAGGGACAGTTGACTAAAATTTTTCCCAACTTGTGGGTTTTCTTTTTGCTATGCTGGATATTTCTTTCTACATGCAAAAACTCTTTAGTAAAATGTGATCCTAGTTATTTCCCGCTTGGTTTGATTTTTGTTCATGAATTCTCTACCTACCCCTATGTCTTCAAGATTTCTACCTACTTTGTCTTCCAACAGATTTAGGGTTTCTGTTTTAATATTTAGATTTTTGATCCATTTAGATTTATTTTACTACATGGTGCTAATGTAGTGCTAACATGGGTCTAGTATTAGTTTTTGGTATACGGAGAGCCAGTTTTTCCAGCACCATTTATTGAAGAGACTATCTTTCTTCCGATGAATGTGTTTGGCCCCTTTATAAAACATAAGGTGGCTGAGTGTGTTTGTAGTTGTAGTTGTAACTTCCAATCTGTGCCATTGATCTTTAGGTCTGTTTTTATTCTAGTACCATGCTGATTTTGTTACAGTAGCTTTGTAGTATAACTTCAAGTCAGGGATTTTCATGCCTCCTGCCTTGCCTTTGTTGCTTAGAATTGCCTTTACTCTTCTAGGTCTCTTCTGACTCCAGGTGCATTTTAAGAATGATTTCTCTAGTTCTCTGAGGTATGCTAGTGGTATTTTGATTGGAATTGCATTCAATCTGTGTAACAATCTTGGGAGAATGGCCATTTTCACAATGTTCTTCCTATTCATGAACAAGGGACGTTCTTCCTATTCATGAACAAGGGATGTCTTTCCATTTCCTGAGGTCCTCTTCGATTTTTTTCAGGGTATTATAAATTTCCCTGAATAGATCTTTTACTGCTTTTGTTAGATTGATTTCTAAGTATTTCATTTTTTCTTTTTTTGGATGCTATTGTAAAGAGTGTGGCTTTTCTTATTTATCGTTCAGTAATTTTGTTGTTTGGGTATAGGAATGATATTGATTTTTGAGTGTTGACTTTGTATGCAACTTCCTTACTGAATGCATTTATTATACCTAGGAGTCTTTCGATGGAGTTTTGGGGTCTTCTATGTAGAGTATCATGACATGTGCAAATAATGATAATTTAACTTCTTCTTTTCCTATCCTTACTCCTTTTATTTCTCTGTCTTATCTAATTGCTCTGGCTAGTATTTCCAGCACTATATTGAGTAAGAGTGGAGATAATGAACATCCTTGTCTTGTTTCTGATTTTAGGGTAAAGGCTTTCAGTTTTTGGCCATTTAATATGATGCTGGCTTTTGGGTTGTCATAGATGGCCTTTATCCTATTGAAGTAATGACTGTCTATTGCAATTTTCTGTAAGGTTCTTATCATAAATAACAATAAATAAGTCTTGGAACTTATCAAAAGCTTTTTCTGCATCTATAGAAATGATTATGTGATTCTTATTTTTGGCTCTATTGATAAGATGGATTAAATTTATTGATTTGCATATGTTGAACCATCCTTAGATTCCTGGGATGAATCTCATTTGGTCATGGTACATAATCTTCTTGATGATTTGCTGCCTTTGTTTGCCAAGATTTTATTGAGAATTTTTGCATCTATGTTCCTTAGGCAGATTGGACTGTAGTTCTCTTTTTTGTTTAGGACTTTCTCTGGTTTTGGCATTAGAGTAATATTTGCTTTCAGGAATGAGTTAGAAAGAATTGCTTCCCTTTCGATTTCATTGAAGTGTTTGAGGAGTGTGGGCATTAAGTCTTCTTTGAATTTCTTGTAGAATTCCACAGTGAATCCATCTGGACCTGGGCTTTTCTTTGTTAGTAAGGATTTAATTACATTTTCAATGTCATTAATTGAAACTGGGTTATTCAGCAGTTTTACAACTTCTTGACCCAGCTTTGGTCATTCATGTTTCTAGGAATCTGTCCATTTCTTCTGTGTTATCAAGCCTATGAGGATAGAAGTTTTTGAAATAGGTACTGATGATCTTCTGTATTTCCACAGGGTCTGTAGTGATTTTACCCTTTTCATTCCTTATTGCATGAATTTGAGCTTTTTCTTTCCTTTGTTTAATAAGATTGACTACAGACTCATCAATTTTGTCTATTCTTTCAAAGAACCAACTCTTTGATTCATTGATTCTTTGTATTGTTTTCTTAGTCTCTATTGCATTGATTTCTGCTCTGATCTTATAATTTCCTCGTTTCTTTTGGTTTTGGACTTGACTTGTTCTTCTTTTTGTAGATGTTTGAGATTTAGCATCAGGTTTTTTATTTGTGTTCATTCTGCTTTCCTGATGTGGGAATTCACTGCAATAAATTTTCCTCTGAGGACTGCTTTCATTGCATTTTACAGGTTCTGGTAAGCTGTATTTGTATTTTCATTTGCTTGTGGTATTGTTTAATTTCTTCTTTAATTTCCTCTATGGCCCTCTGATTGCTCAGGAGTATATTATTCAATTTCCATGTGTTTATGGGATTTTTGCAGTTTCTTTTGTCATTAATTTCTAGTTTCATGGTGCTATGATCCAATAACATGTATGGGATAACTTCAATTCTTTTGCATTTACTTAAGCATGTTCTGTGAGCTAGAATATGGTCTATTTTAGAGAATGTTCTATGTGCTGCTGAGAAGAATGCATATTCTGATGTTTTTGGGTGGAACACTCGGTATACGTCCACCAAGTCCATTTGTTCACAAGTGTGATTCAATTCTGTTATTTCTTTGCTGATTTTCTGTCTAGCTGATCTGTCCCTTGTGTCAATGGTGTGTTAAGTTCTCCTGTTATAATTCTGTTATTGCTTATTTGATTTTTCATTTCTGTTAATATTTGTTTTATATAGCTGTATGCTCACCAATTTGGTGCATAGATATTGAAGATTATTACCTCTTCCTCTTGAAGTTTTTCCCTAACTAGTATGTAGTGACCTTCTTTATCTCTTTTGATCATTCTTAAAGTTCACATTGTCTGCAAACAGAATAGTTACCCCTGTTGTTTTGGGGGGATCCTGTTGCATGGAGTATGGTTTTCCATCCTTTGCCTTTCAGTTTATGAATTTCCTTTTGGGTTAAGTGGGTTTCTTGTGTACAGCATATGGTTGGATGTTGTTTCTTGATCCATTCTGCCAGTCTGTTTCTTTTAATTGATGAATTGAGGCCATTTACATTTATTATTATAACTGATATATATTGGTTTGCTTTTGACATGTTATCTTTCTGCTGTTGATTTTTTACCTTTCCCTTCTGTTTAATTGTTTGTCTGGCTTAGTGGTTGTTTCCTATGTGTATGTAGAATGTCTTTCAGTATTCTTTGCAGGGATGGTTTGGTGATCATGAAATTTCTCAGCTGTTCTTTGTCATGGAAGTATCTTATTTCTCCATCCATTTTGAAAGACAGTTTTTCAGGGTACATCAGTCTGGGTTGGAAGACATTTTCCTTTAGGATCTGAAATACTTCACTCCATCCTCTTCTTGACTTCATTGTTTATGTTGAGAAATCTGCTGTGATTCTGATAGGCTTTCCTTTATAGGTGATCTGTCTCTTCCCTCTAACAGCTTTTAATAATCTGTTTTTATGTTGGATTTCTGGGATGTTGATTATTATATGTCTGGGTGTAGTTCTATATGCTTCATTGATCTGTATGTCAGTTTCCCTTCTCATGTTTGGGAAATTTTCAGCTATTACTTTTGTAAATAGCCTCTTGATATCATTTGTGTTGTTGACTTTTTTTTTTATTTACCCCTACTAATCTTATGTTGTTTTTCCTTGCATCATCTTGTAGCTGTTGAATTGTTATTTCCTGATTCCTTGTTATTTTTAAAAGATCTTTCCTTTCCTGTTCACTAATTGCAATCTTGTCTTTGAGGTCTGAAAATCTATCTTCATTTTCACTAAGGCAGTTTTACCAACTTTCAATGGAATTTTTGATTTCCTGCATATCTCTTTGAATCTGCTTCATGCATTCTGTTTGTTTGTTATATTGTTCATTGAAGGTTTCCATCTTTTTGCATTGTTCCTCTAAATTTTTAACTACTTCAGTATTTTTGCTTATTGTCTCATAGCTGTAAAATGGCTGCTTTTTCTCCAGACATTACGGTTTTCAATGAGAGAAGAGGGAAAGCTGAAAAGGTGATTTCCATCAAATATTTAGCTTTTTACTCAGGTAAAGATTGCAACTGTAGTCGAAATTTCACAAGCTATGAAGCACATAAAGTGGCTTCCATTAACTGCTTGAAGTAGTGTAAAATTAATGTGTTGAGATATAATATTGGTGGTAGAAGACAAGTGATAGAATAGCTAATATTGATTTTTTTACAGTGAAAACCACAATGTACAAACCTTTTGGGGAAAACTGATCATATATTTTCCATGGGTATTATTCTAATTATCACCCTGACATAAAATGAGGGGGCACAGATTTCAACTTTAACAAATAACATGCTGAAATATGATAGCTCCTGTTCAACATGAGGTCATGAACTTAGATATCCTTCTGTGTATTGGGAATTCTGTACTGATAATTCTGTGATCTCTCCATAGTGTTGTTCATGCACCTTAAAGAACATGTTGCTTTTGGTCAAATTTGTTAAATTAAAATTTGGAAAATCTGAAGGCCATTGATATTTTATTATCAATTAACTTTACAGTATGTTCACTTTAAATGGCTTGAAATTGTTCTCCATATGTGTGCTCTATTATATGAATATGAATATCAAAGAAAATGATGATATAATAATGTGATGTTACGAGTACAATAAAATTAATAACGTATTTATAATGGAATCTATTTTAAATTTTTCTTTCAATTATTTTTGAGAATAAGTAGAAATGTTCAGGCTGAGGTCAAACATATAATGCCTCCTACTTTTGTCTTGCCTGTTTCATATCATTAGGTTATCACAAAGCCATAAGATGATACAGTACATTACAAGCAGTGTAATCCATTGTTGTTGGCAGTATGTTAAGATATTGGGAAAAAACGCTTTGTTCATCCTCTTATTTTGACCATCTGCTATCATGTTAAAGCTAATAATTTGAGACCAAAGAATGAAAAAAAAACAATTTTCAATGTAAAGAAATTGAATAACTTGCATTACCCTTTGAAAAAAAGTCTCTTACAGAAATTAATTTAAGTTAGTGCAAGATTCTGAACCAGTGCCTGAAGCTATCATGAGTAAGGAATCTTTCAAATCATTAGGTAAAAGTTTATTTTATTTGCTATTACTATTAGCTATTGACAAGTCCTATTCTTTCACACTCGTTTGTGCTTTATACATTATTTAAGAAACAAGTATTTCGTTACAGATAGTAGTCTTTAAAAGAAAGTGCTAGTAGTTTTAATAAAAATAAAGGCTAGAATACAAAAGAATAAGAAGAATATTTAAAATTGAAACATAAAATATATCAAGGATATTTGGTATGTAAGTGACACAAAAGTAGTAAATTTAGGGCCAATTAATCTCCAGCACAATAATTTGCTCTAGTCATTTGAAAGTCAAATTTTTAAAATCCTAAATGGAATATGGCTCTTGAAAGAATCATTTAAAGTTTTTACTTTTTGTGCTATCTCACAAATTGGTAGATTATAGTCCAGTCAAAAACCTGTTTAAAATTATGTAAAATACTGTATAAATGTTAAAGCACTGACTTTAAGTAGGTAGTGTTATGAACCGTTTATTATCAAATATCTCCTGCATGAAAAAAAGATAATCAGAATTGTGCATGTTAACCAAAGAGTCATTGGTATTTATAGTTTATTTTCATAATTACATTTTTCCTAAACATTCTAAAATTGCTAGGCTAGTGTGACATAAATTTTAAGTCATAAAAATATTTCAGTACAGTGTAATTTATTTACTTTAGTGTTATCACTTTATTATTTATTTTTACCTCAAAAATAAGTGAAGAATACCTGTTATCTGCCAGGATACACAGGTCTGCTATATATTAATTTTAGAGTCCTTTAGGGGACACATTAATGCAATAAAGAACAGATGAGTGAGCATATGGTTTGCTAAATCATGTTTATAATAATTAGATCCAGATCACATTTAAATAAAGGGTCAGTGGCACATTTATTGGAAATTCTAATTTAACACGTTTCAAGAGTAAGAGGTTAGAGGCATTATTACCAGTGTGAACAAGAAAGTCACATGTCATGAAACAAACAAATCTAATTATTAAAATGTAAAAACACAACACAGTATGAGAAAAGTAGCACATGGTGAAAACATGGCTAGTGGTTGCTTGAAACTAAACAGATGTCACAGTTTTATACCATGACAGGTACTAAAGTATTTCTCCATCTAGAATATGTGATCAGCATCAAAAAAGGGGGATATCAGCATATATATATATATATATATATATATATATATATATACATACATGTAGGTTTTTGAAAAAAATTATTAGTACATATTTGCTCACATTCATCATAGAAAATTTATCCTTGTACATAATAAATCTCAATTCTTCTTTTTTCCCATTCCCTCACCTCCCTTCTTCTCCTCATTTATAGAATCTTTGTTTTTTCTCTTCCATTCTTTGTTATTTTCAATTGCTTCTACTATCTTACTAGTTTTAAAAGGTTATACTTTTTGACTGCCCAGCTAATAAATTGATGAGATTATATTTAAAATTTTGCTATACAGACCCCTGGGACGAGGCTTCAGAAATCATTTTACTCAATAGCTTTGGATCATGTAAATACTTTATTGGCTGAGTATAATTTCTGAACACTCAAAAAGATTTTAAAGTAAGTTTATCTACATGAGATGACATGGTTGTCACTGGGTATTTTTCATTCCTCTACATACATAGATAAAATAATTAGGTAAATGTTGTCAGCAGTTATTTCTAATATATAACAACTTGCAAAACTAGGAGAAACAAACAGACATTACAAAGACTGTGCTTAGCTAAGCATGGCGCCACACGTTTTGTGATCTCAGTGCTTGGGAGGATGAGGCAGAACCGCAAGTCTGAGCCCAGCATGGGCAGCGTGGCACATCAGTGAGCCCGTTTCAAAATAAAAATTTAAAAAAGCATTAAACCTTGTGCCATGCATGTAGCTCAGTGTGAAGCACTTGGATTCAATCCTAAGTACCATACACACACACACACAACTTCCTGTGTGGCATATTGTCTGTCAAATTCACTTCTCCTTACGCTATCTGTCTTAGTATCAGGACAGTTCAGGGTAATAGGAATAGATTCGCCATAGCAATCAAACTACCTTTAATGTTCAGGACAGATTATAAAGATTGATATCATTTTGTAAAATATCCTCAGAAGTTCATCTTAATGTCTATTTCACAATACTCAAACATGTACAAATAATTATAAGAAAAATATTAAAATTATATACAGTATTTGTATGAAATTTGTTTTACAATCTATATTCAGTGCTCTTGTAGAATCACAGTTATACTTTATTAAAGTTTTCCCATAACATTAGAAAAAGGCGTCATCTAAGCCCAAATGTATTTGCCTACAGAGCCTTTTCTTCATATTGCATTAATAACGTATTCTAGAATTCTGCTTTATAAAGTGTATTTGGGGAAAATTACCTTGGCTTATGAAGTTTTCACTTATGTCTGCACTTTCAATGGTTTCTTCAATCATCATATCCACAGCAGTGTCCTAGAAAATTATTTCTCTGCTCTTCTCAAAATTTCAGAATGTATGTTTCTATTAACTACTTCAGTTCCAGTGAATTCTCAATATGGAAGATACATACTTTGTAAATCTAATTTTCAGCTAATTCATTTGTTTCAGAAATACTAGTACAGATACTGACATGTAAAAATAAGGAGAATGTGATACACATTTTAAATGCTCCACATTAGAGGAGCTACAGTTTGGAGAATTCGAATCCTCTCATAAATTGGTAGCAAATGAGAAAACAATACTTAACAAAATAATAAACTGAAACAAGACTAAGCCTGCATGAGTTCTAGGTTCGCATAGATTTCATCTAGACAGTGAGTGTGACAAAAATGCCTACGAACCTAGTAGGAGGTAACATAAAGGGGAGAGATAGCACAGAGGTAAAAGAGTGAGAACTGGGATATGGAGAGGCTAGTTGCTAGGGAAATTGGAGAAATACTAGATGAGGCTTTGACTTCTCTGACTGTCAGAAGAGTGGATGAATTTCTTAACACAGGAGTTAGTCCAAGATTCTTGTTCCAGCAGAACTTAGTAAGGTTCCATGAGTGAAAATATGCCATAATACATGCCATATTAATCACAGGACTTTGGGTATTGCAGATTTTGAATTCCAATGGCAATCAAAAATCAAAGAGTATTAGAAGCTGAGTTTGATTGGCAGCCTGTGCTGCTGGGCTTTCCTAAGGAAGAGTGAATTAATGGAGTTAACACTCCATATTTTTAGAGTTCAAAGAACTCATGGGAGATGATTAATAGTAGACGCTCTTTAGAAGAAAGACAACAGTAGAAAAGTGTGTATTTGTGACCTGAAGAAGTAAATAGGTGAATAATTCCGGAAGAGGAAGAGTGAATTAATGGAGTTAACACTCCATATTTTTCGAGTTCAAAGAACTCATGGGAGATGATTAATAGTAGACGCTCTTTAGAAGAAAGACAACAGTAGAAAAGTGTGTATTTGTGACCTGAAGAAGTAAATAGGTGAATAATTCTGGAAGACAGGGCTATCCCTACTCAGGATATAATTTCCCATGGACGTGAAGGTGCCTTAAGGGAGAGGTTGTGATGGTCTATCTTTCCTTTGAGGAAAGATTTTTACCAAAAATTGTTCATACTGGGCAGGATTTCCTCATGAAATGCCAGTTTTCAAGTCCTATTACTTCTACCTGTTTATCCCAGTTTCTGTTTTCCTCTCCATCAACTCCTCAGTCCTTTCTACTATCCTAGTCTCAAAATCTTGGGCTTTTGGAAAATGGTGAAATAAAGACACAAATCTCGAAATTGTGATTCTGAATAACCCTCACCTCCTGTGCACAGAATGTATTCAACTATTTGTAAATAAATAACTTTTTTAGCATTGTCATAAGACTGTTATCCTAAGGACACATCAAAATTATATAAATTCCTCTAGACTTGTAAAGAAGACTCAAAACTGGAAGCTCATGTTAACATGGGGGTCCAGATGGTATCTTGCCTTGTGTTGGTATTAATTCCACATTTCTCTAATTAATCTCAGACAAGTTTTTCAAAGAGAAAAGTTGAAATAAATGAAAACAAAACAATTCTAACATCTGTACATGATTTTAGGATTCTTTCTATATATATGTACATGTATATGTATATATATATGTACCTATGTGTATACACACACACATATCCTTATCATTGTCAACTTGAGTCTTAATTTGCCCTAAGACTGGAAAACCAAGCAGGACCACTTAACTTTGATCAGCTACCTTAAAAATTTTAATGACATAACATTTTAACCAGATTAGAAAAGCTTTTTCTGTTAGGAGAATTTCTTTGTTAATATTTTGCCTTCTGTAATATATTTTCTTCAATAATAAAAAATAAAAGAGCAGAAAACATATTTTGACTTTTTGCTTATAAAACATGCCATATATTGTGACTGTGTAGATTTTCATAAAAATGTTCATTAACTTTAATAAGAACTGATTTATATACTCATCAACTGTTGTAGTATTGAGATTACCAAGTTATTTCTACATTTTTGTTTTTAATGACTTTTGTGTGATCTATGATGTCTGGGCTTATAAAATTTCTCTCATTAAAACATTGTTATTTTTCAAAATAAATCTTGGATATATAAAACATACTAAGTATATATGACTTTTTTCTAGATCAGTATTAATTCTGTAGCCACACTCTATACCATTCACCACCCAAGTTATGTGAGAAGAAAAATAAATACAAATATTTCTGTTCCATAGTATTGAGAGACATCTGGAAATAGTTGTCTGTTCATGACTGGATCAACTACCAGAATAATCACAGCCTAGAGCCAATGTACATATCATATGTTTTAACTTTACACAGAAATTGCCCAAAAAGTAATGAACATATCATTGAGAGTTCTACTTCCAAATTTAGTTGATTTCCTTTGAATACCTGTCAGTTCATTGTATTTTCTGAGAAATGATTTTCTTCAATTAGAGCAAAATAACCAGAATTGCTGTCATTCCAATTTTTTTAAAGACATAGTTCAAATGAATCAATATTATGTGAGATAAGTTACTTGTTGAAATGTTTCAAACATAAAAGGAAAGTGCACATATGTGTAAATAGAAAGAATTAGAATTAAATAATTGAGAGGGAAGTTACTATAATAATAAAGTAGGTAAAAATACTATATAGAGCTAAATACTTCCAAGTTTACTTAGTTTAAAATTTTAGTATTTGTTGCTCTTAAGTATCTTTTAATCTAGCAACTATTAAAGTGTAACATAAATTCAAATTTGGTGGGATTCACATTCTGATTCAGTCAGTACCATAGTTTGGGTCTTAAATGTCCTGCAAAAGCTCTTGAATTAAATCTTTACTCCCATGAGTGGCACTATTGGGAGACAGGGGAATGTTTAAGTAATACACTGTAGTGGGAGGCTTTTAGGTCATTGGTGCAGGGCATTATGGGTTAGTGAAACACTCTGCTCCTGTGCTAGCTCAGTTACTTTCTACCTGATTAGGAGAGCTCTTTCACTTTGCTGTTATGTTTTCTCCTTGATTTGCTGCCTTTCCACAGGCCCAAAACAACTGAATCAAATAATCATGGATTGTAGTCTCTAACTTTATTAGCCAAAATGAAAAATTTCACTTTATAAATTGATGATATAAGGTATTTTGCTATGATAATACAGTGTAAGGAGGGGCCTGAAATTACAGCAAACTACTGTTGATATAGTGTGGTATAAAATGCTATCAGTAGCCAAATCTTCAAGCATAACCTGAGTAGAAAAATTATAGCTAACTACCTTTAAGAGATTACAAAAATACATCATTTTAAAATCATAACCAAAATACACAGGACATATCAATCATTGAATTACTACCCTGTAGATCTTATACAATATATAATTAACAGTGACTAAATTATTATGCAGTATAAAATTAGAAGAGAAATCCTCCCTAGCTCATTGCAACTTGGAAAACTGGGCATCTATATTATATTTCAATTGTTCTTATTCTGGCCATTGAAAATTGACTTTAAGATACTTATAATATTTCAGGAATATTTGAAGTATTATACAGTGATCATATGTATAGTTTTAGAAGAGAGGATTACAGATGGTACATGGTTATAGGAAAGTGTTACTGAATTGTGTTCCTCGGTTACAAACTTCAGGATGAAATTAATTGACTATCACATCAGTGTTATATCTATGTATCTATGCCATATCTATGCATACACACTACACATATATGTAAATCCATATATATGAATGCATATGTACCTATAGCCACAATATGTTTCTAATTAGCTGACATTCCTTTAAGTAAAGGATTTATTTTTCTTTTAGTCTCATTACTCCCTATCTTCCTATTGTGTAATTATTTGTGAAAATAGCTAATATAACAAGTATGTATGGATGAATAAATGATTTGTGGCTTTTTAAATGCATGTGACACATGAAATACCTACACTTATTGTTTATATAGATTTATTCACATTGATCTTCATTATAACTTCAATAAGTATAGTTGAACTCAATATTTTACAATAATTATTACATTGCAGCTTGCTCTGTAAAGAAAACTTCATAAACATTGTCATAAAAATGGAAACACAAATTATATAAAACTTCATGAATTGAACAATGCATTTGTACTTAATGTATTTGATATTCTTATAAACCTTTGTATGAGACAGTTATTTTATTTAGTCATCATAGAATCTAGAACAGACAGATGTCTAGAGAACTTAGATGTTTGGTTTGGAAAACAAAACAAAACAAAACAAAAAACAAAATCAGCAAGAGAGAGTGAAGGATCAGATTGTTTTACAACATCTTTCCATATGACAAGCTATAGCTGTTGACTATTTGTTCTGGCCCCAAAGAAAATGATATGGTGGAGGGTGGGAAGCAGGCGTAGTAATCAGCAGGGATAGTAATCATGTGAAATAAAGATGTATTCATTTTAAAATGAAATAAACAGTCTTCTAGTGAGGAAAGCAAACAGCCAAAACTGACCTATTAAAAACTATGATCATAGTCCAGCTGATGACAATATTATGAACTACCCAGGTTGCAACAGGTAAAATTTCATATATATATAGTATTGTCAACATTTCAAATATATGTATGTAAAATTTAAATATGTTTTAATTTCAAAATCCCTGTAGGGGACAGCCTTGTTATTAATACAGTGAGGAGCAGCTGCTGTAGCATATGGCATACTAACTCATATTTATGTTAATTTTATGTAAATAGGATTTTAATACAGTAACATTAATCTGTTGTTGCATTGCTTTTTCTGATATATCACTTTACCCACTTTTTAGATAAGATTAATGTAGGTACTTTAGACTGCTTAAAAGGTCCTTTTTAGAAGAACAGAGAGAAGTGATTTAGTTAAATATTTAGCTCATATGTTTAAATAGAACTTCAGTTCCATTGAGATATCTAAATCTTGTTCTCTTGCTCAAATTTAAGCAGTTCTTTTAAAAAACACTAATGGGAATGAGTATAATATCAATATAGAAAATAAACCTTAAGTATTATTTCATCTAAATAGCTATCAAAAGCTTGTATCCAAAAGTATTTTTATTAAGGAGACTTTATGCTATTATATTTTATCATCTTACCTCTTTATACATTGTGAAAACAAAGAAAGTTTCCAGTTTATTTTTTGAAGCAGTATATTGAGAATAGAAATATAAAAGTGTATTAGTAGATGAAATATAATAGAACAATTTGTGTCTTTGACTCAGAATTGTATTAATATTGTACTACGAGTAGGTAGAAAAATAGGCTAATTGATACTATTTTGATATTTATTACATATTAATAGTATTTAAAATGAAATTATTAATAGTGAGTTTCAATGTTATTTGAACTCAAAGAGGTACAATGTTATATTATATTGAATATATCATATCTTAACAACAAAAAAGTTAACAGAGGAAAAAAAAATCATCTACATTTCATCTCCACACCACACAAAAAAAATCATGTTAGTTTATGACCTGGTTCAACAGAAGTCAAAGTAAATTGCTTCTAGCACTTTCTCACTTGAACATAGTGATTTTTAGTGTAACATTTTTTTAGGTCAAGTCTATGCCTATGTGACTTCAAAGTAGAAATATATGCTACTTTGCTTTTGTGATTTGATCAGTTAAATACAGAACACCTCAGCTTTTTAAAAATATATAATTTAAGATGAATATGAGATGATTTCATAATAAAGTCAGTTTCCAAACATACACAAATTCTTTAAAAAGATAATGATGAATGACATTTTTGTGAGCAATGGATGGATATTTGAGTAAGGAACTAATACCATGATGGAATAAAACAAAATTAAGACCTTAATTCTCCGATTTTAGGGATAAATCCAAATTCCAGCAAGTGATATTTAAGCTTTTGGACTCATTTAAAGATGCATGTGAAATTTCTTTTGTGGAACAGATTTACATAAAAGTGGACTTAATATGCACATTTATAATTAAAATCTTTAATGTTTGATTATATTGGAAATTAAGGCACAAAATATTCCTAGATTAATTTTGAAGAAACTGTCAGTTCACTACTTAATAAGTAAACCAATGTTGAAATTCAATTGATGGATCATATTATCAGATTATCTTAATTTGAGCAGAATTCATTGTTTTAATGCAATTTTGGGAGTACAGTACACTTTTAACAGAGAAAATATGTACTTTGCTACATGATCTCACACTTTATAGAGCAGTGCTTTTTAGTCTATTAAATTTACCACTGAGTGTTATTTTTGATATTTTAAAAATATGAGGTTAAAATTTGGGCCCCCAAAAATTTCAACTCTTGACATTCAACAACTACTTTTTGAAAACATGATGGGGTATGTAAAATATCTTACCTAGAATACTAGGATTTTAGAGTCATGCTCTTCTTTACAGTCATGGTATATATTCAATGTATTTACTTTAAAAGAAACATGATATCCTGATTTTAAAGCAAAAGGCCTTAGGTATATCTTCTCCTGTCTTTAGACATGTGTAATGTTTCCTGAGGTAAGTAAATGCACTCCTCATAGAATGAAACTATGATTTGTTAAAACTAAAAGTGTAACACAATAAGAACATTCTTGATGGTAGATTATCATTTATCTTGTTGATAATATATATACAGTGATACATATATCACTACATGTAGTGATCTATATCTATATCTATATCTATCTATCTATATATTTTTTTTAAATACAGGTATATAAGAATATTTTATTGGGCAACCTGCTCAGGACCCCTTCTGTCTCTCTTCACACAGAACCTTTCTTTCTCTCAATAAATATATTCTACTTTTAAAATAATAATATTTTATAAAAATAAAAGGCACCAAAGAGAATTCATAAATTCTTCTACATGTGTAATATCCTGCATATGTGACATGGAAAATAATTCGAAATATGCACATTCATGACATTTAATTTGGGAAATGACAGGAAAGTGTAAAGAGGCAGAAAATAAAGCCTGTGCAATATCCTAACATATCTAGTAAATGTGTTGATAAGTGATATATACAGTAAGAACATAGAAGTAAGAGTCATATTGTTCAAATGATTAGACATTTCATCCAGGAAAGAACCATCATTTGAAAGCTCAATAAATTTCATTTCTATTCTCAAAATCTGTGGTTATTGGGATGTCCCCAGAATTTACAGTACAGCCATAAGGAAAGGACAACACATGTCATCGTCAGGAGAATGGGCTGAGATCATATGTCTGTACTTGACAAGAGCTAGCAATTTAATCTGACAAGATTCTTGCCAGCAAGGACAACTTTAGGAGCTGAACTGCTGCAGTGAAGATTTGACATGTCATGGAGGGAGACTGTGCAGAAGGCTGACAATAAACCAGCACTGGCTAATGCCGTTTAGGATTGCTGTAAAAATTTATTAGAAATCAGAGGCTGTAAAATTACTATACTTCTTTAGAACTGTTTTTTTTCCCTTGCTGAATATTTATGTGATGTTTAATGCACAGAACATGTTTTAAAACTTGTTTCCTTGTGGTATAAAAGAAGCCTATTGTAATGCACATGAAATTGCATGGAATTCAATTAAATGCATGAGAGAGTAAGTAGAATGTCCACCTCTAAGCCCATTTTTGACAAGTTTTGTTTTTTCATTGATGGTTGTGGTGTCTATAAATTTTGAGGAGTTTCAGTAATAGCCTTCATGTTGTAAGAAACAAAAAATATTTACATTTATTTGGGGGACTAAGTAAGAATTTAAAAGCATGTGTTACTTGGACTAGCTGAATTCTATATATTTAAATCAGATGGAATGAAAAAGTCTGAATCTAAAATAACTATTTACTGGCAATACTATTGTGGCTATGAGGTGATTTTATACAAATCTTCATGGAGATACTAAAGGGAAACTGAGAGGTGAGGCAAACATATTAAAGTTCTGGATCTTTCTGCAGTATATCACTTCATTAGGTTATATTACCAAATTGGAGTATGGCTCAATTTCTGTATGTAAGCCAAAAAATAACCATGCCATATCGTAGCTTGAAAGGGGTCCAAGCCATTCCTTAGGCAGACATATTGATAACTTACCAAAAATAATACTTTATCTGCTCCCCTGACATTCGCTTTCACATCTGTCACTACCAAACCATTGTGCTGCTGTGAACTGCCAAGAAACAGCCCAAATTATGCAGCACTACAAAGAACTCACGAGTTGATAGCGCTACATCCTGAGAGATACAACGTCAAGGTGACCCTCTAGCATGCATAGACTCATTGAGGGAAGCAGTATACAGATTTCAAGTTTTGCAAACATGTCTTCCAACTCTAGTTAGTTTTTTAAAGGCACAGTATCTTTCTCCTGATAAATTCGTTGAATGAATTTACTTCAATAGCTCTAGCCATTTTCTCATCTGTTCTACATTTATTCCACTTTTTGCTATATTTTTCAGTAAAGGAGAAACCTGATTTCTGCTTATCCTTAACAGAAGTCTTTAACTCGGTGTCACTTCTCTCTGCCATGTGTACCTGGAAAGGCACATGACACTATTGGGGAGGAAAGGATCAAGTCGCGAGTGCGCTGAAATGGTTGAAAGAATGACAGGGCGATCAGGCAAAGCTACGCAGAGTTTCTAGTTTGGCAGTCCATCTATCATTGCTTTATTCCCTTGTAAGAAAGAAGCAATTTTTGCCTTGAGGATTGTGACTGCTCACTGAGTTGCACTTCAGAGCTGCCTGCATTTCCTCGCATTCGTTTTTGCAGTCCTGGCAGTCTCCTTCCACTTCACACTAATTGTGATTGCTGACTCGTGCCCGGATGGGAGACTGCCAAAAGGGCAGGTATCCCAGAGAGACATCATTACCCAGGTTGGCAAATACCTGAGAACCCGATTTAATGATACAATCTTATTTTTACAGCATGGGGCAGGCTTCCAGGCTCACAGCATCAGTTCTTGGCTGTAATATTGTTTGGCAAAAGCCTTTTATATTCTTTTGCAGAATGAAAAGAAGTAAGCCATGGGATATCGATCAATGGTAGATGATCAGATACCTGGGAAGAGGTGGAAAGATGTGAATAGCTCTAAGATAAATGTATTTATCTAATTGTTAAAAAATAAAATAAAAAGATGACTTGCTAAGAATAACTCAAAAAATTATGTACATAAAAATTAGTATCTATAGAGAATCAGTACTTGTTTCTCCCAGGCTTTTCTTTATTATTCATTCAGGAATTGAGGTCACTGTTAAACCATTGAAAACTACATGAAACTGATATGATAGGGGCAGCACATCTTTGTAGCACTAGGAAAGACATGTAGGCCAGTCTTTATATTCATGTGATATTTTAGTACCACATACTCCAAATCTAAGAGTCATCTCGTTTGATTTTATTTGCAAACTATATTTAGATGAAAACTAATACATATAATGTTTTAAGATTCTGACAGTTATGTCCTACTCCTTTGGACTCTAAACCTCTATTACCAATAAAGTGTTATTTTTTGTAAGTTATCAGTATGTCTACTTAAGATAATGTGAGTTGTTACAAATTTTATTTTAACCTTTTTGCATGGTCTACATATACAAAAGCACATAAATATGTGGGTATACAATGCATACACAAAAACAGTTCTTTAAAATACACATCGAAGCAGAGAAGGCATCCAGCAGATTGGTATTTATTTTTGTGGGTTGCATATATCAATACATATGAATGGATGTCTGGCTTTTTTTTTCATTACTGAAGAATAAGATTTGCCACAATTTTGCAGCACCCTTATTATTATTATTCACATTATTGAAAATGAATCTTTTTCATAACCACTGAACACTTGAAATAGAAAATCTGTTGAATTAATTTCTGAAAATGCAAGTGCTAGTCAATAATTTGATTATTTAAATTCTTGAAACATGTTATTTAATAGTCCTCACAAATTGTTCTGTTTAACTCTTGCCAATGTAATGTGTGTGTATGTATGTGTGTATATATATATATATATATATATATATATATATATATATATTACATATATATACAATATATGTATGTATATATGTAATACACACACACATATATATACACATATATGTGGTTTCTCTATCTATCTATATAGTTTATGTATATGAAGTCCATGATTTTCTGCATACTTGCTAGTACTGTATATTCAGTCTTTTCAAACTTCAACTTTTTCAGTTGGGAAGGTAAAAAGTAGCATTGCATTTAGGTTTTTTTTTTTTTTTAAGTGCCAGACTAATGTGGGAATAAGAAAAGTTTGGCAACATTTGAATATGTGTGACTCAAGAGCATGTTGCTGTTGTAAAAGTTAAGAGATCTCATTTCAGATTCACAAAATTATTCACTATGCTAGTAACTACACATATGATTCTCTTTTAATTATGTTAAATTAACCAAAATATAGATTTTTAATAGACCCTTATTCAAGATTACCAACTAAACTTATTGAGAATAATTATGGTTTTGAAAGTTAATGGTTAAATAGGATAGTTTTTAGACTCTAGCCATATAATTATGCCCAATTTAAATCAAATTTTAATGTGATAACTTAAGTATGTAGCTGCGGGCAAGTATTATGGCAATAGGATTCTTACTGTACAAATCCTAAGGTGCAGAGAAATTTCAACTTGGTAAAAATAGTTTAAAACAAAACAAGTAAAATTTTTCCTTATTAGTGAAGAATAGTTTTCTCATACACATAAATTTTGTCAGTGATGATGATATCATAGATATTCATTAGTTGGTAAAGGTTCAATCTAGAAAACCAAAATATGTGGTAAATAGTTAATATTATATCAATGTGGTTGCTGAAATATCTATTTAAGTTATGTCAATCATATGAATTTTTTTTTGTTCTATTGCACAATTCAGGTTGATTCTAATTCTCTTCCTTCCAGGCATTTAGGTCACAAACACACTCCCAGTTCCCTTGTTACATTTCATCTTTAATTTTTACAATTGATTTTGTACAAAGAACCAAAGATAAAAGAAGTCGCTTTACCTCTATGCAGGGCAAAACTTTATATAAAACCATTTCTCTAATCTTTCCTATGTGAAACATTTTAATCTTTCACTACCTAAAATGTTGTTTTTGTTCTCTTTTTCTACGTTTTGGGATTTCTTCCCTGTGAATAAAACTGGTATTTCTTTGAAAACTCAATTTTAGATTTTTGGAAGGCAAACTTTTGCTAGGCAAGACACTTATTGATAAATTGCACAATGAAAAGAAGTAAGCCTAACAATTCCTTAGGTAGGAATAATCAGATTCCCAATTTCCCCATCATCTGTCTTAATACATCTTACAGTGATGTTTCCAAAATAAATTCTTTCAATTTGACAACACTTTTTAGGAAGGACTTACCAAACCTTCAGTGTAGATCTAAACAACAACTAAAGACCTCAGAATAGAAATGAACAATATTAGAAGGAAGAAATCTTGCATAGTAACTCATAGGTTAGCACCTATGTATAGGGATAATGTTTCATCCAAAATGAGATCTTTTGAAGATAGATAAATATCTAAGTTTCAAATTAATAGTATAAATACAACACAGAATGCAGTGACAAGCAATTTGAAAATATAAAAAATTTATTTATGGAAGTGCATTTGTCATTTGTCACCCTTGTGTCATAGGATGATGTGTGAGCCATGAAATTATTAACAGGGTCAGGATATTCTGGCCTCCACCATATATATCTTTGGAACATAGTTCATTTGACTTCATGAAAAGGGAAAAGAGATTGCAGAATGGAATTTGGTTACCTCTGTCTGAAATTGCCACATATGTCTTCAAATAAAATTGTATTTTGCTATAGTCATCATATGAATGTGTGTGAATGCTAAGTCTGTGCAATCAAATATTCTTTTTTGCATAGAATGGAAAAGAAAATATTGAAAAAGACAAATACTTTCTCCATCAGAAAATCTCCCTGCATGATATTATGACTACTGATGAAGCAGTACTAATTGAGACGATGTATTCTTGACCAATGAAATATATTCAGGAGTCCAAAAATTTCCTGCAAAATTAAAACTTTGATTTCCCACAAGAGTAACCCCTAGATTAGGTGAAAAAGGGAAGAAGCATTCAGTGAAGTCAATGTATAATGATACACATGAAAAAGGAGGCAACAAAATTCTTAACTCATACAAAAAAAAAAAGTAACTCACTATTTACCAAGAGTGCTTAATGTGAAAAGAATTCAAGTTCAGGGGCTAATTATGCTTTAGAACTTGAGAATGAAAGTTACATCTTAAAGAAAAATAAGTAACTATAAAGCTCAATCAATTTTGTGCCTCCATTACTTTAAAAATTTTTAAATGACAACATAATAAATCAATACAAATTTAAACTGATTTTCAATGTACATGAGCCTAATGAAGGAATAGGATACACTGTAATACTGATAAAAGGATTATTCCCACAAGACAAATGAAATAACTCATAATTTAATGCAAGAGATTAATTTTAACAATGTCACATTAAGTAAAGAAAAATGTTCCACTTAGCTAGATAAAACATTCTGTCCTTTAGATAAGGTAATTAATTGAAATGTAATGCAAAGACTTAAGGAATATATATATAAAGGCAACAAAACTGTATTAAAGCATAGACAAGGAAATGACAAACTTGTGATCTTATATCATGGAATTTCTTCATATTGTACACAGCTTTATAGAAAAGTAGCTAATAAACTTACAATCAGATGATGCTTTGGGTAATATAATATGGAATATAGTCATTTAACTTTAGTAGAATTCAGAGTTTGAGAAAAACTTTTCCATAAACAGAGAACAGGGATTGATTTAACAATTACTGTTATTAAAACAATTATCTGACCATCTCTTTTTCTGTCTTTCTGTCACTGCTCCCACCCAAGGCCTCTTACATGCTAAATAAGCACTCCTAACACAGCTATATCCCCATCACCTACAAATGTTACAACAAAAGTGGTGTGAATGAATATAGATCCCCAATACTTCTGACAGTAAATGACTAAAAGTCTCCTTTCATATTTAATGTCTAACAATAGAAACAGAATGAAGATATGAATAATTGACAGAATGCCTGTTCTTCAAAAGACTGAGTTCTTTGCACTTGTGTGGACTCAGTCCTTTTCTTTTGGCTCATGTACATGAAAGTACAGACTACGGGGTCTAGAAGAAAAAAAGTACTTGTTCTTTCAAAATTCTGAAGCCCAGAATCTGACAGAAAGTTGTTTAAGGGATTGATATCAAGATGTTAACAGGGTTCCTTCATAACATCCAGAGAATTTACTCCTCTGATCTAGCTTCTAGTAGCTGCTGAGGTTTCTTGTGCCGTGGTCACATGGCTCTGTCCTCTGTCTCCTTGGTCACGTTCCCTTTCATCCAGGGTCTTTAAATCTCCCTCAGCCTCTCTTAAAGGAAGAAATTCATTATGGCATTTAGGGCCCTACTGGATAATCCATAATATCTCACTGTCTCCAAACCCTTCGATCTGGAAGGTCTTTTTTTCTCAGAAGTAATAGGCAGATTCCGTGTGCCAGTGTGTTAGAGGGGAGGGATGCTGTCTGTCTGTCAGCTGATTTGATCATATTTGTTTTAAATGGAATATCTGCACTTATACAAAGTAAGTTTATCTGTATATTTGTTCACAGTAAATTTATTAGTATATCTGTCAGGATAAAGTTGGCATATTTTGGACATAGTTTTATAAGAAGTTAATGCTTCACATTTCATTCAACATACATGATTAGCATAATTAAAACTATCCATGTTTGAAATTTAAAGTGATGTTGTATTGCTTTATTTAATTAACAGAGACTTCAGTATTCCTGGTCCTAGCTGGCATGTGCTGCCATTCCAGCACGGAGGAAAAGTGAGGCGGGAGGAGTGAAAGCTAGAGTCTCAGCTGCGTAACTTAGCAAGAACCTGCTTCTAAATAAAAAAATAAAAAAGGCCTGAGCATGTAGCTCACAGATACAGCGCCCTTGAGTATATCTCCAGTATTAAAAAAAAAGTTACTGGTGATTCTGTATGTGTACACCTGTTAAGCTCAGAGGTACTGAAAGCAAAGTTTTATTTTCTTCCAGTTGAATCTGTGTCTCAGTCCTCAAATGTCTGCGTTTTATTAACGGTAGATAACTTTCCCCATCTGAGGTAAAAGATGACTACTGGTGTATAATTGCTCTTTTCAGAATTCCAAAGAAAGATGCACTATAATGCTAATACAATGGATTATTTCCACCAGACAAATTAAATAACCCATAATGGAATATGACAAGAGATGTATCATTCTGACATCAAGCTGGAGACTGGTGGGTGAATTTCTGAGTCTTTTGTTTTGCTTGTAAAGCCTCCAGAAAGGTGCATTTTAACTTGGTCCTCAGCATCACAGTGGAATCCATAGCTGAAATGCAGCTCGTGGGTCTGTTTCGTTTTACATCTTGTTGTTACTGTAGACTTCTTGTATCCGTTATCTTGTTCATAACCATTTCGTGTGTGTTTCTGGCAGGGAAAGTAAGAAATAAGATTTCCTCTGCATATTAGCATTTTTCATTCTTTATGTTGAGCATCCTAAAGTTCAGATCCCTCTGCGTTGCTGTCTACTTATACTTATTGAAGGTTTTTATGATAACTTTAGGTAAAGGCTCACCTCCTTACACCTTGGAATTTTCCTAGAGAGGTAGGACAGAGACCATTTACAGTCCATAAGCATTATTTACTTTGGGGGGATAATGATGTTTATGTTATCTATTTATGACCTATAGTGTAAAGTAAGTGACAGGAAACTAACATAAGGCTAAAAGTTCTTAGGAATTTGTCTATTTCCAGTTTTCATAGATTTTTCAAATTGAGAATAGCCTATATTTTTAAATACCCAGAAAAATAAACTCAAAAGAGAATTATTTTGTAGCATGAAACATCGTACATTACAGACTTCAGGGTGCATAATTGTAATTTTATTCATTCACCGACTCAGTTACTTACATATTATCTATAGCTGTTTCTTCACCTTTAATCAATTTTTATTAAGTATAAATCATATTTCCTTACTCTTTGTCTCTTTTCTAATTACATACAAATTTTGAACTTTTGAATTTTGAACCATGTATTTCCTTGTCTATATAATGAAAACCATACAGAAAACTAATATATAATAGTAAAAAAATAATAGAATGGATAAGAAATTTCATACTTAAGCTAACTTAATTAAACAATGCACTTTAAGGAATCTTAAAAATGTATGATTGCTATTGTAAAAAAAGAGGAAATAGGAAGCACTATAAAAGCTGCATGTATGTTTAGCTGTGTGGGATTGATGACCATATTTCTAGGTTCTTGTTGGATTGTTGAACAGATCTGTTTGTACTCTCACGGCTTTAATGTCTACTTTGTGTGCTTTAATTTTATAACTTGAATAACTATTTCTAAAGGAACAATATGTAATTTATCAACTAGTGATTTCTTACTGTTTATCTTCTTTTCTTGAAATTCTGTAATATTTTTACCTTCTTCCTGTTTTTTTTCTCTTTAAATAAAAAAAATGTATGCACATGAAAAGCTCTGTGCATGAGCAGAATGCACCTATATGATTGTAACAGCCTGATTCTTCAAATTAACATCTCAGAAGAATGATTTATTGTCATATATTTTATTAGTTCATAAGATTATCCAGTTATTTTTTTCTTCTAGGTTTTTCATTTATGCTTACAGTCTGTAGTGGAGATGTCCACCTTAGGGATGTATGCATGCATATAACATATTTAGATAATATCTGATCCTCGCCAACTTATACTCTATCCTCTTCCCTATCTCTAACATGCTTACTCTTTTACTTCCTACCATGTCTTTTTTTTCTTATTTATTTATTTTATTAGGTTTTCCATATGAGGGAAATTGTGTAGTATTTAACTTTCTGTGCCTGACTTGTTTCAGTTCACATTATGGTCTCAACTTCCATCCATTTTTCTAAAAATTATATGGCCCAAATATTCTTTATAGTTGGAAAAATACGTAGCACTTTCCTTAGTCATTGATGTGCACTTAGGGTGTTTTCAACTTTTGTTACTTTGAATTGCACTGCTATCTACATGAATACTCATGAACTAGGAGAGTACAATGGCTTTCTTTTAAGTATGTTCCTAGGAGAAGTATAGTTTTGTAAAAGAGAATTTTTATTTCTCTTTTTATTGAGAAATAATTACACTAACTTTCATAGTGATCATGCTAGCTTACAGTGCCACCAACATTGTAGAGGGGCACATTTTTATCCACTCCTTCTCTAGCATTTATTGTTTTTTGGGTTCTTTATGATAGCCATTCTGGCTGGGTTATGATCGAGTATTACAGTTGTTTTGATTTTCATTTTAATAGCTGAAGACGATAGATTTCTTTCATGTATTTACTGGTCATTCATAATTCTTTGAAAATCTCTATTCAATTTGTGAATCTGCCCATTATTTGGTTGGGGTATATTAATCATTTTGATTGCTTTATATATATCCTAGATATTAGTTCTAAATCAGAAGAGTAGCTGGCAAAATTTTTCACTGTTCTATAGTTTGTCTCTATTTGATGCCCTATACCTCTCTTGGGTATATTCCCCAAAGAACTAAAGACACACAGTAGCGATGCATGCATACCTATTTCTGTAGCAGCACAGTTCATAATAACTAAGCTCTGGTCTACATGCTTATCAGTGGATGAAGGATGTAAGTTACTTCATTGCTTCATTGACTGTTCCTTCTGAAGTGCTGTTTTCAAGTCATAACAAAAGATAAGTGCTAGCTAGGCATCATGGTGCACAGCTACGATGCTAGCACTAGGGAAACATAAGCAGAAGAATCATCAGGGTTCAAGGCAGTGTGAATTACACACTGGGACTGTCTTTAAAAAGAGTAGTTGTGATGAAATGTAAACTGCAAAGCCTAAAATTTTTACCATGTTTTGGAAAATTTTGCTTATTCCTTGTATATCTCATTTCCTATGAGTCCTCAAAACTTTTTTTCTTCAAGTATAAAGATGAACTGCTGGAATTAATAACAAAACCTTTTTCTCTCTTAAATATCTTGTTCCTACACAAAAGCCATGGTTTTCAACATTTTCTTTGTAGTACAGAGAAAAGTACAAAGTACCTAAGTGCTCAAAAATGTAAAATTGTGACTTCATTCTCCTTATTGTGTACGTTGATGGCAGTAGATAAAGAAAATTCTGCTGATTCTTCAAGATGGAAAAAGCTTAAGAATAAAATAAATTGAGATATCACATTATAATGTAGAAAAATACTTCTATACCATAGTTACAAGACATAGTGTTAAAAATAATAATCTAAAATTAAGTAGGATGTTTAGATTTATTTTGAATTTTTATAACCATTTATTTTCTTAATATACCTAGAGGAAAGTTCTATATGTATATGATCATACTAAAAAGATAAAGTAATAAACAAGATTTATTATTGTATTACTTGCATTCAGTATGACGTGGTTAGGTAATTCACATTAAAGCAATTTATTTGAAGATGGTCCAAAAATTAAGCTTTGTGAATACATTTGACAAAGACTTAACCTGATGTTTGCTGAGTTATACTTGGATGAAATGATTAAAAATTATGTTTAGGATGGAATGATACATTATAAAATTATTGTTCATTCTGCAATGAATTGCTCAGCTTTACAGTAACAATTTTAAAGCTTTTGCAAAGCTTAAACCATAATCAAATTAAGAGTCTTTAGAGTCTTGAAGTCAAGACTCAAACAATTCTTTAGTTTATCCCTTAATATTTGTAAAACAATTCAAACTGGCTCCCAATAGTATTTTTACATATCTCTCATCAGTTGTAAGACAATGGTGGTACATTTTTAGAAATGCCTTGTTAGGCAACTTCACCTTTGTGTGCGTAGCATAGAGTGTGCTTACGGAAGTCCAGATCACATAGTCCAGACAAGTGGTGGCAAACTTATGGCACACATGGCGCTTGTTTTTCTTTTACGACAGAAAGTGTTCATGTGTGAGGTTGTTTGTGGTTTTCTTTTGTTATTTTCCCCCCCTAAACTAAAACCTCAGTATTCAGGTTTAATTGCAGTGTGGACACTGTGATAAACAAGTGGGATTTGGGTTGTAGCTTGTGCACTCATCACTAAGAAGCTTGCCATCCCTGGTCTAGGCTTCACTGTACGACCCATTAGAGTAGGGGAGGCGGCAAACAGAGCCATGGAACAGTGCCAGAGAGGGAACATATGTGATCTCCAAAGTCACAGCTCAGCCATACACTCAGACACCCAGAAGTGTGCTCTACTAGGCACCTCCTAATCCAACAGAGTTGACAAATCAGGATTAATGGTCTCTTGTTCATACTAACATTGTACATTACAGTGTATATGTATGTGTATCTTTATACTACACTTTATATTAGTATATACACTTGCCTTTATATGCACACCTTATATCTCTGTCAATAAGCAGCATGGCATATTTTATACTATTAATTATAACGATAAATAAGCCTAATGTTTAGGCTACAACAATCAGAATTATGGTTTAGGCTGTACTCAATTAAAATACGTAATTACTGACTCTGGCCTCAAAGGCAATGGGAGTGGGTTTTCCAGAAAATATTCTACTATAAATATTGAAATGGATTTGCTATTTTCATACCTTGTATCTAGGTCTCCTTCATCATCACTTGTTTGTAGAAATACTGAGCTTATTAATTTTTATAAGCATATCGTTTTAAAATATAGCTTAGGAGATAGATTTTCAAGGGTGCAGTAGATATTGATTTTCAGCTTCAACTTGTCAATAAAACACTCATAGAATTGTCCCCCTAACCTTGGTTGTCAGTCACCAACATACTTTAATAGATTTCTTTTATTGACTCTATATATCACTTTTTCTCCTACTTTAAATCCATTTGTGAGACAATTTTACAAATGTTTATTTAGACAAGGAGAGGGGAAGGATGACAGAAAATAAAGCTGAAGCAAAATTGAATTTATGTATTTATGTATTTTCTTCATATAAATAGTAGCAATATACTTAGAGTTAAAGAAAACCATTTTTGGAAAATATTTCTTCCAATTCCTTTCCTAAAATGTAGATAACTTCAATTATATTTTTCCAATAAATTGAATGCAATTATCAACATTTCTACTATTTTTAGATGGAAATAACTCTTAAAATATTCAATAACCTTTTGAATAATAAGCAGGAGCAAAATAATTTTGTGCCAGTTATTCTATCAGTGTTTAGATAGTTCAATAACTCAGTTTTGTTTAAATAAGTATATACCTTAATGTAACATAGGTACTCAAAAAGACTGAGTATATTCTACTTCATGTTTCATTACAGTGCTTATATATTGTAAATAATATGCTATTAAAGATAATACATAATACAATTTCTGTAGTTAGTCGTTTGACAATGCTACATTATTAAGGGGTATAGTGGCGTGTGTGTGTGTCTGTGTGTGTGTTTTATGCTGGTGAGTGTGTAACAGTATGAAGAAACCTTAACTTTGGCAGCAGTCTGGGCCTGCCTCCTAACTATTGTTCCCCTTACACAAATACATTATCTAAATTCAATTGCACCAAATTAAACATCAATCACATACAGTTTTCATAGTTTCAGTTACATTGAACATATTTCATTTGAGTCTCAAATTTAGTGCTTGTTCATTCCTCCTTTTTAATTCATCGTGATTATCACTTCTCTGTTCATGAAAATGTCACTACGTTTTCCATTTAATGCAGTCTCTAATTTCTACTCTTAAATTCTGTCCTGATAACATAACCTTTGTGGTAGATGTGTTTGTGTGGAAGTGTTTGTGGGTTTTTTTTCCTTTTCTTTGCAGACTCACTGTAGCTGAACAATCTGGAAGTATTATGGCCAAATAAACACAAAATTACAGTAATAAATACCTTAGATATCCTCCAAATGTGACTCCACTTGAATCTTTTCTATAATACAGGCACTCTGTTCACAGTCTTTATGATGATTGTTCATTTAGCCTCTGCTTTTCATGGTTCATCAACAATCAACTCACCTACTCAGAGGCAAGGAATCCAATTTTAGGCAGCTCTAATTACCTGATATTTTTTCTTAAGGATTCCCATGCATAGCTCTATGTGAGCCTTATTCCAAAAAAATCTAAATCATTCCTTCTCTAATCATCTCTTTTGTAGGTGAAACATAAACCTCATTGTCTCTTAAATAACAAGTTTCCATTTTCTTTCCCACTGAGGTCCTTAAAACTATTACTGAGCCTGTAATTGCACTAAGTACTCATTCTCTCATGTAGTAATCGGACCACACTGAAGTCAGAGCCATTGACAGTTACACTACATACTATTTTAGATTTAAAAATATAGGAACAAAACAAAGAACATTTAGTAAACTGATCTAAGTTATATAGCAAGTGTGATGGAAAAATTGGTGGTTAGACTCCCTCTATTGAGCTGTTAGGTACTATAATAATATGGATGTTCTCACTTTAATAAATGCTCTAGGTAGAATTTGGGTCAATAAGAACTATACTGTAGATACAATTTCATCAAAGCCAAGAGTTTTGCTTTCTTCTATCTGAGCATTTTTAATAGAGATTAAGAAGCAGTGTAAATTTACTTTTCCTTTGTAAATTAGACCAAGAATATTAACTTTGAAAGACAAAGATACACAGCTCTTCTATACCATAATACACTCCCCTTTAAGGTCCAGAAATGCTTTAAAAATAGCCTTAAAATCTAACAGCTTCCATTTTTCTCAGAGGAGTAGCTAAAAATGGAGAATAGAACCCTTTTTCTGAATGAAAGAATATTTAGTGTAAAGAAGGAATATCTATCTTCCTTCTTTCAAAATGCTAGATTTTGATCTGTGATGAGAGGAGTTAAATCTGAAAGAAAAATTGGAAAACATGGCAAAGATTCTTTGAAAATAAATTTAATTACTGAAAATGGCTGCGGGACAGTATACTTGGAAAGCGTCCAGAGCTTCACCCGGTCTTAAGAGGAACCAGGGACCTAATCACCTGTGCATGCTGCCTAGTCTCCCGCTGGGAAGAGCAAACCTGTGACCTGCAATTGTTATGTTCAGTGCTGTGCAATCTTTTCCAGCCCCAGTTAGTTTTCTGTGAAATTCCAGGCCACTTACTACTGCTTCTTTTGCAGTATTAGCAGGGTCATTATAAAATCACATAAAAGAACATACTTCACATACTTATCCTTATTAACTGTGCCAGACCCGCTGGTTATCAGTCTCTTCGTAATTTTATCTCTGAAATTTTCCTAACTCACTACTCTGCTCTTCCTAACCTCTGCAGAAGTATCTGCTGACCGCCCCTCATAGAATCCCTTTAAACACTGTTTCTACTGTGCCTTGCATGTAATTTTTTCACTGGAAATGAATTCAATCTGGAGAGTGTGTATTTTTTATACTACCTGAAACCTGGTTCTTTTAGACATTTTCCCATCATGTTCTGAAGAGAAATTTGCCTGCTGTGTGACCTCTACAGCTGAGGAGAGGAAAAAACCTCCCACCTCCCACCCCCCCCCCCCCCCCCCCCCCCCCCCCCCCCCCCCCCCCCCCCCCCCCCCCCCCCCCCCCCCCCCCCCCGCCCCAGAGTCCTGAATCCTCACACAAATCCCGGGGCCTTTAGAATTGTAACACTTAGTGAGCTCATTCTTCACTTGCCTTTTCCAACTGTAAATCCTATAGCCAATCTTGCTCATTCACAGAAAACTTTAATACCTGTTGCTTGGTTTTGTTTTTCTTTAAATCACTCCAATGCTGCAATACTGGCTTGTTAGCTGAGGCAGGAGGATCAACAGGAACCTGAGGCCAGCTTGGGTTACACAGTGAGTTCAAGGCCATCCTGGACCACATAGGAAACCGTGTGTCAAAGAACATGACACACATACACATATGGGTTACAGAACTGAAATCACTCTTGTCTTCTTAATGTGACTATGGAAAATCTGTCTGGTGTCTTAGTATTTGATATGTGATATAAACACCTTTCTAATTGTTTCCCATTCCAGTGTGATAAAAAGATTTTTTTCCTGATTCACTCCTCCTCTGAAATCTATAGTCTCCAAATCACACTCTCTAGTGGTACTCTGAAGATTGTAATTATTATTTTTTTCATACTTTTGCCTTGTTAAACCTGCTGGTTCAACTTCATTAAGAACATAAGTCCCTTGACTCTTGCTTTCCATTCCTTTGCTTGCTTTCTTAGACAGCTTAATCTGAAATATGTGTTTTGGGAATACTCACAATTCCTATGCTTTATTTTTTCAGTTTACTACCCCCCCCCAAAGGAAATGGAAACTAGGATGAGTACAGTGATTCACTTTCTCTAAATGTGTTAATGTTGTTGAATATTTTTGTAAATCTCTCTCTCTCTCTCTCTCTCTCTCTCTCTCTCTCTCTCTGAGTGGTATCAGGTTTAGCCTCTCTCAGATGCCAAGATAGCCTGGGGTCAGCAGTGCTGTAGAGATGCCATTAATTTCTATTCTTCACAGACAGGATAGCAGCCCTAAGTTAGAAACCTATGTACCAAGCCTATCACTTTTCTTCTTTAAATAGAAAAGTGTCCTTCATTCTGCTTCTTCTCTGTGCTTCAGACCTCCCCATCTGGCATTCCCACCTTCTAACGTTTTCTCTTATTTCTGGCGTTTTTAGTTTTCTTCTCTACTGTCCTTCAAGGTTTTCCTGTAAAACGAAACAAGACAGAACAAAACAAAGCCAGTTCCTAACCAGATGTTTCCTTACAATGGAAATAACATCTTTCTCTTCCTCAACCACTTCAAATGGACTTAAGATTTCTTTATACATCTGGAAACACTTCAATTTTTTTTTTTCAGGGATCCTCTTGATCCTAGATCCCATAGTCAATACTAGATTAATGATGCTCAGAAAATATTGCATGTGATTTACTTTTTAAAAAATTTATTGGCCAGGCATCATTCACATATAACAAGATCAATGTTTTTGTGTATACTTTTGAGAGTTGTGACAAAGATATATAAAACTGAAGAATTAGAAAATCAAGATCCATAATGGTTTACTGTGCCAGGTATTACTGGCATTTGTCATTTCCCCTGCTTTGATTCTTTTGGCCACTCCACCAGGTATGCAAGGATGTCACATTGAGGCTCTAATTTGCACTTCCCTAAAAAGTAATGTGGCTGACAAATATTTTGCTCTTGTTATTCAGACATCTTCTTAATGAAGTATGTATTCAAATATTTTGTTAAATGTTAAGATAAAGTTGCTTTTCTTCTGATTACCACTTTAAGAGTACCTGAGATAGTAAGGAAGCAATCTTGCATATATGACTCTGGCAAAGATTGTCTCCGTATGTTTTCAGGATATAGCATGTCCAAGATTATAAATTTCTAAAATGGATAAAATTCCAGCTATCATAACTTATTTTCATTAATGGATTGTAATGTTGGTGTCAAAATTAAGAGTTTTTACCTATCTTTTTAACCTGTTTTTTTCTAAATATTTCATACAAAATGTTGATACAAAGAATGGATAAATTTTATTTTTAGCAACTATTTGTTAAAAACACTACTCTACCCTTTTGGTATTTGTAACTTAGACCAGAAAAGAAGACAAAGAAGAAAAAGAGTTGACTATAACTTTAGATCTGGATTTCCCTGTTTTGCTGACTTATATGCCTTTTGCCAAAATCATGCTTTGCTGCTCACCCAACTATTATAGATTTACTGTTTTTCCTGAAATCAAGTCGTGTTAGTTCTCCAAATTTATTCTTTTCAAAAAGACTTCGATTATTTCAGTATCTTTGTATTTTCAACTTGTTTCCAAACATAGCTGTGATGGTGCTTTGAATAAAGACCTACTAAATGGGCCAGATTGGGAAGAATCAACATCAGGTTAACATTGCCAATATTGTGCTTTAACAGTAATTGATAATTAGTAGTTTGCAATTTTTAGTAGCTCTGCCCATTTTTTGCATGCATATCTAAGTGCTTTCCTTAGTGTTATCACAAATGGTATTTGTTATAAATATCGTTTTCAAATGTTTACTACTAACTTGTAAAAATATTATATTTTTAAAAAAGTTTTGTTTTAACCTGCTGCCGTGCCAGACTCACTTTTTAAAAATTCTGCTAGCCATTACAACGATTCTTTGAAATTTCTCTTACATATGTAATGACTTCATCAGCAGAGCAAGATACTGTATTTCCTCTTTTCCAGTGTTCAGGCCTTCTATTTTTTATTAGCTTTATTGCACTGACTATAATCTCTACTAGAATGTTGACTAAAACGATTGCTTCTCTTTGTGACTTTCTATCCATGGATTGTCTGATAGCAATTTTTGCTGACACTTTGTCTTACCTCCTTGACTACTCCTCAGCCTGTTTCAGTCTTCCTTTATCTAGTCTTGTAAATGTTCATCTTCTCCTTCTCTTTGCTTTTTGGTTTATACAAGGTGCCTTCAGATTTTACTCATTTACATGTCTAGTTACACTGACTAAATATTACAACTTTGTTTTTCAAAGCATTTTAAAATTTGTACAACTTCTCAAACAAATATATTTTTGTTCCCTTTTTTATGTTTGCTATCATAATGAAGGATTTCAACAACTGTTCAGGTACTCGAATCACTCACCTGAGGTTTGTGTATTGTAATTCTTTTATGCTTAACTTCTGTGAAATAAGACAATTTTTACAAAGTTCTTTTTTGTCAAAAGCAGTCAAACATAGGCAGTTTCATAGAGTTCCACCTAATGTATGTGTTCTCATGAACACAAATTCTTATGAATATGTGAAATCATTCTTTTTCAGTGCATAGCTGTTGTATTTTTTGGGATTCTGGCATCTGTACTGAGAATATGTAACTACAGCCACTGAACTGGTCTCTCAGCTCTTGACTACTTCATGCTCTTTCAAAAAGATTCTTTAAAATCCAGGCAGCAAAGGCATGAATTTATTCCTGAGACCAAGCTTGATCAAACACTTGCATCTGTTGTGCAGTAAAATCAGTAAAATCCAAGTGTTTGCCTTCTCTAAGCCTGGCTGACACCCTGCAGTTTTCTTTTTTTGGGGGGGGGCTCTTTTCACTCTACCTGGCTACTACCTCAGCTCCTGCTGCTTTGCATCACCCCCTCTCCGAAGGATTCCGGTGGAGATGCAAATATTTTCCATAGAAATAATAGATGGAGGTAAAATTCTCACACCTACACTGATTCACAAATTTTATCCACTACACATTCTTTTATTTGCTCGGAGAGAAATTTTTTCAGCCCACGGACCCCAATTCTTTTATTTATAATTTTGTACATTTGCATGGCATTTTCTTGTAGACAGCTAAAATTATTAACTAGGCATCTTTATTTCTTGTCCTGTCTACCTATTTTATTTGGAGGGAAAAAAATAAACTTCTGAGCCTCAAGCCTTTCATGTTCATGCAGAATGCCAGAGTCTCACCATCTGGTTGTTGTAAAACTCAATGATACATAGATGAGAGGACATTTTGTAAAATATGAGGCTCTCTACAAAATTCCTATACCTGTCATTGCCTCATATGATTATAATCCTTTCATTTCTCATCTATGAATTATTTTTCTATAAATCAAACCAGAAGGACTGCTCTTTACAATTACGCAAATTTTAGGCTGTTTTTCTCCTTTCCTCCATAACCATAGGGATATTTTATCAGCATGAGTGTTCTATGAAGAACACAGTGAAAATATTTCACATGCGTACATGTCTTTCATGTCAGGGACAGCATGCCCAGGCCCTCTACATTAAATCTAATGGGGCTCCTTATCCATTGGAACAGCCCTATGATTGAGAGATTAAAGTAGCTCTTATGCTAGCACAGTTCGTCATCTCAGTTTTTAACAACCTTAAAATATAAAAATACAAAATGATGGCTATTTATGTAATTCAATGTATAAGGTTACCCATTTCTATAAGACTTTTAAATAGTTCGGCCAAAAGTATATTTGGGTTATCTTTGATATATGAAAAATGTCTTACTACATTGAATAATACATTTTGAAAAACAAAAATAGTCCTTCATGGCCTACAAATACTATGCAGATTTCTTTGCTTCATAATGTTCCTGACAGTTACGGTTTTGTAATCTAAGTGTTTGGAAAGAGTAAGTGAGGAGAGATTAAAAGTGGATATTTTTACTAAAATGCAACTAGTGTATTCCCTAAATATAGTACAAATTCACACAAGGTTTTTGTTTACTATTCTTGAGAAGAAAATTTGAAAAATGGGAAATTTGGTAATGAACTTAAACAAATTTGATGCTTGATAAAAATTTATTTTTAAGTGATTAAATGAATATGTTATTGATTGCTTAAATGTTTGATAGATTTCAATTAGAAAATCTCTTTATATCTTTTCTCTAGCACTTTTTCCATGCACATGTTTTAAAAGGATAAACTCTTAGAAGATCACTCACAACTTAAATTCACTTTGTATTCTGTCTCTATCTCTGTCAACAGTAGATTTATAGACCACTCTCTCTTGATGTCTGAAATTGCATAATTGCTTTAAAGTGTGATCACCTGACTAGATGCCTGAAAATTACCTGATCTATTTAATATAACTTGTTTAGCCGAATCAATTTAATTTCCAGGCCATATGTTCACACAATTATTTCACTTAATCCATTTCAAGGTGGCTTCCTCTTTTGCGCCTTGCTGATCTATCTGCCTTTGATTGATCCAACTCTATAATAAGTAATGACCTACAGGAGCATTTTAGAATAACACGACTGGAGAATCGCAAGACACATTCATTCCATTCATCTTCGCAGGCCAAATACTCCAGGAATAATAAGTCCTTAAATTCTATGTCTCATCTTTTTCTTTAACAGAAAATGAAAAGCTTAAAAACATATGTCCTGATCATACCTGTAAATTAAAATATCAATATGGGATTGTCACTGGTGGTACAATAAATTCTACTTAGATCAACATATGATCCATTATATTTTACAGTGGTTTGTCCAGTGCCTCCTTTCTCCTTGCATACATGTGCAACGCCAAAATGTACATTTAACAAAGATGATAAAAGACATTGATGCAATTAACGTTTTCCACAGAAAAAATTAGGCAGTTTCTTCCTCTCTTCATATTTGAGTTTTAAAGTTTGGGTTTTAAAATTTATTTTCTTTTACTGTGTCTGAATTTTAGTTCTCTTTAGATATTACATTTTGTTTGGACCCAGTTTCTTGTAAAAATCATAGAGATTTGAAATGATATTCTATTCTGTGTAATTCATGTTTATTTCCTATTGGTTTTATTATTTTTATTTTTTTAAAGCAAAGGGTGGCATTTAACCTTTATTTACAGGACACTGCAAAATATGAAATTCCACCTAGGAATAAGAAACCCCTTAAGAGGATAAGCTTCATATAGTATGTACAGTTTGGAAATGTTCAAGTATAGTTTTGTTGTAAAAAGTGGTACAATGAGAAACCACATTTAAAAGAGTTTGAAATGGAGAAACACACAAACTTAAAGTGAACATAGTACATGATAAAAACTGACACCCCTCAGCTGTACACCTAGAAGTTAAAGGAACCAGGAGCCCTATCCTGAACTTGGAAAGTGCATCCTTGAGAGGTAGTTTCTAGAACAACATCTGGATCTTCTTCTTCCTCTTCTGAGAAATATTGTCAATCAAGTTTAAGGAGGCCTTCTACACAGGCTCTTTTTCATGGTTCTGCAGAGCTTCAATCTTGTCCAAGCCTCCGCATTCTTCAATCATTAAACTAAACTTCTCGGTTTCACCTAATTTCTCAGCAGCCTGGAAGATATTTGAAATGGCATCCAGAAGAACAAGAATAATTTTCATATATTTCTCAGTTAAGAGGTTCATCAATGGTTTTACTATACCACAATCAACAAGGTATAAAACCTGTTCAACTGTCCGACCGCTGGTATAGTTGGTCACGGCCCACACAGCTTCCTTTTGTGTGTTAAAGTCTGCCTTAGAACACTGAAAGGGAACAGGACTGATCCATGATTGACAGCTTGCTGAATCTGGTCCTGCCAGCCAGCTGTGATGTTTGACATTGTCCATGTAGCTTCCTTCTGAATATTAGTTTTAGGGTGAATGAGCAGGCTGGGAAAGACAGCGAATGCTCCTGCATCTATCACAATCTGAGTCTGTTCATCTGTTCCAGTGACAATATTCCCTATGGCTCTTAGTGCTGGAGTCATAATGGATAATTCATTTGATACTAGAAGCTTCATCAGATGGGGCATAACTCCAGCTTTTACAACCATTTCAATGCACTCATTTGGACCATTGGTAAGGTAAGAAATAGCCCAGCAGATATCTGCTAATACTTCAAGATCATTGTGATGTAGGAGATGAACCAAGGTAGAAAGAATTTGCTCAACAGCATCTAATGGGGGTGCAGGATTCTTGTTGTGGCAAAGGTTTGAAAGTGTCCAGGTAAGATTACGTAAGTAATGACCTGCTAAAGATGACATATCAGGAACTGTAAGAAGAGCCAAGAGCAGGTCAATTGTACCATATTTGATAACCAAGTCTTGGAAAACTAAACCATCACCTGAAATGTTTCCTAGAGCCCAGACAGCCTGTTCACTGATGTGAGCATGGGGAGACGCCAAGAGAGAAATGAGTGCTGGGATAACACCTCCATCCACCACAGCCTTAGTCTGTTCTGACGCCCAGAAGCAATGTTAGTGAGAGCCCAAGCGGACTCAAGCTGAATGGGACTACAGTCAGTTCTGCCCAAGAAGGACACAAATTTTGGAGTCAACCCAGCCTGGATTATGTGATCTCTGGGGGGCTGTTTTTCCCAAGAGAGCAGTTTCCTAGCAGCTTGAGTAGTTTGGAACTGGATTTCCAGATTATTGCTATTTATACCTTTGACAATGTCATCAACAGTCCAATTCACAGTGCCCTGGTTGTTGCGGTTTTCCTGCAGTGGTGAAGTAGCATCATCAGGAAACAAGCTTACATTTCTCCTTTCCAGCAGCTGGTCTTCCTTCTGAACTTCCCTCAGCTCCACATTAACTTCTATTCAACACCGCCTCCTTTTGGTGCTGTCTTTTCCCTTGTTCTTGAATCTGCTCAGGCAGGGGCAGCTGGTGAATCAGCATTCTCAGTGATGGACATGGTTATGAGCCAAAGAAAGAAAGCCATGCGGTGAGAGCGAGCAATATTGAGGGGCTCTCAGGCTGCAGACAGAGTTCCCTATTGGTTTTAAACTGGCCATTGTAAGTAAAAGATGGAAGAAGGTGAGAAACCCTTTTTCTCTGTATTCATTTTTTCCTCCTTTTTGTTTGTTTCATATGTAGAATCATATTTCAATCACATTAGACTTCTTATATGAGTTTTCTTTAACATCATAATATTTATTCTGCCTGCCTTTTTATTATACATATATAGATATATAATAAATATAGAAAATGACAATTTTTTCAGTACTTCATTTCCTTCTATATTTAATTCCTATCTACCTTTAACATAGCTTTAACTCAAATAGAAATTCATTAAATTTGGATTATTATTTGGGGTATTTTTAAAAAAGTGAATTGATATATTTAGCTTTCCCAAAAGTGGGTTAATTAAAATAACTTTGTTTTTCAGTTCTTATTAATAGTTAGTTTTACATCACTGGTAATTTATTCTTTCAAAAGAATGAACTTAACTTATGAAGACTGATTTTCAGTGAGAAATGTTAGACTTAGCTCTGTAATACTGTATAGCCTTGCTATGTCCTTAACCCACTCAATCTAACAGATGCTTTAAAATTCATTAATTTTGACATGGAATATTATATCATTTGGGGTTTATATAGTTATGGATACAAATATTTGAGACCTGTTAACTTAAATTGGCTCATATATTTCCTTTAGAATGTTTTAAATGTTTCTCATCAATATAAAACTAATTTCTTGTTTTTATTCTCTGTGAAATCTTAGAGTGAGAACTGATTTGTTAATTCACAATAGTAACAGATTAAGATGGAATTTACAGAACATATTTATGGACTGCAAGATCATTTTCCATTAGTGACAGAAGGTATATACAGTGGTAGTCCCTAAAGATAAAACTGAGGCTTAAATTTTCTAATCACCAATTGATATTATAGCCATCATGAATATCTGTAGCACAACACATTGCTCATATGTTTGTGATGATTTTGGTGTAAAATGAATCTACCACACTGCCAGTCACATAAAAGTAAATTTTACAAATTATGTATAGTAGATAGTACATGTCAAGGATAATAAATTAGAATATTACTGTTTTTTATGCACTGTACCATACTTTGAATTGTGTTTTTAGAGTATTTTTATTCTACTTATATAAATTTTTAATTTTATTGCAAAAATATACTATTAGAGAGGCAATGCACTCATGCATCTCAGCTTTATGATGCCTTTGATTGCGTGGAGGTCCACATTGATGGATGAATGTGGACCACCTAAGTTTATGTTTGTGCACTCCATGATATTCACACAATAATGAAATCATCTGATGATTCATCTCCTGCAGCATACCCCAATTTTTAAGTAACATAAGACT
Organism: Hydrochoerus hydrochaeris; assembly: GCA_004027455.1. NCBI lineage: Eukaryota > Metazoa > Chordata > Mammalia > Rodentia > Hydrochaeridae > Hydrochoerus > Hydrochoerus hydrochaeris. The sequence continues at coordinate 85,910 of PVLA01001217.1, forward strand.
GTTTGAAAGAAATGTTACATCATCTAAAAATACTGAGATGTTAAATTCCAATAAAACTAAGTCACTATAGATTATATGCTAAAACAAGTTCATGAGTTTAAACAATATTTTTAACTCATTAAATATAATACTTATTAAATTCTAAACACATACATACTAATATAGTGTATGTGTAGCAGATGTTGAGGATCCACCAGAATCCTTCACCTTAATTATTCCACGGTGTATCTACCAGCCGTCAGCTGTCAGTATCTACATTCTTTGTCTGAAAGCTTTTTCTGACCACTTAGTAACTACCACCTGTGACCAAAGCAGAATCACTATGTCTCTGGAAGCAGAATATAAGTACAGACTAGTGGGAGTTGAGATATAAATACACCTCTCTTCACCCTTTAAGCATGAGAACACGATTTATGGGGTTGCAGATTTCCCTAGCAGGATTAAGTTCTACATCTCTACAGAAGTAACTGGCTTAATCATAAGCTAATTGACTGTCTTCCTCTCTTCATTTCTACTTCTTTAATATTATATTCAAGGCGACACTCCAAGATAATTATATTTGCTTCAATTTTTATCTCAAGGTTTGTGTCTCAGGAAACCAAATTAAGATAAGTTAAATGAAGATAGATAATTATATGTTTAATCATTATTGCCTTCCTTCATCACAGTCACTATTGTCACTGTTTTTAGAAATGTTACTCACCATCAACATAACCAATACATCACCAATAAAATGTTATTGCTATGAAGTCAAGTAATAGCTTCATGTCCATTAAATTGTTTTAAACTCATAATAATTCTGAGATATACATTTTTAAAAATTTTACAGCCAATAAAGCTAACAGAGAGGTAAAGTAATTTTCTCATACATACTGAAGTGACAGAAAACTTACATAGTCAAAGTTCAGACATTAAGTCAGACCATGCAACTTTGTCAGATTATTTTATATCCTATCATGTAATCATGCTATTGGAACAAGATGGGATAAGATATGAAATATATAAATGAAAATTTTGTGGAGGAAATAGCTGATTTTGAAAAAGAATTACCTAAATTCAGAAAACAAAAACTATAGATAAATATTTTGAATATTTCATCTCATAATCTACTGGTGACAAATTCACTCACCGGTCCACAGAGAAATGTGTAGAATGTTCCTTGCCGTGTGACACGAGGTGACAGCAATCCATGTAGCCATCTCGGGGGGGGGGATGAAATGGTCGTCAAATGAGGTAGCAATTTGTCATGGCTCCATGTACATCAATTAGATGCCAAACTCAATGTATTCAAAGTAGCTCTGCATACTTAGAGCTGAGTGAATATATGAAGGATCACAATAAGAATAACAGCAAAGTATGGTTTACATGTACTGAAAATAGAATACATATATGGAAAAGGATATACATTAAACAAAACAATCACCTTTGAGGTAGTAGAGAATGGAGAAGAAAAATAAAAGAGAATAAAGTAATCAAGAGATAATAACAAGTCTTTGTACCATCGAATTATCAAGAGTGGTTAACTAAAGAACATGCCTAATTCAATTCTGTATTTTTTCTTTATTTTATGGCTCTGTACTGTGAATAGAAACAAAATTCTTTGCTACAAGCTACAACCCCGACTTTTCCATAATCTTAAATTTAAAAAAAAAATTGTTTGAGACAATGTTGCTAAATTGCCTGTACCATGCTATTCTGTGATTTGCATATCTGCCTCCCAGAGTCCAGGTGTCACGGGTGTGTACAACCATGCTCGGCTTCTACTCTGTTCTTGAGGTTCAGCCACTGCCATTCAAAGCTGGAATTTTCACAATAGCTATAAAATATGAAACAGACACAAGCACAGGAGAACAGCTCCTGCTTCTGAGTCTCCAGAACTCAAGTACAGGAGGAACCTGCAGGTTAAAGCTGGTGGAGCCCATGCCCTTCCGAGTGTGTCTTTCAGGTTCAAGCCTCAGGCTCATGCAGCTAAATTTCAGTGTTGCACTTTCCTTTAAAAGTGATATTTATTTATTTATTTATTTATTTATTTATTTATTTATTTTTAAATTTTATTTAAAGAGAAAAAAACAGAAAAAGGGTAGAGATAATACAGAATTTCACACACAAAAAAAGATAAACAGTAAGAAATCACTAGCTGATAAGTTACGTATTTTCCTCTTAGAAATAGTTGTTCAAGTTACAAAATTAAAGCATACAAAGTTGACATTCAAACAGTGAGACTGCAAATAGATCTGTTCCGTGATCCAACAAAAACTTAGTAATATGGTTAACTATCCTACACACTTAAACATACATGCAGTTATATCCTTTAGAGCACTTCCTTTTCCTCTCTTTTTTATAATAGCAATTATATATTTTGGGATTTTTAACTACTACACTTATTACTTTTTTATACTAGAGACACAATTGATATTTATAAATTTGAATCTTATTTATTTCACTAATGAGGATAGTCTCAAGTTGTCTCCATTTACCTATGAAAGCCTCAAGATTATCCTTTTTATAGCTGAGTAATATTCCATTGTATAAAAAATACACATCTTTTTCATCCACTCTGCAGTTGATGGGCATCCTGATTGTTTCCAAGATTTAGCTATCACAAATTGTGCTGCTATGAACATGGGTGCACATATATCACTGTGATATGAACTTTTCAGTTTTTCTGAGAAGATACCCAGGAGGTGAATAGCTGGATTGAGTGGAACTTCAAATCCTAGTCTTCTGAGAATTTTCTGTACTGATTTCCATAGTATTTACACCAGTCTGCACTCCCAGCAATAGTGGAGCAGTGTTCCTTTATCCCCCGCAACCTCGCCAACATTTGTTATCATTTGGTTTCTTGATGGCAGCTATTCTTTCCGGTGTGAAATGAAATCTCAATGTTGTTTTTATTTGCATTTCTCAAATGACCAGTGATGTTGAACATCTCTTCATGTATTTATTTGCCATTTGTATATCTTTCTCTGAGAACAGTGTGTTCATCTCAGATGCCCATTTTTGGAGAGGGTCTTTGAATTTGGGGAGCTTGATGCCTTTCAATTCTTTATATGTTCTGGATATAAGTCCTTTGTCTGAGGGGTTGCTGGCTAAAATTCCTTCCCACTCTGTGGGGTTTCTTTTCACCCTGTTAGTGATTTCTTTTGAAGTGCAGAAACTTTTCAATAATATGAGATCCCAGTTGTTGATTCTTTGAAGTGTTTCCCGTACAGTTTGTGCTTTGTTCATGAATTCTCTGCCTACACTTATGTCTCCAAGACTTCTACCTACCTTGTCTTCCAGTAGATTTAGTGCTTTGGTTTTAATATTTAGATCTTTGATCCATAAAAATGATATTTAAAAGACAATAAGCCTTATATTTTATGTTACAATAAACCTTTTTCTTATGTTACACATTTTTCTTATATCAAATTCAAATTATCTAAAAACGTGTAACAAGAAAAAAATTGGTCCTAATAATATTTTCTTTAATTAAGAAAGGAGAAGACATCCATATTAAACTTAATTGAGTTAGTTTTAGAGATTGTTTAGTTTTTTAAAATAGAAGTATGAAAATATTTTATAGAAATTATTTAGAGAATGTTTTAAAATTGTGTCAGTTTTAAAATGCAATTCAAAAATAATTTATTGAACATATCCAGGGTGCATTTTGTAGACAGCCTTTCTTCATTTTAACATTCACAAATAAGCTTCATGAAACAGCGTAATTACTCTGCGTGGCATGGTGATGCACATCTGTAATGGCAGCACTCAACAGACTGAGGCAAGAAGATCACTGTGAGTTTGAGATCAGTCTGGGTTACATAGCAAGTTCCAGGTAAGCCCAAACTATACACAGACACTATTTCAAAACAGTGATGACTATGCTATGGAAAAATTATTATCAAGGAATTTATAAAAGAGAATAAAAGTTGCTGATTTTGCATTGATAAAGCATTGATTGGTAGAGGTATAACTTTTATTTTCTATATTTTTTTTTCAGAACTTTTTCACTACAGCCATCCTTTTTATGTCTTTTGTTTTGAATTATGATCTCCCTAGAGTATACTAAGTTTCTCACAGTGGGTTCACACTTACAATCCTCTTGTCTTAGCATCTCAAAATGCTGGGACTACTAGCATGTACGATTATGCACACCTAGTAGTTTTAGAATAATTTATCTTATTTTTCATTCATTCTTATGTCCATAACCTTATTTCATATTAATGTTTATACCATTAATGAAAACTATCAAGATTTCCCTCAAGGCTACAAAATGTGTCACCAAAATAAATAAAACTAAAATTATGGACACTGTGGTGACTTAGATAAGTGCTTTTAAAATAACTAAAAAAAAAAAAAAAAGAAAAACCACAAAAACAGCCAAGGAGTCAAAAGAATTTGCAAAACTAATACAGACAGTATCCACATCCATCCACAAACACATCACCTACCTTCCACTGAAGATACTTTCTTTCATTTCTACAGTGCCTTTTCAGAACTAGGAAACTAGTGTGCTGTGACAGTGTTAGCAGAAATGTGGCCCTTTTCCCAATTTCACAAGCTTTTTCATGTCCTCGGTATGTGTGCATTTGTATTAGTCACCTTTTCATTAATTTGACAAAATACCTGACACACCTTTAGCTCACAGTTTCAGGGGTTCAGTACATGGTTGACAGGCTTCAAGGCAAGAACACCATGACAGAAGAATATGGTGGGGTAAATCTGCTTACTTCTGTGCGGATGAGAAGCAGAGCAGGGGCATAGTGCCAGAAAAGAATGGACAAGGAACTAGACATAGGCCACAAGGCCATACTTCCGTGACCCAAGGAGATACACTAGAATGGCCTATTTCACTAATTGCCTGGGCAGATCCCAGTGTCAAAGTTGACTCTTTATCCTAAGTGCCACATTCCAATGTGTCAACTTCATACTTCAACAGATTTCCTGGAACTATGCTTAATCTGTAAGTAATGACAATAGTAGCAACTTCATAATTCCATCAAGTGTAACACAAATTATGTATTTACAACTGGAAACACAATAATCCCTTCCCCAGTGTCTCACTGGTTATCGCATATTTTTCAAAAATCCAAATTAGTCTTTTCTGAGATTCTAAATACTCTAAACTTTGAACCCTGATATTTTTTTGAAAGTTACATAATCCCAAGGTACAGTGGGACAGGTTAAATAATTCCATTCCAATGTGCAAAGTAGAAGAAGGGAGGTACAGAGAGCTAAAAGAAGACTAAACCCTAGCAGGACAATCATTAATTTCTGTAGTGTCATAGACATCTCTGGGGCACATTATGTTAAACTATGGTTCCAAAGAGGTTGGGTGACCCCATCCCTTTGACTTACTGACTGTAGCCTGCACAGACCATCTCTAGGGCTGGATCCACCTGGCCTATAGTTTTCCTCAGCAGATATATCACATTCCTGGCATTTCTGCTTTCCTGGCATCTCCACTGCATTTTGTTTTCCTTCTTGCAGCTTCACACACTGTCCTGTAAGGAGTTTCTGGCCTGGCTTCCTAGGCCTTCCTTTGGAATCTGGAAGGAAGCATCCCTGAATCTACATTGTCGCATTCTTCATGTCAGCAAAATTAGCATCATGTGGAAGATGACTATGTCTCCTGCCAGCTGGAGCAGTAGTCAGGCCCCCTTAGACTATGGCTGCAAAGAACTCTGACAAATGGATGGTTGAATATAGGTAGATAAATCCTGGGTAATCAGTTCCATAAGAGCCCCTTCTTGAGAAAAGGTCCAAGGAAATCTTCTGGACACTGTCAGGGTTGTGCTGCTGTGTATCTACTGTATAGAAGAGTAGGACTCAGTAGTACAGGGTTGTCAGAGCTCAGGATGACCAGAAGCATGAGGATAAGCAGTGGTGATGTAGAGAGAGGTGCTAGGAAGCGCAAAGCGATGCACATTGTATGCGTGTCATAGGTGTGTAAGACTTGCTTCGTCAGTCTTATGAATGAATCCAACATATGACAGTTCTTCCAAAACAGAAATCGTTCATAAATCACAGACTTATTGTACTTGGTTTTTTCTTAGGGGAACTAATTTTTTTCTGCACCCACAGTTCTTTTGGCCCCAATTTTACATGCTATTTTTTTCTAGGCACAAAACTTACATTCAGAAATTTTTCTGCTTTGACTCATGCCTCAAATTCTTATAAATCTGTCTAAAAGTTGCCTGCAATACCTCTGCCATATCCTGAAGATTGGACTCTATTTGACATTTCTTCAGCGGACTGATGAGTCCTCTGTCTTTAATCTCAGTCTCCTATGAAGTCTCCAGACATAAGCAGAATATAGACATTTCTTTTTTTTTTTTTTACCTGAGTGTAACACATGTAACCTCTTGTCCAAGTGCCACAGGAGTCTTGTTCACAGCTGAAACCTGCTGGGCTTGACCTTACTATCCACATCTCTGTCAGTATTCTGGTATTCTAATAACTGACCAGAATCACCCATCAAGCTCTTGTCATAGCATCCCAGGACTTCTCTAGTCTGAAAATCTTTCCACACTCTCCGACAAGCCAGTGCCAAAGGTTTCTGACTCACATCATCATCACCATCACATCTCATTTTCTCAGCACCAGTTTTATTGGTCACTTTCCCGTCGCTTGCTATTCTAGCCACAATCTCATGAGTGTAACTTTGGTACCTGATGCCTACAATTTAAAGGAGGAGAGGTTTAGTTTGTCTCCAGTTTGTAGAGTTCTCTGTCCTGAGTTGGCTGACTCCAAGGTAGGACAGCATAGCAGAGGGTCATATCAGAAAAGAGTTGCTCACAGCAAGATAAACTGAAAGCAGCAGAGAGAATGAAAGGAGAAGGGAGGGAGGTGCAGCCTTGTAGGCTGGGCCCCCAGTGGCCCTCCTCTTCCTTCCAGCCTTCATCTCTTAATACCAAGTCTGGTTTAAACTCATCAGTGGACTAATCCCCTTAATACTTTGATGCCCCAATAATCCAATCACCCGCACAAAAGTCCATCTATGAGTGCTTGAGGCTTTCACAAGACATGTAGATACAGCCCAAAACCCTTGAACACATTAATTGACATACACAGTTTTAAAAAGAAGATGTTTATCTTGCCTCTCAGTATCAGGAGATTCAGTACACGATTGACTGGCTCCAAGACAGGGATATGACGGCAGAAAGGCATGTAACATAGGCTATTAAGTTTGTGGCTGTGGAGTAGAGCAGAGGAAGAGTGAGAGAGAAATGGGCAAAGAACAAGATTCAGACCACAAGGCCATTCCTCGTGATTCACCTAGACACACTCAGAAATCACCAGTCACCCAGGGCAGATCACAATCCCAATCATGATGATTTTGCACCCTGGTTCTGACAGAAATTTCATGCATTATACCACATCAGGAGACTTTTGGAACTGTCTCTGCAATCAGATGTCAAAACTCTCCCATCACCATTAATGTTACTTCTGCACCCACAGCAGAACCTTGATATTGGTCATTAGTGATCTATAACTTTGTACTTAGAGGGTTTTATGTAAATGGAGTAATACTATATGCAAAAATCTTTTGATATTTTTTCCCGCATTATGTCTTTAAAATCTGTTCAACTTATTTCAAACATCAACATTTTGTTGTTTTAACTGTTGAATAATATAGCATTATATAGATGTATCACACATTTTTTGAATTATTTATATGTTCTAGGGCCCTAGATTTGAATGTTGTGCAGATATGTATGTTTACCTAAGTTCATTTTACTAGGATGAGTGCTTGGGAGTATGTTTGCAGTATTTACATTTTACTTAAAAAAATAACTCTTAGTTTTCCAGAGCTGTAACATAGTACACTCCATTAACAATGTATGTGACAGCTAGTTTCTTTGCATTTTCAATGTTAGAGAAATTGCACGATCATTATAGAACAATTTTTCCTTAAATACCCTTAGTTAATACAATCTCTTGACTAGTTTAAAATGTGGATGTCCTGATTCTTATTATTGAAGATAGGTCTAGTTTATTGTGTCTCTAATAGATCAAGTTGGCCCTAGACTCTTTAGTTCCCAAAACAACTCATTGATGTAGGTAATTGCTAATTTAATAATAAAACAACATTTAATCCTCAGAGCATTTAAATAATTTATTGATGACCACATACATAGTTTTGAAGAGTGTCATATTTTTAACTTCAGTTTGAATTCACTACCTGAGCTATGAAGCCACAGAAAATGACTAGATGTTTCTGTGCCATAACATAAGCTGAAAATTACACAAGTTTATGAACAGGTACTGGGCATAGAAGAATAACTATTAGTTAATTAATATGATATTTCTTTGCTGAGATTGGTTTGTAAAATGCTATGGCTAATTTGTAAAGTGAAATAATGTCCAATTCTCTTTCAATGCTTCTAAAATATGAAAATTAAAGTGCAATTTATAGAGTTATATTATTTTTAGAAAAAAAAATAATACTGAAGTCTGTATCCCATAAGCCATAATATGTCTTATATTGGCAATTTATAAAATTATATCATGAAGAAATATACTTTTAAGTTACTGAAACTTGATTACATCGAATTGTCTTCTAGCAGACTTACATCTGTATGAACTAAACTTTCTGGATAAGTGCTCATATGGATCTCAGATAATCAAAAGAGCATGATTTCATTCAGAGGAAAGTATTTTAATAGAAAATAGTTGAGCTTTCCGTTGCTTGCAATACACTGAGAAATGGTATTGTGTATTCATTCACTATAACAAGCATGCTATTTAAATATCTATGCAAACATTTGATGTATAGAATGATACTGGATTTGTCCTCAGATTTCACTGATATTTTAGCATCTGTCTTCCATCTTTTAGAAAAATAGGCTCTCAGGTTGTTTATTTACAATATTGGCCATTTTTTCATGGGAACAAAGACACTGAAAAATGCTTTTTTTCTAATCTTAAGAATTATGGTTTTAAAATGCCTATTTATAGGCTCTATTTTTAACAAAGATGTATACTTAAGTTACTAGTCTGGAGCAGTGGGGTAATATCTGCATCCAAATATAGTAAGTCTGCAAAAATGTTGTTATTTAAAAAATTCAAGTCAAATGGAAAATTTCCTTCTATTCCTTCCATCTGTAGGCGAGTGCTTTGTGGATGGGTCTCTTTTCCTTTGGCATGTGTGTCTTTGATTTCCACAATGGCCTCCTTATAAGAAGCTAGAAGGATAATAATATTTGAGGTCGGTCTAGTTTAAAAGGAACAAATGTGTAACACAGGCTCACTGTGTGTCTGTAAGGAACCCTCTCAAGTGCTACATGTGAGACACAGGGCTTTTCACACCATGCATATTCTGACTTTGACCTGTTGCTTCATCCTGCCATGATGCCATTACTGACCCTACTCTTGGGTTTTCAAAATGCACATAGCTTTTTCCTGCTTAATGAAATTCGCAAAGCATTCTCCTCCCTAAAATACCGTTGGTTGTACTACAGCTATTATGATCAAACCATGTCCAAGGATTCAGCTCTGATTTCCTTCCATTCACATCAGGGTTCCATTTATACATACTCAGCTAGTCTCCAGTCTTAATAAGAAATGCAATAGAAATATAAGTGTTACTTGAATTTTTCTTTGAAGGCTGACATTCCCATTGTATGGAAATTCCATGTGGGAGAGAAAATTTTTCCCACTAAGTTCTTATTGCCTTTACTGATAACAAGCATAAAGAAAAGATTTAATAAATTTTTATCACATAACTCATTTGCCTCATCAATGTCTGTTCTTTTAGCTTACAGGAAATCTCCAGGAAGTTCAGCTTTAAACAGAATTTTAGGTTTAACATACAACTCTCATCAAAGACTGTCAAAGACCAACAAGCGGACAAAATAACTGGAAAAAAAAATTGTATTATAACTTTTTGTAGTATGGAACTGTTTGCTCCTAAATCTCATTTGGGACAAAGTCCTGATTCTTACTATAATTATGTGACACAACCAATATTTCATATAAGATACTTACCATAGAAATTCCTTCTAACCAAGTAAATAGGTGGACCAGCCAAGCTCCACTGCAAAGCATTCTCTAAAAATGGTCTCAGTCCTATTGTGATTTTATTTCTTTTTTCCCTGATTTGTAGCTTTGCACATGTAACTGAGATGCCATAACTGAGACACTTGCAATTCTGAAAATATAAAGTACTTTCTCAAGAAAAATATTAAAATTAGAGTTTATAAGATACTGTTATGACAAGATAACCATCTGCATCTTACCTGCATAATTATCTGAGAGCGAGGAAGCTGTGACTTCTAGGTCCTACCATGTGAGGCAACACAGCTGAACCTGGCGAGATTATGCAGTGTGAAGAAGCCACATCAAATACACGTGCATATTGAGTGATCTCGCTTATATGTGGCATCTAAGATAGAACTTGTTGAACCAGGAGAATCGTGGTTTCCAGTGTTGAGAGAGGATGATGAAACGGGGAAATATTGATTAACTGGTACAAAACTTAGGGTGGAGAAAGTTCTGGAGCTCTCATGCACAATGATGACAATATGATGTACTTGAATTTTGCTTAAAGGAGATGAATTTTTAGTGATACGAGGTCATGGATATGTCATTTAACTTGATTGTGGTATTTTGTAATGTATACATATATGAAATCATTAAATTATGTACATTAAATATATTTCATGATAATTGCCACTTATTCCCATAAAAGATGAAAAAATGTGATATCAGAGAGAGATAGAGACAGAAAGTGTTACTGATCATTTGAACAATAAAATACTTTGATTGCACATTTTAAATCCTTTATATGATTTGCTGCAAAGATTGTAGCTATTAGTACAACCTTTGGCTAATTTACTTAAGTGAGTAACAAAGCCTTGGTTTGTTTGTATTATGGTTAGTGTGTGGATGACCTCCCAAAGCCTCATGGAGCACAGGCTTTTCAAAGGCAGCTGAATCTAGAGTTTGTGATAGGTTTACTATCTGGTTCTGGAATTTAGTGTGTGAATGCTGCATCTGCCCTAGGACAGGTAACCTGCATACCATACAAAGGAGGAAAAGAGACTTTCTCCTCCCTCTGCACTTCCTTCTGCCACCATGCTGTTGCCCTTTGCCCTTTGCCCCCCCTTGGAGCCAGCTGATTATGGACTTGGTATTTGTTTAGACCCATGTCCATTAAAACTATTGTTTCCAACATAAAAAAATGATATATTTTTATTAAAAGAAACAGCAATGCCTAACATAGATACATTTCTATTTTCTACACATAAACAAAATAGAATATATCTTTGGTTCAATTTCCTTAAATTATAGAATCACACAAATTTCATCCAGAAAATCTACAACTGTCTTAAAAAAATTTAATGAGTAGTTAATTTTCCTACTTTCATTTATTCTGAAACAATGAATAGTATGTAGATATATGTAATTAAATATAAATAAAATAAAGTTGCCCATCTGTAACTGCACTGAATGGCAGTAGTTCTACATCAGAAGGTAGTTAGGAAGCTTGGGATTAGATTGTGGTGAGTCTGATACACGTGAACATCACATCTCCAAGTCAGAACTTTGCAAAGACAGGTAGCCTGAAAAATGGTTGTCTCTCTTAACTGGAAACCTAACACACCACAAGTGGCTGTTGCATGGTGTATGAGCCAGAGTAAGCAGCAGGAATGACTGATGTTTGTAATATTTACTAGTGATTTTATCAAAAAGAATTATCCCTTTATGAGCAGCAATCTATGACAAATCTTCACTGTGGTGGCTGATTTCCTAGGAGTTTGGTTTTTTTGGTTAGTGTTCCTTTGATGTTCAGAAAAGAAATGTCTAGCATATCATTAATTCTCACTCAGAGAATGAAGCCCCTGCTACCAGCCACTAGGTTTATATGGTTAGGTTCAATTGCACACCACTGAAAACCAAAGGAAACCACATATTTTGGTTTAAAAAAAAAAGAGAAAGGAAGCTAGCTTTGTTGAAAAGCAGGAGCCCATTTGCCTCACATCACCGTCTCACTATGCACTGGAGAGTAAAGATCTTTTATAGTAAGGAACAGATGGGAGGAGGAACACAGAAAAGCATAGTTCTACCCTTGCTTTATCAAGTTCATCCCTCTTCATATCATTTCCCCCTTTCTTGTAGAAAGCAAAATGTATTTCAATCTCCTGGGATAGGCATCTGGATGTTATGTTACTGTTTTCAGGTTGAGTCAAGGAGGGCGTATTAGTTATACGCTCAGCATGCGGAAGTTTGGAGTAGTTACCTCCAAAAGAAAGAAACCTAACTCTTATAGCTGCCTTCTAAGATGCTGGCTATACCCTCTACCATCGCTGAAGTTTGTACCTAATGGACAGTCTCGCAAGCAGAGGTCACACAGCAGATGAACAAATAGATAACCAATATTCTTCTCTGACTCTCTATAGCCTTTGATTTGCTATGCTTCAGTCATTCAGAGTTTACTGAATATTAGCTAAACATTGCTAATCTGTTCATTTATTTATTTATTTGAGCATTTTAAACTAGTAAATCCATAGATCACACAGCTTTTACATTGAATTCAGAGAACACTAGTTTTTGCATGAAGCAGTTTTGTTTTCTTTTGATTTTTGGTCTCAGGGTTAGAACTCGTGACTTCACGCTTACCAGGCAGGTGCCGCTGAGATATATCTCTGGCCCAACAAGTTCTAATGGATGTAAGAAAGTGGGATTTAGACTACCAAGACAGGTGGATGTTTTATGAAAATTGAATTGACTGATAATAATCTGATTACAACTAACAGTAGTTTAGGAATTAGTTTAAAGGTGATGACCGCTGTGCCATGCTGTCACACACAAGCCTTTCCCCAGAACTGACTGGCTTCTGCTTGTTTAGCAAAGATTTCCAACAAGTTATCCCAGTTAAACTTGATAGCTTGTTAACCAAGAGTTCCCACCCAAGGGCCCTTCCTAGACATTTCATACTGTGCTAAATAGCAACATGAAATCTATGCTCTTAGGAAAATGTCCCTTTATCAAATTTTTTAGGTTTCCCACGTTAAGTACATATTTAGAAACCAAATTTGTGAGGACACATTAAGTACTGGTTCATGACTTACATATGACTTACTGCAATAGGTGAAAATCAGAGGTCAAAAAAGATAAGTTTACCTTCGGTACAGTTTGCTTGCTGCAATTAATATGAACTCTGGAAACATTTCTTCTGTCATTTTTTTCCTATAGGCAGATAATACTCAATTATTGTACAACTGAATATATGAATTGCTACTGGAGGTTTGTATAACAGTGATTTTTCATAAGAAAAGGTACCAACACTTCAATTTAAGGGAAAATTGTTATCTCCAAATACTCAAGGTTTGTTTCATATTTTATACCTATTTATTGGGACTCTTTCTATCTTGTCTAAGCTTATGACTTTGATTTTATTTTTCTCCTCTTGGAGGATTTGGCCACTTTGATGAAGATGTACATGTTAATAGGTACAGATCCGTGAGAATTCCTTATACGGACAGAAATCATAATAGTGAGGGTTAAATGACATTTCGTTGCTGAATTAGATTTGTAATTTCTGAAGAGTGCTAGTATTTTAAAGGGGCTTCATTGTAGCTACAAAACATTTAAGAGAACTAAGAAAAGTAAATGGATTTAGGAAAAACATCACCAACTGATTGAGGCAGAAACTGAATGAATAAATAGACATGAAATTAATTTTACAAGGTACCTTAAAGATAACAAAACAAAATAAATACAAAAACACATTACAACAACTCCGAAACATTTCTAATTTTAGGAAAAAATCATGAACCATGTATCAAAATAAAGCTTGTCAATAAAATAAGAGTAAAACCACACTTGGGAATAATAATCTTATACTGCCTGGACTCCAATCAACTCCTTGTTGTAGACAGGTAAAACTTTCATTTGTAAAAGTGGGCCTATGTCACTTATGTCACTAATTCCAAAGTTTATTCCACTGTCACCATAACTGTCACCCTCACCCTTTTATTTCCTCTTATTCTAACATTCTCCTCAACTATTTGAAGTCTGCCATGTAGCAAGCACTTACCTAACCCTGTTGCTAATAAAACCGATTATTAGTCACAGCTTGATATCTGATTTCCTTTTAGGAATCATACTTCAGAGGTCAAATCACTTTACCCAGCCCTAGATTTTAAATATTTTCTTTTATGTTTGCATAAATCTTTTTAAATTTAGCTTTTATTTTTTTTAAATCTGAGGCTCATTTTGAGTTTTTATATAGAGTGAGATTAAGATCAGTGATTTACTATTTATTCATTGCCTCTAATTGTGTAATTGTTCTAGTGCTATTTAATTAAAAGGCTGCTCTACCTCTGCTGAACTGTTTTTGCTCTTTTGTTCAAAGTTACCTGTGATTCTAATGAAAGTGGAAAAAGAGATTGTATGTCTAATTCTTTAGCAATACCGTACTGTGTTGATTAATGAAGCAAATAGTTACACTAAATATTAGAGTGATTCTCCTCTTGTTATTATTCTTTTTCAAAATTGTTTTATGCATTTGAAATTTTATACTTTTTTGTTGAGATAATGTCTCACTATATACCTTAGGTTGGCCTTGGGCTCGAACTTGAGACAATCCTCCTGCCTCAGCCTCTTGAATGTTGGGATTTCAAACATGCTCCAATATGCCCAGCTTCCAGATATATTTTAGAATAATTTTTTTCTGTATCTTCATAACCTCTCCTGGCATTCTGACAGAAATTGCATTAAAATTTTAGATCAATTTGAGAGAAATTAGCTTTGTTACTATGTTGTCATCACTATATGAACGTGTCATTTTTTCCCCTTTAACTAGTTTTCCTTTGATTTTTTCATCAGCATTCCGTGAGCAAATTTTAACATATTAATCCTATAGGCAGGTGCAGCTCTGAGGACTAAAGTACATTTATGTGTGAATACTCTTCCTTTTATGTGAATATACTTTTCTATGGTTAGATTTCCATTACAATCAGGATGTAATGTGAATAGAGTGAGAGATGAAAAGCAAAGTACTCTTCCCAAAATAGTATTCAGAAGCTTCATTTTACAAGGCATTAAATTATAGCACTCTCTATCAAAGGTACTAATTGACTGTTATGTTCCTGGCACCAATTAAGTATTAAAGTTTATCTAAAACCTTCTGAAGTCATGTAGCAATTTTTATCAACAGTGGGAATGTCAAGCTGACCATTTTTTCCAGTTCCAAAATAACAGGATATTTGTTTGGTTTATTTTATTTTGTACTAATCGTTCTGGACCGTGTAAATTACAAAGTTTATTTACTCTGGAGCCAGAAATTATTTTGAGCCCTTCAGCTCCTCTCAAGGAGATGATTGACTTCAGCCCATGAATTTTGTTTATCCAATTTCTCCAACCTTGATATAGAACACTGGCAACTCCTTCTTGGAAGGGGTGACTCTAAGTGGTCCGTGAAGTATGATACTCAGCACATTAGCATGTCATCACTGTTAACGTAGCACTTTTGTAAATGTGCATTAAACATGAATGTCAGTTGAACAGCAGTACAAAATAAGATAGAAACATCATAAAAGTGGGTTAGATGATATCACTATCACATTGCTTTACAGATTGTAGGAAGGATTTTCATCCAATTACCTTTCACAACCTTTCATGCATGTAAAATCCTGCTGTTAAATTTTTGTTTCTGTTACTTTTACTATAATGCGTGGAGTTCTAGACAAAGTAGAAATTAAATCTTTAGTAACTAATAATGTTTTAAAATTATTTTATCTATATATCTATCATCTATCTACCCCTCTATAACATTTATCATATGAGAAAAGGTAAATCATAGCTTTAGAAATGTCTCAAGAGAACCGGTTTTGAGTGGATAGTCTCAAAGGTAAGAAGTTCACTAAATTGAAGGGAGATTAGGATGAGAAACAAATATTTATTTATTTTTTTCTGATAACCCTGATTAAAATGTGAAGCACTTGTTTCCCAAAACAAAAGTTTATCTTCATTCTTTAAATTGATTTATACTCATACAGATTTACAGAATGTTGTGTGATGTTCCCATATATATATATATATATATATATATATATATATATATATACATTGTACATCATCATTTTAGAGTCATAGTGAGGATTACATACATACACGCATCCTCACATACACAATATAGATGTGCAGATCTATCTGTCTATCTATCTATCTATCTATCTATCTATCTATCTATGTGTCAAGATCTTGCTCTAGAAATTGTATTCTGGTTTAATTGGTCCATGGTACAGCCTCTAGAACACTGTATCTCATCAATTTTTTAAACTCATTCATCCTACTCTGATTTTTACATGTAACAGAGTTGGAGATAGTCCTGTATATAAATTACAGAAATTAAATGCAAAGAATTCTACAGATATATGGAAAAGCATCCTGGATTGTGACTCAAAAGAAATGTGTTCTAATTCTCAACTTTGAGAAAACAAATTGACTTCCCTCAATTTCCTCCTTCTCATTTGGAGGTAAAGTAAAACATATTAGAATTAACTCCAAAAATCCTTTCGTTCTATAAGAACATGGTTGTGAATCTCAAAACCATTTTAAATTTCTCTTTCTTTAGGCTGTTTGAATCAACATTTGCACATAGACTAAATATGACAGATTCCCCCCTCAAGAAGTATTAGATTAATGGATGGTTGGAGATAATTTATATATCCCATCCCCAAAGTAAAGCTTTATCAGACATCCTGAAAGGGATCTGGGTACGTTAGGGAAAATAACATTTCCATTCCAGATTCAATACTGATCCATCAAATCTGTTCACCTGCTGTCAGCTGAAGTTATTGCCAGATGCCAGGGAGGCAGGCTGGAACCTTCCCGAATGCCACCAGTTAACTGTGCAAAACTCAGCTGTGAGAAACAATTCTCCTTTGTTCCTCCAGACACTGCTCGGGTATTATGGAACTATTAACTTTAATTACACTTCTGGTCGCTTATGAGGGTTGAGGTTCGCCTACTCGCACATCTTCCCCAAACGAAAGAGCAGCACACACTTTGTTTCATTAGAAGATAAATGTGCCAGTGTTTCCTAAACAATCCCGAGAAATAATTTTGGAGTTTATACCGGTTTATTTCCTGTTTCTGCAACTAACATGTTTTAATGAATTTTGACTTTTTAATACATGGAGACTTTTGATATTTGCGTAAGGCAATAAATAAAATAAATTTCAGGTTCAAAAGAATGAGTACAAATGCCTGTGTTCTTTTTTTTATGAAAAGGTTGTAAATGTTTGCAATGGGACCAGGAGGGTTTCAGCTGAAATGATGGCAGTAGAAGCTTCCTCTCTGCCAAGGGTGCTGGTCTGGGCTTCTCCAAGTTTGAAATCAATGCAGAACATGAACAGGCAACTTCTGCGAGGTGGGGTGCCAAGGGCCCCAAGGTTTGAATCAAATAAAGAGTAAGCTAACTGCCTAATGAACCTCTCCAGCCGATGAGGACAGTTTCAATATGCTGACTATTGTATAAGATTCTTAGGTAAAGAGTACAAAATAAAATCATATTAAGGCACAATACAGGAGATGGGAAACGGATGAAAGTCTTTCCCAAATGCTGTGGGCTGAGCTTCAACTCACACATTCAGCATTCCCTTTATTCTGAACGGCGTCTTTCGAAACATAAGATAAGCTAAACCGAATTCAAATAAAAATGTCCTCCAGTTGTTTCGGAACTGTTTTGAGGAAATAAAAATTTTAAACTTCCTTACAATATCCAACTGTTAAGGTTAAATCTAATATTACGGAAAAAAAAAAAAAGAAAAGAAAAGAAAAAAGAAACTGCTATCATCTTTTAAAGGTTTCCACCTAGTGGCAAAGTTAAAATGAGCAAGAGCTAGGACCTAAATAACTGAAAATGATGCAAACGCTAACACTGACCAAACGTTTTAACCTCTGTTCTTTCGTGATGTTGATAACTACGCTTTAAATGTACTCAGGATGCTAGTGGCAATGATCCACTGCACAGTGTTTTAGAGTAAGGTCAGCTTCCTCTGTGGGGTTTATTTAGATTGCTATCTAAATCACTCTTGGAAGTTTGGAAAGTATAAGCAGTGCTTTGTATACTTTTTAAAGGATTCAAAGTGAGAAGCAATATATAAAGTACTAATTTTTTTGAGATTAAAAATTAAAACTAATTCATGCAGAGCCAACAGACTATTCACAGTAAAGAATATAACCCTGTAAACACCTGGGGAAATATGAACCCCTTGCCAGTAACAAACCTTACAAGTTGGAGAAAGATTTTTAAAGTCACCACTTAATGCTTTGCTTAATAAAGGGGTTGAAATTAGATCTGAGTCCACACTCCAGTTGTCATTGGACCAACAAAGATTTTTAGTGTGTCCTCTTTTATTTGTACATATTAGATGAAGAGAAGTTGGAAAAATAAAAGTTGAAAAAGGAAGAGACAGAAGAGGCAGAGTGGAGGAGGAGGAGAAGGAGAGGACAGAAGAGAAAAGAAAGAAGAGGCAGAGGAACCCAAAGAAGAGGAGAGAAAAAGAGAGGAGCATTTTAAAGCTTTTAATAAGAACAGGAATTCTTATTAGGTCCAGACACCAAGAGTTCTTCCCACACTAGGATTTTACTCTTTCTATAACTGACCCGGACTTCAAAGACATTTGAGCTTTTCTCTCCTGTTCAGAATGTTTCTTAAAGGGCCATCTTGAGCTACCTTGACATCTTGAAAAATCAACACTAATTACTGAGTCCTCATTATATACCAAACAGTGTCCTTTATTTAATTTCATTTTGCAACCATTATTGCGTATGGGTATCTATCATTGTCCTTTTGACAATAAAGAAAGAAACCAAGATTTGTGGAATTTATATAATTTGCCTGAATTTATGTAGCTTTAAATAACAGGACAACAATCTTGTTCTGTTGGAATCTAAAACTCAAGTCCTGAACTTGTCCCAAGCGTGCTTCACATTGTAAACTAAAGGAATTTATGTATAAATGATAGTGGATGGCTCACTCTCTACCTGGTCTCTCAGTATAGCTCAATTTTAAAGATTTATGATGGAAACAAACAAGAGGTCATCTTTTGCTTTGTATTGTTTGTTTTATTTCAGTGCCTGGTGTGATTTACATGATTGTGATATGCTTAAACAAGATGATATTAGGGCACTGGCATAGTATTTCCTCATGATTTTGCCATAAATTCAGAATTAATTTGTGTAACAAAATGTTCCAAAGAACTTAGGGTAGAATTTGAAATTTATCTAGATCAAATAGAGCATTTAAGTGGCATATGGTTGTAAAACTAGTAGTGTAGTGACAAAGATATTGCAGTTCACCATGGCTAGCAAAGTTACATTAATCCTATGGTAGGATGAAAAAAAAAGGTAGGCCTTTTCTGGGTTGTGGTAGTGCATCCCTGTAATCCCAGTACTCTGGGAGGCTGAGGAAGGAGGATTAGAAGCTTGAGCCCAGCCAGTTGGGCCGATTTTGTGATTTAGACTTTGCAAAAGGGCCAATGATGTAGCTCAGCATGAAGTACCTGAGATCAGTCCCCAGGACCACACACAGAAAAAGGAGGAAGTATTTGAATGTGTACAATAAAAGACGAACTCCCTTTCTAAATATACATTTTAGCAACATTTTGGGGATATAGCGAGGGAGAAAAGGAAGAGATTATCTAACGTGGAAACTTCCTGTGGACAGCCACAACAAGCTAACACTCACAAGTCTAATGATCAAAATGAAAAGGACATTAAAGAAACACGTACAACATATCAAGGTATGTGCTATATTATTGTCTGCAATGTGTGTGATTCAGGTCAGTCTATTTTAAAGGAAAGGAGCACACAATGATTAAAAATTTCACATTGTTTTTCCAATAGCATTTTGCTGTTTTGTTTCCACAAGAAAATTGCTAAAATCTGCCTTGAATTTCCAGTGGAATTCTAGGCACAGTCAAGCACCAGAGCTCACTGTGCACTGTGCTCTGTTCTGAATAAACTGGCCACTGGTGCTCACAGTCATCAAACCCAGACCTTCTGGTGTATTGGAAATTGAGACACTAACTTACTTTATACCGTAGCACCCTGTGCTGGTCATCCACGGATGTGCCACAAACTGCAGAAATCAGTTATGACTTTGGCAAGACACGAAGTCAGAAAGAGCAAGATTAGCTTGCTAAAACGCTTCTTTTTCCTCTTTTTAACATGAATGTTTCTTCTCACAATGAGTGAAAGACTAGAGTGGAAAAAATTCTCCGTTTATTTGGAGAGTCAAACCTTCTTTCTTCCTTGCCTAGGTGATAGCCTGACTCTTCACACAGAGGGCTAATTTACATTTAATGCTTTTGAAATTAATTACAGAAAATAAAGATAATTGTAAAAGCATCCCCCATATGCACTTCCAAAAATAAACAAACAAACCACATCATGATTGCTAAGCAACCATCCAGTGCTTAATTTTATGCATAGAGGGAAGGGCGCAAGTAGTTTGGAAAGGAAAGGAAGGGCAAAAAGAAAGGACTGTAATTTTGAAATATGCATGAGCAAAGGCACTTTTATGTGGTAATAACCTGCAGCTTTTCCAGAAGGAGCACAAGTCCTGAAAGCCATCTGTAAGAAGTTCAAGGATTTATGAGTGGAATTTGGTTGTGGCCAGTCAGTTGAATGACTTAAATAATGATTTAACCAAGTTTTCCTATGCCAGTGTGTGTGTGTGTTTGTGTGTGTGTGTGTAGGGGGGTGTCTGCCAGGTACACACGTACTGCTTTTGTTACCAAGATGGACTGGGTGTGTCTCATTCTAAGGAATACCATTCCCTAAATCCATTCCTTCCTTTTTATAAAGAAAACAAGAGTGCACTTACCTATTTTACCTTTGGAGAAATAGTCACAGTATGATCATGTTGATATTTGATATTTTTCAGGAAAAAATGATAAATATTTTCGTTTACTTCCTCCAACTCACTTCGACTTCAAGCTTCTTTGTTTTCATCAGTGGCACCATCAAATGCCTAAGCCAAAGATTTTGGAGCTGTCACAAAGCTTTCCATTGTTTCCTTACTACATGTAAGCCATCAGCAAAAATGCTTGGTTACATCAAAATATCTACTTCTTTTCTTTAGCAATACTACTGCCCTATTATTTTTATTCTTTCCTGGACATTAACTGTAACCCCTTAGCTGTCCCCTGACTTCCCTCCTAGTACTTCATTCTCCTTACAGTGAAGTATGATCTTTCAAAATCCTGTCAGTTAATGTCTTACCCCTGCTTAGTGTTATGCACTGCCTTGCCCCAATCATACTTGGAGTAAAAATGTATTACATTACCAAAAATATTCCATGAAATCTGTCATCCAATAGAATCTTTCCAAGTGTGGGCATAGTTGTTTAGTACACTAAAATGGCTGTTACTAGCCATGAAAGAAGAAGAATCTATTCATTAAAATATCAATTTTTGCACTTTTAATAAACCAACTAATTTTGTTCTTTTTCCATGATTTCTAAATTATATCTTTTTGTACCTGTTAATAGATATTTAGAAGTTTGTTCATTCAGTTCCTTTTAGATGAATCTTGTGTTTATTGTTACTCTTTGATGGAGATTTTACCGGTTTCAGGTTTGGACCTACCACTGGCTTATCAGTTTTCACATGATAAATGTATCACAAAATTTTTATGGCTCTGTCCAAAATCACTGTGATTTATAGAATATCTACTTGCAATAAGTCCATTTTACACACATAGTAACTTGGTGAACATGTGTATTTTTCTTTATTAAAGTGTCATATTTTTTCCATATTGCTTGTTATTCAATACCTCAAAATAATAAGTGAATTAAAGAGAAAATGATGAATATTCTGAAGTTTAAATGTCAATTTATAAAAGGATTTTGTAAACATTTTAGTCACTAAAATGTACATTTAAAATTTACACATTTAGTTTTTCAAATTGATAATTATAAGTTTGAGATATATTCTTAGCAGGAGGATGAAAAGTATTGTATTTCTGATTCAAAGTACCTGCATTAATATTAGCACAGCTGGCCCAGGAATCATTTGAGATAATTCATCAATGGTATCAACATGTGCAAGCTTTATTAATTCATTTTAAACTATAAAATGATTAAATATGAGTAAGAAAATTTGTATCAAAGACTTTATTATAAGGGAAAATGTTTTATAAAACTCTGACCTTACACGATATAATGATTAAATTATTACATTTGTGGGCTGAAATATTGCGTGGATATTTAAAAATTATGACTCAAATTATCTCATCAAATTGGCAAACCTTTATGACATGTATTCATAGCTATTTTACCAAATGCTTTATAGCTCCAGTTCTTTGATAAGCACATAAAAAAGTATTCTTTTGAAAGTAAACAAACAAAAAAGCACAAACATTAACATGTAAGATGTGTCCCAAGAGTCTAAAGTGACTTGAGGTTGGGCTTTCAGACTGTGAATGTATCATGGTGATGTTAAGCTCATTCCTGGATGAATTAATTGATGAGTTCATCTAAGGATGTGCTGTTGCTAGGAGGCGGGGCTTGTTTTGCAGGGATGGGGCCTGGAAGATACTCTTCTTCCTTGCTCCTCTCTGCTTTCTCTTGTCTCTTGCTGCTCTCTCTATTTCCTAGAAGTCATGAGTTGAGAAGCTTTCCTTTTCCAGGCCTTTGCCTTAGGCCTACCATGGACCTAATGATCTGCAACTGTAAGCCAAGGTAAATTCATCCTTTAAGTTACAGGTATCTCGTATTTCATCCCAGCGACGGGAAAACTACGAAGCAGCTGGTTATCTCTTATCTGTTATTCCAGTCAATAACACAATCAATATTTTAAATTCCATGAAATTAGAAACAGAGCTACACAGTAAAGCATTAACCTTTTTAAAAATAATAAAAAAAACCCCACATTTACTTAGATTGAAAAAAAGTATTATCGGTTTAATGTTTTCATTAGAGAGTGCTTTGAGCTATACATGTTGGGAAAGGAGATAGCACAGACAAAGGTAATTAGCTCACTTTGAAAGTTCATATGGAATCATAGTTACTCGTCTCATTGCACAGGCAAAATATCTGACACCCAAAGTGAAAGGAGGAAAGGTTTGTTATAGTTCACTGTCTTTAGAGCTTTCAGTTCCTAGTCAGCTATCTCCAAGGCAGGGTGGTATGGAAGAAGGGAATTACAGAGGAGAAACAGTTCATGGTGGGTAGAAGGCAGAAAAGTAGCAAAGCAGTGAAGTAGTGAGAAAGAAAGTGACCAGCAGCAAGTGATCACAGCAGCCCTCTCTGTCACTTATATTCTATCCAGGATACCTTCCCTTAGCACTCGCATCCAGAGTGGAGCCTCCTTAATCCCAATATCACATCCTTAATTCCAAAATCACACACTCCAGATATAGTCACCTCTAAAAAGCCCCATATCTGACTGCATGCGGCTTTGAGGGGAAATCTAGATACAAGCCATACCAAGGGATATCATATTTATTCTTCATTGTGTGGGAATAGTTGGGAGGAACATCCAAATTCAAGTGTTTTAGAAAATATTCACACTGATTTGTGAGTAGATATTTTGCATCATAAAAACCTTATGTTAACTTCTAATCATTTAATATATTTTAACAGACACACTATGTATATTAATATATATCAAATATCAACCACTTTTTAAGTTAGTCCATTCTCATTATCTAAAACCCAGCATAACTCAGCCGATTGTACTTTCATATACTCTTCCTGTAGATTTAAATGCCCATAACCTATTCCCTTTTGAATCTATTGCCTTCTCTCTGATAGCCAATGATATAGCTTCCATTAGCTACATAGGGTCATCAAATAATGAAACCTTAGTTATGTGATATCTGGTGCCCTGAGTTTCCTGAGTAATATTATCTAAGAAAGGAGCTTAAGGCAGAGGCCCCCAGTGAGAAGACATTGTCTCTGATTTAAATTTTGTCTAAATACATATATTTACAAATATACAATGAATATAGGTTTTAAATTATCTGATTTGTGCATTAGTTTAACACACCACCTTTGTTTCATTGTAAAAACTGAAAAATCATCAACACGATCTAAGCTATAGTAAATGCATACACTCATATGGATGCTTTGTTTGTTTTAATATGAGTTTCAGTCTCTGTGTGAACGTTTAAGTTGGAGAACCACACACAGCTGCATAGGACTCTGAAATGTAGGTTAGACAATCCATTTGAACAGTTTTTTAAAAATATTTTCTACTTTTCATTACCTCTATGTGTGCATTTGTCTTTGTTCAGAAGCTATCAACCAATCAACTGCAGGGCTGTCTTGCTTTCTTCTACTCTCAAAACTCCTTCAATCCATTATACTTACTTTAGGAAAAGCATACCTACAACTTATTGTTTTTCACTTAATGGAGCTTATAGATCCATTAATCCTGATAATTTTTTCATCTATGTCTAAAATTATACAAATTGCTTGGTACATACTAAACAGTAGTTCTTCAAAATGCATACTTGAAAAATGAATCCCAGCTAAGTAGATAAAATAACAGTCTCAATTTAAATATTCATTGGACTTGGACTTAAATTCGATATGAAAGCTCTTGGACTTAAATTCAAGCAATTGGACTTAAATTCAATATGAAAGCTCTGCCTCAGATTACATTCTTTAAAAGTACAATGAAGTTGAAATGGTCAACTTTTATTTAAATTAAAATTTTAAATAGTTGTAAGAATTAGTACCTTAAGTGTTAAAAATTTGGGCAAGTGCATGTATTTATTGCTCTCCTTACCTTGAGAAGAGGATAGATCTGGACAAGGAAAGAGAATGTGTGGACATGAGGGCAGGTTTGTGTCTGGGTAGAGGTTTATTTGGGTTATTACCCATGAGACAGTGTGACTCTATATTGTGTGAATGAATGCACTTTCTTTGTTCCTTATAAAGGAACAAACCAGGATACAACCCAGCATTTAATTCTAAGATAAAAATAGATAAATAAAGCAATCCATGTAATTACTTATCATCATCTTGTAAATATATTTGGGGAAGGGATAAGGCTTGCACTATGATTAAGCAGTTCTATTCTTCCAGGTTGCTAGGTATTGTGGTGTTTGCAATCATGAGCACATAGTCTTCTTTTCTAGAACCCAACCCAAACACACATCTTTATTCAATCTGTTGCAGGCCAGTTAATATAAATAGAATATTGAAATATAACTGTATAGTACCAATGTTGTTGGAAGTTTTATTTTGCATTTGTAATCTTGGATTCTCTTTCATTAAGATATGACTCAGGGACTCCACTTGGGCATCTCAAATCTTTGTAGATGTGAAAGTTCTCAAATATAAGTGGCAAAAGCCTCAATTAATTTCTGTCTTCAAATTAAAAGATGGTATTAATATTTTCACTTCCTTTCTCAGTTTAGCTCTGTTAATGCTTGGATTATCCTTTCTAGGAATTTTTAGATCATCAGAAAAGTAAACATTTAGTTCCCTGGTCAGTTTGCTAGACTCCAAGATTAGCAGTACATTTCTAATCAACATAATTTACATTGATTTTATTAATATAATTTTACTGTAAACACAACTGTAAGTGATGTGTATTACAATTTGATGTCAGATATTTTTCGTTCAAACAAATAACCAAAGTCCATAGATACATATTTTTTTCAAATTCATACAAACTATAAACTTTGTAATTTAGAATAAATTGCTAAATTTCTTGTATAACTTTTAAAGTATCTTTTCCACAAATGTTTGTCTCTCTAGCAAATGGCAGCATAATATATAGTTTTAAAAAGTTGTAAAAAAGCATACTTTTTAAATTTTCTTTTGCCTTCCAAGAAAATAGAAAGACAAAGATTTAAATGTCATTGTGTACAAATGCCTACAAGTCATTAAATGTTAACAGTGATACCAAATTGGTTTGTGGTGTGTCTAACCAGCATATATTCCATCTTCTTACACATTAGAGAAGTCTCCTTTATTTTCCCAAGTTGGATTTTTTTTAAATTGTACAAAGCATTGAACAGTGAGTTTTCTTTCCAATTAATTTGTCTATTCTAATTGGTCTGATAGGACAAGCAACTTATTTAACACTACAGGCAGATACTTACAATCTCTTTAGGGAACTGCCTACTTCACTGTAGTTACAGTTAAATGGAGGTGTAAATGGACATAAGCTCTCCTTTCATGCTTTGGACCTTGGTCCTGAGTTGCAGTAAGCCACACTCCCACTGTTAGCCTTAAGAGGATTAGTTTAGGTATTATCAAAAGAACAATTAACAACTGCTGATATGATCACAGATGGTATCAAAGAGTAAGCAGAGCTAATTTTACAGCGACACTCATCTCAGGCTTTTATATTGAGAACAACGCCAGTACAAAGATGGCTACAAAATTCACACATCATTTTCTATGGAACTACTAGTTGTACAGTATTAAAACTGATATAAAATCAAATTGTTTTCTAGCTTGTGGAATTCTGGGGAAAAGACTGCCTTTTTCAAGGTCTGCGAAGAAGATTTCTGTCACTTTGAGGCTAATTTCTCTGATCATGTGTTTCTCTATTCATAGAATCAAAAATAGCTTCCAGTTTGTGAGGTAGTTCTAAAGATTAAATGAGGAGTCTTTGCAAAGATCATAGCCCTATTCTAACATAAAAGTGAACTTATTGTTCCAATTTTTATGTTATTGCAGTGAGTTTATTGTTTAATGTTATTGTGATGATTACAAAAAGATTTAATTAGTATGAATTCAGAAATATTTTGTATCTGAATGAAGGCTAATATCCAAAATATTTGGAAAGAAATAATTCAATAACAAGAAAACACAGAAGATCTTAACCAAGATTTCTTCAAAACAGATACAGGTGGTTAATAGGTACATCAAAAATATTCAACTTCATGTGTCACCAGGGAAATAGAAATTAAAACCACAATAATATACCACTTCGTATGTATTAGATTAGCTATTGTGAAAAATATGAATAAGAAATATGGGCAATGATGTGGGGAAAAGACAAGAAATTTTGCATAGTGTTTGTAAAAATGTAAATCAGCAGAGTCATCTTAGAAAATATGGATTCCCTAAAAAATCTAAATATAGAATTGACATGTGGATAACCTCATTGCTGGAATTCCAAAGTAATAGAAGTCAACATGTTGAAGAATACTTATTCTCCCTTGTTTATTGCAGGTTTAACAAAATAAACAAGCTCTAGAGTAGACCTAAGTATGCAACAATGAATGAATAAAGGAAATTATATATATATATTAGTGTAATTTAAGGTCTTAAAAATGGAAACGTTTTGTCATTTGAGACATGACTGGAACTGAAGATACTGCTCTGAGTAAAATAAGTCAGGAACTGAAAAGAAAATTCTGCATCAATGAATGACATAGAAACAGAGTGTGGAGAGTTGGATGCCAGAAGCTTCAAGGAGGAGGAAGGGTGGTGATGAGGGAGAAGTCTAGCAAACAGGGAAAAGTTTCAGTTAGATTGGAAGGATAAGTGTCAGCCATTTATTACACTACATGACCATTATTCATGTTACATACATTATTAATGATGACCATTATTGACCGTTATTAATATTGTTATTTGATGAACTTTATTAATATTACATGGTACATTTCAAATGAAAGCATATAATGTAATGTATACACCCCCAAGAACACTCTTGCTCAAGTGATAGTGTGCTAAGTGGCTTGACTGACACTTGTTCTAATATATACAAAGATCTATCACATAAACATCGTAGTCAAGGTTTACAGTAGACTAAATAAGACATCATTTAGAGGATTATTTTATAATATTCACTCAAAAAGTCAAAGAGATATCTGTCCATGCACCAGAGACCCAAAGAATCCAGCTGAGTACCTGGACTCTATGGAAGTGTCCTGTATGAGTCCAGCTGGAGGCCTAGAGCCCTGACAATGCCTCATGCAAGTCTGCATCAAGGATCTGAACTGGGAAGGCCCAGAGGCAGAGCTAGAAATTCTGCACCAGCAGGATGAAGGATCTGTGCCAGCAGCCTAAGGGATCTGCACTGGAGCCAGGAAGCGATGCTCAAGGTAAGGACCAGAGCTCCCTCAGGGAGAACTGCTGCCATCCTTGGTGACAGTGATGTCCCATGCTCTTCAAACAATGAACACAGCTCATATCAGGAAAGCCAGCAGGACAAGCTTCTCCAAGAGAATCAACAGCACACCATCTTCCCCATCAGATTTTTGCTTTTTTTGTGTGTGATGTTGGCAACACTTCTCAGGTGGGCCTTCCACATCCAGAACCACACTGACTCAGGTTAGCTAGATGCTATAAGTTAACCATGAGTTAATCCATGACAAACATACACAAAGAATTGCCAAATTTAAAAGTTTTTAAGAAATATTATATTTCTGATGGATACCCTCATTCCAGTTTTCAAAAATTTATAATTTTACTTACAATTCATAATTATGATTTTAAATTTTATCTCTTTCAGTTGTAGAATGATTATATTCTATTAGTAAGATTCACTTCATTTACAAATTAATGTTTTGGATATATTTATAACAAAGTATTGTTTTAATATACTACTGTTTCATTCTTCTAATGCAGTAGTTTACTTTGCTTCAAATAATATTGTACAATTTATTTTTGTTACAGTTTCTTTATCTAGTTCATGTATGAGTTTCTCTTAGCCTTAAGCAGTGAATTGTAGCTTTCTTATGTTCTGAACCATTTAGATAGTATACAAGTTATGTATTCCTTGACATTTTTAGATGTCACCCTTGTTGTTTGTAAGATTCAGACATAAATTTTTAGTTTTGTATGATAAAAAGAGTTCTGCAGATAGATGATAACATGTGAGAAGCAGCCAAGCCATGGGTGAGTCACAGATCAACTACACTTTCAGGGCTAGAGCAAGGCCAGCCCCAAGAACATGGGCTTCCAGGGGCAGACTGGGTAAAAAGTTGACCTCTAGCTCAGTGGCATATCCACAGGTGTCCAGCCTTGGTGTTTCTCCCTGTTAACTACAGCACAGATAGCTCTGAGAATGTTTTTGCTTTCAGTGTTCTCAACGAAACACTGAGAGCTTGCACTTTTGGCCCTGTGTCCCTTTTTACTGTGTATGAATATAGACGCAGACCATGCTGAGTTGCTGCTGCCTCTCCCCTCAGAGAGGTCAGGTCTCATCTGGTCCCAGCCTTCCTGATTTCCTCTTTAATTTCATTGGTGACCCACTGGCTATTCAGGAGGGTGTTATTTCCATGGGTTTATAAAGTTTTTGCTTTTGACATTTATTTCCATGTTCATTGGAATATGGTCTGATAATATGCATGGAATAATTTCCATTCCTGTGCATTCATTAAAGCCTGTTCTATGAGCTAATCAGTGGTCTATTTTAGAGAACCCCCTGCATGCATCTGAGAACAATGTTTATTCTGATGCTTCAGAGTAGAACACTCTGTAGGCATCTACTCAGTCAATTTGTCCCAAAGTTTAGTTAGTTTCTGTTGTTTCTTTTTTGAATTTTTGTCTAGTTGTTCTATTTGTGACAGTAAAATATTAAGGTCTCCCATTAGAACTGTATTAGTGCTTATTTAATTTTCCATTATTTATTTTATGCAGTTGGGTGCACTGGTATTTGGAAATGAAAGAAGTGTTATGTATATTTTATAAAAACTTTAATTTTTAAGAATTTAAATAATGATACAGTGACAGTCATGTCGAGGAATCTCTCTTGAACTAAAAGCATTTGAATGATTCTTGGCCACTCTAGACCTAACAGGGCATATTTCTTCAAACCTCATCGCAAAGAGAAATTTTCCATGCTTCTTATTTTGTATATTCTGTCCCTCTATATGTTAACAAAAGAAGAAACATTTAGAAACTCTTGCCCCTGACATCTTAACCTAATACATAATAATTTTCCCCACAAAATATATTACCCCGGCAACATTTTTTCTGGCACGCAAGTGTGCGCCTGCATCTTTTCAACATACCCAGTGCATCCTAGGTTTACTTTCTCTTGCTCCATATTCTAAATATCTGCTTTTTTTTTCTCTCTCATCAGGATGAGACCCACTGAAAATAGCCTATTCTCCCTAATAAGAAAGCTGATTACTTTTGTGTAGAGCAAAAGACAAAGAAAGACAATAGGTCAGTTCTTTGTCACTCATCATTGGTTTTCAGCATTGAAAATTTATGTCTAATTTTAAGAGACAGATTTCTTAATCAGTTAAGATAAAATATGTTCGAACCTCAACTTTCACAATTAACCGTGGTATGTGACTTTCCTTGATTTTCAATATGAAATTTGCTACTACAAATTATAATCAGTTTAAATAGAGGGAGCTTTTACCACTAAAGATGTATTTAAATTACTTTCACTCTAAACTACTGATAAACTAATCTTTTTTAATGCAATGCATACAGAACCCTAGCTGCAATGTGGTCTAAATGTAGTAAGTCAAATTATTATTTAATCAATAAAAGACTTGTGGCCCTATAGTCTTTTCCTACTGGGCAATATAGGATCTGTTTGGCATCTTGTCCCAGAACAGCCCGGTTTCACTGCAGTTACACTCTTGTGAAGCAGTATAGTCTTCTGGCTTCATGATTTCACAAATTATTTCCTGTAGGCTTCTGCAGTGGTCTTGTGACAACTGGAAGCCTCACTGTGACTCATCACATTGTTGATGACATTTCTCTGTTGGGATTTATCAAACCACCCTCTACTGGCTTTAAATTCTCCATGTGTTGCACTTGTAGAGGAGTTTTTTCCCAGTAAAACACAGTGCAACTTCCTCACTTTTTCACACATTATAACTTCATGAACGCTATCCCCTGGTGGCTGTTTCTCACTCAGACACACTAACGAAATTTTACCACCACTTCCAGCGCTTACGTCCTCAGCTTCATTAACATCTTTACAAATCCCTTTGCTCTACCAACTCCTTTGATGTCATCCTTATCCATCAAAAAAGTCGACATTGTGGATTTGACTGAGGCCAGATCAGTCCCACAAATACCACGCCCATGCTTTTCTACAATTGCTTTCAATTCAATGGTTATTTTCTTTTATCTATTTTTTTGGGGGGGTACTAGGAATCGAACTCACCACCACATGTTCGCAAGGCAGGCTCTTATGCCGCTGAGCTAAATCCCCAGCCCCTAAATGATTATTTTCTTCAAAACTTTCTTCTTGCCCTTCTTGCTTTGTACTTTCTTGTTACCTGCTTTACTGCTCTGGATGTTGTGAATACTTTTATTACTGCTCTGCATGTTTTTGCCACCTTCATTACTGTTCTGCACTTTCTTTTTTACCACCATGCTTACTCTGGACTTGCTTTGGAGCCATGCTGCATTGAATAATAATGTATGTGCAAAAACACATGCAAAAAGTAATTGTGCACAGGTCTATGTGCAGCTGTGGTCTTCTCTAGAGGAAGCCACAGCCATGTGTCAGAGTGGAAAAAATGACCCCCAGATTTATCACCCTATATGGAGTTCACAGATGGAAGCAAAATGTTACCAAATGCTTCTGTTCACAAACTGTGAACAGAAGAGTTTGTGAAGCAAGGTGTTGCTATAAAATGACATTGCCAGTTCAAGTTAAGAATGTATTGCTGTGAGTTTTACTTCTGGCCAAAGTGAAGTAGGAAAGGTATGATTTATTCTTGTGAAAATAATGCAAAAAGAGGATTGAAAGAAACAACAAAAATATCAAGAGACCAAATGTATGAGACAAAGTTTGGAAGACACTGAGTGTCACACAGTGGGAGGCAGTTATCACTGAGAGATGAGGACATCATGGCATGTTTCTCATGTGTGATGGTCCAGAGAGGATAGTTCAACACAAAGAACTCTAGAGATCTGTGGACATGACCTTAGAGTAGTTAGCAGAATACAGGTCAACACGTGGCTCTGAGGGAACTACCCAAAGTGAGGAAAAGAGTGAGCAAAAAATTTAGTGGAACGAACACATGAAGTTCATGCAAAGATAAGCATACTGCCTGGTTGCACCATATGAAAATGCTTCTAATGTCCAAATTACTGGAACAAATGTCAGAAACTGTTGCCTCAGTAGCAGGGAATGAATAGCTCTAGGCTAAATGCTGTGGTCTTGGAAATAAATATTAAAGGCAAGTTCCAAAGAGGTGAAACTACCTAAATGATTTAAGGTAAATTTCCAAGTAAGTTGTATTTCAGGCGACACTCAAAATATTTATAGGAATGTAAAAATAAATTCACAACAAAACAAAACTATTTACAATGTCTGGCATTGAGGCAATCTTTATTAGGCATACAAAAAATGTATAACCCATGAGGAAAAGAAAAATCAATAAACAGAAATCATGCCAGAGTTTATATACAGTTATCATTAGGGAACAAACTATATTTAAAAGTAATTATAATTTTGTTCTACATGATTGAAAAGTAGATATATAAAATATATAAGAAAATGAAGAAAAAGTACACAGAATAAAATCTGTTGATATACTGAGTAAATTTTTAAATTACTGGTTCATATACTGAATAAAATCTGATTGATACATAATGAATAAAATTAATGACAGATTAAACACAGAAAGAAGAACCAGAAGAAAAATTTAATGATTTGGAGGCAGCAATAGAAAAAAAAAATCTAAAGTAACACAGGCAGAGAGAAGTACAATTTAACCAAACATGAAGGGAATATCGCAAAACACTAGGACAACTTCAAGTGGTCCATTCAAGTATAAGAAAAGTTGAGAAAGATATGCTGAGTCTTGAGAATGATCAAATTGATGAAAGCCAGTAATAAAGTTTAAATTGAAATGCCATTTATATTATTTCCTTTGTTAAAAACGGCAATACAAATACAACTTCTATTAAAAAAAGAAACACAGATCTCCTTGTTCTCAGCTATTCTTTTTTTCCACTTAACCCATAAACAAGACGAGAAAAATTTCTCAGACTACACGTAATGGAATTGACTGGGTCTTCCTGTTCTGCCCAGACTGGCAAAATTGTGAGCTCAGGGGTTGCTCCTGCCTCAGCCTCTGAGTAGCTTGGCCTGTTCATTCACCTCGTGCCCGGAGGTGCCTGGCTTTAAAGACTGCATTTCTTTGGTGCCAACAAGGAATTGGTTAATCATACATTATACAGGGGAGCTCTAGTCTTTGTTGTGGTAATGAGCCCTACAGGTGACTCTGATGTAGGCTCAACTTTGAGAACCACTACCTCAAATACGCCAGCAGCGACAGGAGGAGGTTAAACTGTGCTGGGAATCCCCAGAAAGTTATGAACTTGCCTGGGGTTGGAGTTTTCCTCCAGCCCTTCTTAGGAATACCACATTAGTTTGTCCATTACTGTCCATATATGTAAAACAGGAGAAATGTCACATATATGTACATGTATACATATAAATGTATGTATATACTTAGTTATTTCAGGTTGAAAAAGAAATGAGGAAAAGACTTTGTATGATGTGATTTGATAGTAAGATGTCATAAATTGTGGCCATTATTAAGTCAATAATATTCTTAAAGAGAAAGTAAATGTATTATTTCATACAGTAAACCTTTCCTAAGGTTTGACATAAACTCTCCATTTATAGTTTTCCTTCACATATCCACATTCAGATGTCATTTCTGGAAATTGTGTTCAGTATACAAAATCAGAAGATACCAGGTTTTCACTCAGGTAAACCAAGAGGCCGACCAATGATTGCTATCTTGAAAAATCTCCCCAGGGTAGTTCCACCTAAGAGAGATTATCATAAACTGTCCATACAGAAGTTTTTAAAAATAAATCTAAAGTGATAAAAATGTGAGTAAGAAATGCACAGAATGAATGTAAAACCTGGAAGTATACGTGTCTTGGTGTCTTACAGACTAGCCAAAATATATTTCTAAATGGCTTTTCATGCTCTAGCATCCTGTTTATCTAGAATTTTTATGCAGTCCTTTAGAAAATCCTTTATTTTGACCAACTGAAACACATCCTTTTTTCCTCTTGAATTTCTTTAAGTCACGCTGCGGGCTGTTAAAGTCTCTCTTCAACTCCCTGGGCAGAGAGTGGTAATAGGATGCTGGGGTTTTCCAAAGGAGCTGTCATGATGTGTTGACTCAGTGATCCATTAATGACACCTGAAGGCTCACCGCGGAGGCAGCCTCACTTGCTGGTACTCATAGCTGGCTGTGGAGGATGCAGGTGCACTGTGGGAAGCGCCCAAATCAGTCAGTAAGGGCACTTTTATTAGTGGCTTCTGCTTACAAAACAGGGCTCTGGGGAAGTATGATTCACTGTAGTGAAGTCCTGAAAGCTCTGAAGTGAGGCCTACTGCTTAGGACCAGCCACATCTTGTTATCATGAAGAAAGGAAAGAAAACAGTATTGCTTGGTTTGATTTTCACAGACCGGTGTATCTTGTTCTGCAAAACTTTGGGAACAAGGATTTCTACCTGATAGCACCATTTCCCCACTCCAGCAGTAACTAATAAAGTAAATCAGCTCTCTGTCATTTGTAATGAAGTAAGATGAATTCCTTTGGAAATGCCACGTTTGATTTGCTGAAAAGAGTCATCGGAGCAAAGGGATACCTCTGCAACATTTAATAGGCTGGGAATATAAACATTTGTAATGCTGAATTTAAAGATAAACATCTTTAAATTCGGCATATGAGGTGCCCCTATTTCAGCCCAGCCTCCTGAGGGAATTTTGGCCTATGTATTAAAAGAGATAAAAATAAACAAGGGCTTCCACTATCGGGCTTCAAAGGATACTTTGCAATTTGTAACCTCCACAGGTGTTTTTCATTTTAGTTAACGGTGAACTAACACACATACAAGTGTCCTCATTCTAGTTGGAGTTTTGCTTATGTAATTGTTCTTGGAACCCATCTGAAACCATTAATAAGTTAAAACTCTATTTCTAATTTTTACTGCCATTCTGGATTTGTCACACAATAGCGACTCTGCTTTTTATAGGTTTTACTGCCATTCTGGATTTGTCACACAATAGCGACTCTGCTTTTTATAGGATTTGTCACACAATAGCGACTCTGCTTTTTATAGGTTTAGAAAGAAACCATACAGTCACATGGGGACTGTCATATATGGACATTATATCTTGAAAAGGAGAAAACACTAGAACAGATATCCTTGATAGAACAACTTGGTTTTATAAAGTCAGAAAAAAAGACTGTAATACGGGCATTTAAACTTTTAATATGATGCAAGTAGGTTGACAACTATGAAAAGTTTGATTACTGGTCACTAATGTTAATAGTTTCACTGAAAATAATTTCTTGGTGAATTAGTAAAAGTACTTTTTTCTTATTATTTTGAATACTTCATGACTATATGTAGATTTATTAATTTAATTTGATCATTTCCTTGAATAACAAATTTGTTTTTGTATTTTTAAACCTTTCCAAATCCTACCTTGAACAGATTTATGGTAATAGGCTGATTTTCGCTTGTGTGCTAGATTCCAATCCAATCCAGTCCAATCCAATCCAATCCAACCACTGAGCTAAGCCCCCAACACCTATATTGTTAACTTTTTTATTTTTTTCAATTGTGTACAAAATTTCCAAATGAGAATATTATAAACAACATTTGCTAAAAAAATCTGCACTACATTTTGATGCAATAAAACACAACAGAATTCCACCACTAATAATTTAAATGTTATTTGATCTGGTCTTGTCCTAACTAGGAAAAGCATTTCATTATTCTTTATGCCCAGAGGACCAAAACTGCACTGCAGTAGGTGGATTCCTCACCTATGTCACTTAACCCATTACAGCTTAACTAGTTTACCAGATTGAAGTGCAACTCTATACACTACAGTTTTTCTGTAGTATTTCTAAAATCTGTACTACATAATATTTACCATGTGTTAATTGTATACACAGTAGGCAACATGCTACTTGCACTTCCATTTCCCTAATGAGTTCAGCAATATAATTACTACAAGAGGTGATGTGCACAACCATTTATAATCATTGTAATTATAGTTATTATAATAAGAATTAATTAGCAATACTATTATCAGTTGATAAGTATATATTAAAAGTAACTTTTTCTATGAAAAATAACTTACATATTTTAGATGCTACTCCTAAAAGATGATTGTAAAATCAATTGCAGTGAGATAGTATTCCAATATTAGGAGAAGATCATAAAATCTAAAGTAGCTGCATTTATATTACCAATCAAAAATGTTCGTTTCTCTTCACTGTAATGTAACTGAAAATTCAATGATAACACACATTTCGGATATGAATCATGTAAAGAATATGACATATTTACAAAAAGACAACATATAGTAGTGGATTATTAGAGACAACTCTTTGGAAATTACTTATGATGCTTATATACATATATGTGTATATATATATATCTAAACATATGTGCATGTACACATATATATGTTATATATACATATATATATATATATATATAGAGAGAGAGAGAGAGAGAGAGAGAGAGAGAGATAAACAGATGAATCCAAATAAGATGTAAAGGAAATTGTATCAACCCAGAATTGGAAACTAAACAACACAAAGCAAAAAATGAAAAGCAAAAACAAAAACTTGCTCCTTTTTCTTATGCATATTTTTGAACATTTAGAGTATGCATTTTCATTTTAATAGAGTATAATCCACATTCAAAACAGTGCACATCTATAAGCTTGATGCATTTTTATGAACTATAGTCATCTGTATAAGCTGAGAGAATTACCAGCAGTCCTTATGCTTAACTCCCCCCCCCCTTGCGAAAGAAAGCAGTTCCTTTCGGAGTTTTCTTATAAGTTTATGTTTGCGATATTATAGGTTTGCGTAATGCAGTCAAGTTTTCTTTGTTTCCTAAAGCAAGCACTGCTTACAGTTTCCTGAAGCAGAGATGTTTTCATACTCTTTTTTCATGCATACCTACCAATTTTGCATTTTATCACTGAATTCCTATCCCTTCAATTGCTTTTATTTCCAATTTACTGCCAAAAAACAAATTTAATTAAACTATATCTGTAACTCCACATCAATCTAAAATAAGCAGATGTCATAAACTTGTTTACATTCTTAAGAAGGACTCACAACATGTTTAAGATTAAATAAAAAAGTACTTGAGGAAATAAATATTATAGGAATTGATGGAAAAAATGTTAGAACAACATTTCTACTTAAGATCCAATACTGGAATCTGTCTTAACAGGATAAAAATATGCAAATGTAAGTGCAATTTCAGAGTCTGCTGTCGAAATAGGAGTAGGTAACATATCAAAGTTACATCCCTGTAGGGAATTAAACAGTGAATAACACTTGGGGGATCTGTTGGATAATATGCCAGGAGAACACTGATGTCATTTTGCCTTATTTCCTGTCCATCTGTCAAGGTCAGTTTCCATGCCATGTCTGTCCTGAAGTCTTCATGAGCTCTTAGCTGTATGTCACCTCTCTAGCCAAGGAATTCTGGTAGCTCATGGACTATACTCAATATAAAGTCAGTGCACGAATAATTATATTCTGCTACTCTAGAGGCATATCACTCCTTGAGCAGAAATGGCTAATTAAGAACATAATTAAATTTTGAATTATAGCTGGAGAAATTACACTGTAAAAGAAAGATAAATTAGAATACATCATGGTGCAGTTACCAGGTATATGTTCTTAAAACGAGTAAATATGCTTTGAGGAATAATTGATTTATAAAGTACTCTCCTTTTTCAACTTTCTTTTTCCTGATTAGGTTTTCTGCCCTTTCTCTTGACTCTGCAAATTTGAAACAGTCCCTTTGTAATTGTCCTCTTAATTCTATTCGTGTTAAGCAAAACTACAGGAATCTTCTCTGTCGAGTTCCAATTTAGCCATTTTTATTCCCTGATGAGAGCTTAGAATGGCTGTCTGGAGTCAGATTTAATAATCAGCTCTTACGGCCATCATTTCCCTCTCTGACTTGTGACCTTTCATGCAATTTTCATTATATTTAAACATACATTTAATTTTTAAATAGATAATATTGTTTGCTTTTATCATGAAAAACATGTTTTGAAGTGTATATAAATTGTGGGACAGTTAAATTCAGCTAATTAATAAATGCATCACCTCACAATAATCATTTTCATGTCAGAGTACATAATCCACTGCACACTTTCCAAAAACACAATAAATGGTTATTAACAGTGGTTACCTTGCTGTGTGTTAGATATGTTGAAATTTGTTCTTCCTGTATAAGCATAGTTATGTATTCTTTCACTAACTACAGCAGACCTTTTTTACTGTGCATTAACCACCTGAGCTGCTGGTAACCATCATTCTACTTTCTACTGCTATGAGATCAAAGCTTTTAGACTCAGCAAATGAATAACAACATGTATTATTTATCCTACTGTTTCAGGTTTCTTTCCTTAATAGAATGCCTTCTAGATCCACCCATGAAGTCACAAATGCAAGATTTAATTTTTCCTATGACCTAATAATATTCTACAATGCATACATATTTTATTTTCTTCGTCAGCTCATTTATGGTGGGAACCTTAGGTTGATTCCATTGTGAATCACGCAGCATAGTAGCAGATTTCTGTTCTGTACTAACTTCACTTCCCTTGGATATATATATCTGGTAGTAGAACTGCTAGATCCTAAGGTAGTTAGATTTCAGATTTGTTCGGGAAACTTCCACATTGTTTTCTATAATGGTTGTGCTAATTTACAGCAACACTTTGTAGAGGATCACTCATCTCCCTCTCGCCAGCATCATTTAATATAATATTCTACACTTTTGTCCAAATGACATAATAACTTAATTTGTCTTTGTGGCATATATATATATATATATATATATAATTTTATTTGTCTATTCATCTGTTGATAGGCACTTGGGTTACACCTCCATCTTAGCTGTTGGAGTAGGAGTGCATTGAACATGATTACCCAGGTAACTCTTTGGCATGCTGATTTCATTTTCTTTTCATATATATCCAAAGATGTGATACATGGATTATAAAGAAGATCTGTTTTCAGCTTTTCAGTGAGTATCTCTCAGGTTCTCCATGACTGAGCTAATTTCCATTCCCATCAACAATGCATGAGCATAGGGATTCCTTTTTCTTCACATCCTCACCAGTATTTGTCTTTATTTCTAATAATAGTCATTCTAACTAGGATGAGATGGTATCTCATCTTCACTTGAATTTATACTTCCTTGATGGCTAATGCTGCGGCTTATGTTCTCATATTTTTGCCAGACATTTGTTTTTATTCTTCTAAGAAGTGTTTTTTTAGATCACGTGCTTTAGCTGGAATGCCCATTTTTTTTTAAGTTTATAGAGTTCCTTATATATTGTTGGTATCAACTGTCAGGTGGATAGTTGAAAATATTTTCTCTCATTCTATAGGTTGTTTTTTAGCTTAGTTGATTGCTTCATTTGCTTTGAAAGTTTTCTATTTGACATAATATCATTTGTCAGGTTTTCCTTTTATTTCTTGTGCTTTTAGCCTCCTATCCAGAAAATCATTGCTGGAACTGATGTCGTAAAGCGTTCCTCATGTTTATCCTAACAGTTTCAGAGTATCAGGTCTTAATTTAGGTATTTGATACTTTGGAGTTGATTTTTATAAAAGGGTCATGTCTTAATCTTCTACATGTGGCTATCAGTTTCCATGATAGTGAAGATAATATCTTTCAGCCAATCTCTATTTCTTACACATTTGTCAAGAATCATTTGACTATAAATGTGAACATTTATTTATTGGACCAGTACTCTGTTCAGTTTACCTATGTATTCTTTTTACAACCTTATTTGCAATTTTGGTTTTTGTAGTTCTGTAGTACATCATGAAATCAGATATCCCGATACTATCAGCCTTTCTCTTTTTGGTACATGTGAGTTATGCTCTTTTGTGGGGGTAGTAAACCCAGATACATCCTAGAATTAATTTTCCTATTTTTTGAAGAGTGATCTCAGTATTATGACAGGGATTGCTGTGAATCTATAGATAGCTTTGGGTAGTATGGCTATTTTACATTTTAATTTTCCTAATCCATGAACATGGGAGGCCATTCTTTCTGTGCCTTTTTCAATTCCTGTTAATAGTGTTTTGTAATTTGCATTGTAGAGGACTTTGACTTCCTGGGTTAAGTTTATCCTTAGGTATTCTATTTTATTTTTGTAATCCTATTGAGTAGGATTGCTTTCACTCTTTCTGAGCCAGTTTGTTATTAAAATTAGAAAAGCCTGATTTTGTTTCCTGCTACTTTACTGAATTACTTTATCAATTCTCATAGTTAATTGGTGGAATCTTTTTGTTTTCATAGATGCAGAATTCCATCATCTTCAAATGGGGATAGCTTGATTTCCTCCTTCCCTAATTGTTTGTCTTTTATGTATTTTTCTAGTTGCTCTGGCTAACAGTTCTAGTGTTATATTTAATAAAATCAGTGTGACTTGATACATTTGCCTTGTTACTGGTTTCAGGGCAAATCCTGTTGTTTCTTTTTTAGTATGTTACTGGTATTTTTCACAGATAACATTTACTATGTGGAGGAATAGTTATATATGTACTTTGTTTCAGGCTTTCATCATGAAGACATGTTGAATTTTGTAAATACTTTCTCTTCATCATTGAAGTTTACAAGTTTTTATCCTTAGGTCTGTTAATATGATATATTTAAATTATTCATTTATATATGTTAAAACATCCTTATTCCTTTGGGATGAAACCAACTGGATCATGATAAATCATCTTTTTGTCCTTTTGATGTACTGTTAAATTTTATTTGCTATAATTTATTGATAAGTTTTGTATTATGTTCATGAGACACATTGATCTAT
This sequence comes from Hydrochoerus hydrochaeris, assembly GCA_004027455.1. Classification (NCBI taxonomy): domain Eukaryota; kingdom Metazoa; phylum Chordata; class Mammalia; order Rodentia; family Hydrochaeridae; genus Hydrochoerus; species Hydrochoerus hydrochaeris. The sequence continues at coordinate 126,665 of PVLA01001217.1, forward strand.
GCTTTGTTGTTATTGTTGTTTTATGTTTATCAGGTTTTGGTAATGACCATGCTTGCTTTTTAGAATGAATATGGAGGGCTTCTTACTTTTTGATTATTTAAAAAACTGTGAAAAGAATTAACATTTCTTCTTGATGAGATGAGTAAAACTCAGCAGCAAAACCATCAGTCCTGAGCTTGTGTTTGTTGGTAGACTCGTTAATATTAATGCAATCCCATTATTTATTAGGGCTATATTCTGATTTTTTATGTTTTTATTATTTAATTTTGGTAGGTCATGTGTCTAGAAATTTGTCAATTTCTTCTAGAGTTTCCAAACTATACTTTCCTAATAATGTCTGCGGATCATTGTAGCTTCTGTAATATTACTTTTAATATTTCCTTTCCCACTTCTGATATTTCATACTGGAGTCTTATTTTGTAAGTCTAAGAAAGTTTGTCAGATTTACCCTTTAAAGAACTAAATCTTTGTTTCATCTTTTTGTATTGTAGTTCTGCTTTCTTTTTAGTTTATTTCTGCTCTGTTACTTATTTTCTTCTACTAATTTTGAGTTAAATAGGCACTAACTTTTCTGAGTCCTAGAGATACATTATTAGGTTCTTTGTTTGGGATGTTCTACCAGCTCCCTTTTTTCAGTAGGTATTTATTACTCTATAATTTCCTATTACTACTTCTTTTTCCATATCCCATAATTTTGGTATGTTCGCTTTCTAACTTAATTTATTTGAATAATATTTTTAAAGTCTTCCTTCTGACTTCCTTAATGACAAAATGTTCATTCAAAAATGTGTTAGACAATCTCCATACATTTGTGTAAATTTTAAGATTTCTTTGGTAGTTGACATCTAGTTGAACTCAATTATACTTAGGAAAGTGTTTTTACTTTTGAAAGATAATTCATAGAAAAAGTTCTGTGATGTGATCTATAGTCTACTTAGAGAACAACCCATATACTGATGCAAACATTGTGCATTCTGTAGCAGTTGGTTGTGGTGTTACATAAATATAAAAAGAATTGATCTGGGATATCTTGCAAGTCTAGAAATGTTGTTGGTATTTTTTTTAATCTGAATCATCTGTTCTTTGGAAATAGGCTGTTGAAGTTTTTCACCACTTCTGTATTGGAATCTCTCTCTTTCGTTCCCTCCCTTCTTTCTTCCCTCCATTCCTCCCTGATTGTTTTATAACATTGGACTCTTTGAAATTAGGTGCATATAGATTTGCAATTATCATGCATTCTTTGAAGTTATCATTTGATCATTATATAAGAACTTCCTTTGTCTTTTCTTACAGTTTCAGTTTAAACTCTATTTTTTTCAGTTATTAGTAGAGATACACCCCCTTGCTTTAGGTTTCCATTTGCTTGGAATAGTATTTCCCATTCTTTCCCTTTCATTATGTATGTCTTTACTGGGGAAGTGAATTTCCTGTGGCAGCATAGTGTTTGATCTTGACTTTTATCCATTCAGCCAATGTATACGTTTTAGTTTAAATAATTTAGGTTGCTTCAATCAAGGATATTGATACATAGGGAGATAAGTGCCAGTTTTTTTTTCTGGTTATTTTGTTAATGGTTTATTATTTTTTTCCTCTTGTTCCTCTTTGTGATTATAGGGTTTGCTATGTTATAAATACTTTATTCTTTTCTGTTTCTTGTTTGTGTATTTCTCTTTCCATTGGACTTGTATTTTCATGTGTTTTCAAGGTGGTGGGTTTCTTTATTTCAGTTTTGTATATTAGACTTCATTAAGTATACTTTTTTTGCTGATATGGTGGTCATAATTTTCCTCATTGTTTAGTTGTCTTGGAAAATATTTTTCCTTTATTTCTGAAAGGTATCTTACTTGCTGCAAAACATAATGACGATTAGCATTTTCATTCAGAAATCAAAATGCATCATTCCATTCTCTCCTGTCCTTTTGATATTCTACTGAGTAATCTGCTATTAGATACCTTTAAATGTGACTTAGCCCTTTTTCCTTAAAGTTTTAAGAATTTTTACTTTATTTGAATTTTTAAAACTTTGACTCTGTATGTCATAGTAAGGAGTTTTTAATGTTCATTCATAACTATTCAGTTCCCTCTATATGGATGTCCATATCATTCACATTAGGAAAGTTTCCTTTTCTTATTTCATTGAACAGATTTTCTTTACCCTTACCTATTTTCTCCTTCTTTCAGGTACCCCCCTCCAAAAAAAGCCTTATGCTTGTTCATTTAAGGCTGACCTACAGAACTTAAATACCTACTTTAACTTTTCTTCTTGCTCTTCTTCTTATGGCATGGTTTGGTTTGATCCGAATTAATTTTTTTCAAAAGATCTACCTTTAATTTTCCATGTATTCAAGAAAGAATCAAGAAATTTGATCATTGTTGTTGATAGCCCATTTTTTGATAAAGCTGTTTGACTTTTACCATTGAGTTATTTAAGTTCCTTGTGTATATTGGATATTAACTCCTGTCAAATGCATAGTTTATAAATATTTTCTACCACACTGAAAGTGAACTTTTCATTGCACTGATAGTTCCTTTTCTGTGAAGAACCTTTTTTAGTCGGGTAAGAACCACTTGTCTATTTTTACTTTTGTTCATGTTCTTTTGAGTTCTTAATTTAAAAAATGTATTTGCACAAATTATTGAGCTAGGTTTTCTTCTAAGTTATGTTGAACATTTCTATTGAGTATAAATTCATTTATTTCTGAGCTCTCTATTTTGTTCAGCTTGGCCTTTTTTATGTTAGTTTTTATGATGTGCGTGTGTCTCTTTATGATAGCATCATGATCTTTTGAGAAATCCAGCTTTGTGGTGTACTTTGAAGTCAAGTAGTCAGTTATTTCCAAGTTTGCTTATTTTATTTATTTATTATTTTTTTTTACTGTGTTTTTGTTTAAAATCACTTTGGTTATTTGGAGACTTTTGTAGTTCAATACAGTTACAATTTAAATTGAGACCTCTATATTTGTGAAGAATGTCAGCATTTGATAAGGATTGCATTGGCTCTGCAGCTCAATTTGGGTAGTATGTACACTTTAACAACATTAATTCCTCTAATCTGTGTACAAAAAGTATCCTTCCAATTTTGGGGTATTATTCTGTTTCTTTAATCAGTGCTAATAGATTATACTGGAGAGATATTTTAACTGTAGTTAATTTTACTTATTTCCCTGCTAGGAAATATCAGTAGGATTATTATCTTAAATTATTTTAAGGTAGTTTTTCTATTTCCATATAGAAATGGTACTTTTTATGTACACTTTACATCTTGAAATTTTACCAACTGCATTTATTAGTTACAACTGCTATTTAATGGACCTCCAGAATTTCCAACAAAAGAACACAGTATCTTTTTTCTTTTTCATCATGTTCAAGTCCTTTCCATTTACCTCACTGGACTAGTTGAACATGCATTTATTATTTTTCACCTTTTAGTCATTACAAACACTTTCTCTCCTTCAACAATTTGTTAAGCAGAGTGTTTTTCTGTAGCTTTTCTAGATCATATCACTTAAGGGGAAATATGCATGATGAAGCAATGAATTGAATTTGATCAAACTTTGTATTTTCTTAACTGCACAAGTGACTAAAAATGTATATACTTTTATGTGTTCTTTTTCTCAACTCTTTCTATAATGTTTCACACTTCCTAAATCAGTTTGTAACACAGGGTAAAAGGTAAAATAACATATTTTGAAACTCAAGCTTTATGAACTCTAGATGAAACACAGGATAATTGGAAAAAAAATCTCTAATTGTCTTTGTATGAAAATCCAGAAAACAATTTTGAGTGATGACTCAGATGTACTCTTCTTAGTTGCATGTGCATGTTTAATTCAAAAATAAAACTAGTTACATTCTTTTAAAAAATTAAAAATATAGTTCATCTAGTACTTTAGGAACATTTGGGGTACTGAGCTGCACGTAGCTGGTGTACTGAGTGATGCAAATGTAGAACGCTTTTAACCATCTAGAAAGTTCTGTTGGAGAGTGCTGATTCAAAGTATGTCAGAGCAATTTGATGGAAATGTGACCTCATCTTTATTTTCAGATTAAATGCTTTTTTCTTTTTACAAAATTTTACTTACTTCAGTCCACTAGGGATTGGTACTATCTAATGGGCTTAGAAATTAGTTCAAGGAAACAGAGGCTTGTGATATCTTCAAGTGCGCAGATGAAGCTAAGTGCATCTGGGAGCTGAAATGCCAAACTGAAAAACTACGCCATAAGGCTTTAAGACAGGCAGGCATGCATCAAATGTGTATCACTCTAAGCAAGTATAATGTGATCAACTTAGGTGGAAAAGATTATATCTTTACAGGAGGATGTTTTGTTTCCTGATTAACAACTGATAGTACAATATCAGTTCATTCTGTAGTATTTCATAAAATCCAAAATTTTGTTATGATTCAAAATAATACCAGTGACCATGGATGGGTAAATGATGAAAGTATTTTCTATTTGTTTTTAATATCTAGTACATATTTAACTGTGAAACCATATTTCACAGAGGTGTTATTTTACCTTGTTTTAGTGGGTTAGTCATAGTTTTCCAAGACAGAAATGAAGGAAAAGGCAAGCTTTGTAAAAATATAAGATATACAAAACTTAAAAACACAGAAAATGAGGTCTGTTGTTTGAGAAAATATTTATTTGTGATTAATATGAAAGTAACATAATTTTACAAATCAGTATCAAGCATTATTGGAAAAATCCTGGATAAGATCCATATCAAAGGGTTGGGGAAAAAAGGCATGAAGAGGAATTATTAAACCGCAGGGTGAGGCTAGCGGCTGTGTGCATGCCTAGGAGGAAAGCAGATTGGATTTGATTCCTAGCACCACATACAAAAAAACTTATTCCTGTAAATCGCTAGACAGTTTAAGAACACTATAATCTAATGAGTGGCAAGCTAAATCTGGCTGTAATGTAGATGAGTGATTATCAAAGGGGACAATGTTTTCTCACTAAGTACAGTGGGCAATGTCCAGAGGCAATTTTGGTTGTCACAGTAGATTGAGACCTGTGAGGTGGTTTGTCAGTATTATTTTTGGATTTGTGCTCAGGCAGCACATTACGGTAAGAGTCGACAGTGCAACAAATCTGCTCTTTTCCAAAAAAGAGAGGGAGGGAGATAGGCAGACTCAGAGACAGAGACAGAGACAGAGACAGAGAAACCAGTGTCTCATTATCTCATACAATTTTGTGCTGCCAGTGACCTAAGACTTCACCTACTAATGGTTCCATGATCCCCCAGTGACAGCCCTTTAATAACTGTGCACTTAAGCACTGAGTAGCTGGAAACAATGAAGGTACAAACCATAGAAAGGAGTTACTGTAGCCTAATGGTACACAAATTGTATGGTTAACAGTCTATAAGCCAACTTAGAACACTACCCTCACAAAGAGAAATAGCTAGGTCCAATTTTTAAAAGAGACAAGATAGAGAGATCTTAATTAATTGGATAAAGGAGATATTTTGAAGTAATAGGATATTAATACAGCAACTCCACTGTAGAAATGAAGAGGGAAATAAAAATTATGCTAGGCTCCAGGGTTGAAAACAACCTATAATTTATACAGTATCACTTTCTTGGTTTGATAATCTATTATAATAATCATGCTTGTTCTGTTGAAGTGCTTGCTAAAAATGGCTAAATATAGGTGAAGAAGTTACCCAGTGTAGAGAGCTTGGCTAACATATATAAGGCTTGGGTTCAGTCAAGGCACAAAAAGAGACAGAGACAGACAAAAAGAGAGAGAAAAAGAATGACTAATTAGACTATTGCCTAGTATAATTGCCCCAAAAAGTTTTATTTCATGTTGTTTTTACATTTTGGTTCCCAGGAACAAAGACTTTGATTGAGGAATATAGCAGCCTTTGTAATTATACTTAGGTAATGTCCTTTTATATGTTAAAAAAAATAAGATTCCTGGATTATATTTGTTTATAAAAATGAATAAAACAAATTAATTTGCTTCAAGTTGTACTTCACTTGGTAATTTATTTTCTTGTTTTGGAAACACAAAATCTTTTTTCCTATATAAGGCTGGAAATAATAATGAATGAAAATTTTAAATATGATATGGAAGAAAGTAGATTATTTAAAATGTGTCTAAAGTGCTGCTGATATTAACTATGTTTTTAAAATCTGATTTATTGGCCTGGAATAATTCATAGGCTTTTGCCATGATTTTAAAGTATGTATTTTGTAAATTTTAGTTACTTTACACAAGCAGTTACTGATTAAAGTAATTTGAAACCATATAGAAGAATTACTTATTTTAACTAGGAAAGAAAATACAACCATATTCCTATGCACTGAATTCAGAGGAAATATTTGATTTGGTCCCAGGTTTTTAAAACTAATAGTTAATTTTTTAACTATGAAGAAATTTAAGGAATTTTTTTTAACTATTAAGGAAACATCGTTAGTGCTTGCTCATGTTTTTTGAAAGAAGAAAGCATTTAAAACATTTGCTTTGGATTTTCAAGCTAAATTTATCTTATGTGTTTACTAATACATCTTCTACTGAAGTGCATTAAAGGTAAAAAAAAAAGTATAATATGTGTACAGAAAAGTGCACAGGTTGTAAAAGCGCAGCCCCACAGACTTTGACGGTGTGCTAATGCCTCTGTAGTAGCACTCAGACCAAAGAGGCATCACCAGTGGTCCAGTAGTCTTTTTTGTTTCTCCCAATGGTAGCGCATTTTCCTAACTTCCTATAGCATAAAATGCTTTTTTAAAACATTGCTTTAAGTCATTTGGATAATCCAGTGTGGTAATTTCTATGTGTAATGCATTGAAGTCAATATGAATATTTGTACGATTCATCTGTATTGTGGTATGTGATCATGCGCAGTTAGTTACAATCATTGTTCTTCCGTTTCCGGTCATGTCACTATTCCTCAGTTTAATCTTCTACCATTGGTGGAGATGTATGTGATTGACCTATAACAAATAGTATGCACTGAACATTTTCTTGTATGTCTTTTGGTAAGCAGTAGCACAAATTATGAAGAATATGCATACCTGGAAATGGAAATTCTTTGGTTCTAAAGACTATGAATATTCACTTTCAATAGAAACAGCAAACTCCACCAAGAGAATGTACCGGTACCCTTCCTCAAGCTGTCCTTGAGAATTTTAGTTAATAGCCTCACAAATATTTGGTATTTGCTGTATTTCTTTTTAGTCACTGGAGTGATTATTGTTGGTATTTTATCACAGTGATCATTTATATTTCTCTTATGTCTTTTAACAAGTATTAGTATCCAGCTGGACATCCTCAAAGAGAGGCTACTAATGCAGAAAATGTTTACTGAAGTGAAAAAAGGGTAGGAAGGAACAGACAATATTGGGTGCCTTGCCAAATCCAGAAGCTGCTTTGCCTCCCTCCTGGAGGGCAGGCTTAGGTCAGCTGGTGCTTTACTTCCGAAATAAAGCTGCCATTGCTGCTGCTAAGACCTAAAATGAGAGGGTCTGCACATTTCTGGTAATTGTGCTTCTGCTGTGTTAAGGCTCAGATGCAGAATGTCTCTTACTGGTGCCTCCTACTTGGAAAACCATTCGTGGAATGAGGCAAAAACCTCCACGTGGTGACATTTTCAGGCACTCAGCATGTCACCTCTCTTCTCCACTTTGCCTCCTCTGTATAGAAAAAGCTCGAAAGGTCAGGGAAAACGATGCTTAATAACAGACTATATCAGGCCCAGTGCCCTTTATCTTAGCCACTGCTGTCAAGGATCAAGGAGCTTTATAAGGGTTATGGCCATATAAACCTTATGTAGATGCTCTCAACATTTTCAGGCCACTGTTTCACCAGTTTTCATGTAAAATGACTAATGTGTCTATACATATGCTAATACCATTTTCCTCCTGATTCTTAGAACTTTGTGGTGCATAAGAAATGCACCTGGAGCATCAATTAGTCATACAGAAAATTGGGGGATTGAGTTGTTATAGTAGCCCATAAGTATTAAATGATTTGTCTAAAAGTGACAGAGGAGAGAGGAGAGCTACATAGCTGGGCAAATAGTGGGGGATGAGGTTTATCTCATGTTCAAATAGGAAGAAAGAAGGAAAAGAATTCTGGGGAGCAGGAGCAACAGGAGCAGGATAAAGTACACTTGGCTAAGATGTGCATCTTTTTGAAATATTAAGACTTCATCTTATGTTAACTCCAGTCACTGGCTGGAAGAATACATCAGCATCAGTCAACTGAAATTTTGAATAAGACTTCTGTCAACCCAGAAATGTGGAGAGTCATACTGAAGTAGGAATAAAGAAACCAAGATGTTTAGCCGTGAGGGAGAATCTAAAAGAATCTCTCTATGAAGTATTGTGTAGAAGGCTGTACAAACATTTTTTTTTTAGTGGAAAGAAAGAGCTACAGTCAGTGCACAAATGCTAGAAGCATTGAAAAAAGAATTAAAAGAAAAAGTATTGTCTCAGTGTGGAACATAGATGATATGCTGTAATCAGCACTAAATTATTTTTGCAGAACTTAAATTACTGAGCACAATGTAGACAGGAGTCCAGCAATCAAAGAAGATGATTAAATAATTATTTAATATAAAGAAAATATCAGCACCCATATAGGTGTACTTGTCAAGAAACTCAAAGGCCAGTTGGATTAGACTTTGATAATTGATATATTTGGTTTTTTTACACACTTACTCTGTGCCAGATACTATCTAGTGTAAATAAAATAATGAAGTGTTTTCAAAAGTAATTTGAAAGAAACTTTATTTTTACAAGATACTCCAGAGAGAAATGAACCTGAGGTCAAATAATGCCAAGAAATTGTGCATCTACTTACTTTTTTAACGGCAATGCATGGAATATAAAACACTTCCTTAGTTATGTGATATCCTGGAGTAAATAAATTTATCAAACCTCTGAATCATAAAAAAATTACCAAGTTTATCTTAATAATTAAAAAACACCCATATAAATGTAGAACTAGCTATTTTTTAAATAGATTATAATTAAAAGAATAACTGATGCAGCAAGTAGTAATTTGATATGTGAGTAGTGAGGCATTTGACCCTAAAGTAGGGTTGTGCTGGTCTTATTAGGCTGTGTTCTCATTGTAATACTGTTTTGTGGCTTTGGTAGCCATGAGTTTGAAAAGAGCCTGGCACTGACCCATTCATGGTGACTTTGCCTAGAGCTAAACAGAATTGCATAGTATCTAGCTAGCAGCATGTAAGTGTATATGAGGAATGCAGGCCAATCCTGGGTTCAGGGAGCAGCTCATAAGATATCTGTTCACTTATGGTACTCTCCTGTTTATTTTTGAATAATATAGCAAAGTATGAAGACCATTTGTGCAACATGGGCTTGGACTGCCCTCTAGTATTGAAACACAGACAGTAGGTTTCTGGTGAATCTGGACCCACATGTCATCTGAACTATTAGAAGTGACTACAGACACTAAGAAAATAAATTGCTTCCTTAGAATTTCTGGAAAGACAAGGATGATGAAGGCCACAGTAGGAAGCCTGAAATAAATACCCATCCTTCAATACTCAGATGATGTTTCATGAGAGCAAGCATCAACAGCTGTCACGAAACCATTACCTAACCTTGTACTCAAAATAAAATGCTAGAAATTGACCAGGCTGAAATCAATAGAGAAGACTTCTCATGTGACTTAAAACAGTATATTTTTATACTCTGGGATCTTGCATTTCTGTGTATGTGACATACTGTTGATTAAAACAGGAGTTTTTACAATGAAATATCTGAGGAGCTCTTTTTAAATTTATTTTGATGCAAGAACTCACAAAGTTGGTAAGTTTCCCAGACTGTGCTCCAGTTTATCGCCTTCCTGTCTCAGATTTTCAGAATGCTGAGATTTCAGACATGTACCACCAGACCCGGATTTGTGAAATATCTAAACCAAGAGAGAGAAGCAATTTTTAAAAAATGAAACAGTAGTTATCGTGCTAAAAATACACTCAACAAAATCAAATGCAATTGAAGGCCTTAATTGCACAATAGATCAACAAGAAAAATTAGTAATCTCAGAGATAGTTTATTTGAAAATATAGACTTGGAGCAGAAAAAGAAGAAAAAAATGAAAGCTCCCAGGAACTTTGGAACTATATTAAAATATTCAAGTTATTGACATAAGGACTTAATATATCAAAGGGGTAAAAAACTTATTCAAAGATACAATAGCAAAAGCTTCCTAAAGCTAGAGATGAATACAAGTATTCAGTTACAAGAAGACCAAGGATCCTAGGTAAATTTCACCCCACAAGATCCTATAATGAATCTCTCTCAAGTAAAACATCAAGGGAGAATTAAGAAGACTGCAAGAGAAAAAAACAACATAGGAAATTGTACTAGTCCACCCGACAGCTGACTTCTCAGCGGAAACCTCAGTGATGGCAGAAATCAGTATGATACTCTCAGAGTACTAAGAGGAAAATCTATCAGCAAAGAATACTGCATCCAAGAAACTAATTCTTTAGAAATACAGGCAGAATAAAGACTTTACAAGATAAACAATTGCTAAGAGAACGTATTTCCACAAGGCCTGTTCTACAAGTGCTAAAGGAAATTCTGTAAACATTAAGAAAGAGACACACATTAATGAGCAAAAAATAAACGCTAGAAGGCGTAAGACTTAATGGTAAGAGTAATTGTTTAAATAAATTCAAAATGCTCCCATATCATGTGCATAAATGATTTATAACTTCAATATGAAGACATAATATGCAATAATAAATATATTAATATATTAAGTGAAAGGTAATTTAGGAGGACGTCTTTTTTTTTTTAATTGGTACCAGGGATCAAACTCATGACCACATGCTTGCAAGACAGGCACTTATGCCACTGAGCTAATTTCCCAGCCCCTAGGAGGACGTCTTATAGGGTATGAGAAATTGAAAATATGAGGGAGGGTGGAATGCCAATGGTAAGTTTTTATGACTCTTTTCAGTTATTCTGTTTATGCTCTTATTTTTATGATTACATTAAGTTGCTTTCATTCCAAAATAGTTTGTTATTATCAATATATGTATATTATAATGCTCATACTATGTTATAAAATATATAATAAAGAAAACAAAATTAGTAATCAAGGAACCAACACATTACTGGAATAATGGCTTAAATACCAAAGAAGAGTGAGTCAGATTATTCCTGTCCACAGGTGACGTGATCTTTTATAAAGAAAACACCAAACACTTAAAATCCATTAGAATTATTAAATGAATTTGCAAAGTTGCAGGATACAAAATCAATATAAAATTAATAGTATTTGTATATGTGTATAATCAGTATCTGAAATGAACATCAAGAAAACCCAGGAATCTATGATTTTCAAGAAAAACTTCTCACAGCATGCTTTGCAGAAAGGATACTTTTTCAATAGTTCTAAGAAAATTGAATAGCATTGAAGGATGTTAGACCCTTGTCACAAGTCACAAAGTACAATTTGAAGTGGATTAAATAGTTATTCAATTTGAACCCATGAATTTACTAGAAGAAAATACAAGGAATATGCTTAAGGACTTTAGAATATTCAAAGAGGAGGGATAAGACCCCAAGAGCACAGGAAATGAATGCAAAAACAGGCAAATGTGATGAAATCAAAATAAAAGCTGTACAGCAAAGAAACTTTAGCAGATTTCACAGATAACCTACATAGTGGGAGAAAATAATTGTAGTGTAGGTGTCTCAAGATAGACTGATATTCAAAATGTAAAAGAACATTGAAAAACTCAATAGCAAAAAAATAAATAAAAATAAAAATTGGCAATCGAATGAAATAGTTGCTTTTCAGAAACAAGAAAAAGAGATATGGACAAATGGTCAACAGTTACATGCAAAATCACTTAACATCATTAGTCTTAAGGGAAATGCAACTTAAATCTGTAGCGAGGTATCACCTTAGCCCCCAAAGAATGGCTATTATCAAAGAGACCTCATAAGTGCTTGCAAGCATGTGGAGAAAAGAGAAAAGGGAACCCTGTATACTCTCAGTGGGAGTGTAAATTAATAGAGTCATCATGGAAAACTATATGGAGATTCCTCAGAAAATTAAAAATAGAACTATGTGATTCAGCAGTGCTATAACTGGGCATGTATCCAAAGGAAATGAAATCAATACGTGGGAGAAATTGTTACTCCTATGTTTATCACAGAACTACCCGTACTAGCTAGAAAATGAAAGAAATTTAAGTGTCAATTGACTGTTAAGTAGATTAAGAAAATGTGCATAAATATGAAATATTGATCTGCATAAATAATATGGAACCTTGTCATTTGACACAACACCGAAGGAGTATTGTCATTATGCTAAGTGAATTACTCCAGCTAGAGGAAGGCAAATACAGAGACATTTCATTCATATAGAGAATGAGAAAATGTTAATGCTTAGATGTGGAGAGTGGCGTGTTGTTTACCAAAGGCTGGGGACTGAGAAAAACTGGTTCGATGGTACTTTATTACAGCTATATAGGAGCAAGAAGTTTGGGGTAATATTTGATAGGGTGGTGACTGTATGTAACAATTATTGTATGTTTCTCAAAGATAAATATATTTTGAATGTCTTTGTCATAAATTGATGATAAATGTTTGAGATGAATAACCTGAATTAAACATCATTAATGGACGTGCATCAAACATTACATGATGCTACCTTCGTATGTTCCACGTTTATGTTTTTATGTATTAGTTTAGAAAAAGTAAAGCTGGCTGGCATCTCATATTTCAACTGTATCTTGTGAAAATTATATAACTTTGAAAAAATAAAACAAAACAATAACTACTGACTACGGACCTTTTGAGAAAAATGATAGCTACAGTGAATGTGAACTGTGGTGCCTTAAGGAGTGAACTCACATGTTATGAAAACATACTTTACACACCCCTCAGCTAAGGGAGAGGGCCAGAAGATTCTAAAAGGTAATGTGAGAGCTAGGACCATAGGATACTCAAGAGTTACTAAGACACAGGTTAAAAAGTGTTCTACGCTTAGTTTTTAAGGTATAGGAACACAGACATGCTTTGTGTTTTGGATTTTCTTGTGGGTTGCTACAAATTTCATTGAAACATAAAAGTCTATGATCTTAGATATTGGAAAGGAGTATAATTATAGAGACTCTTTAGTGCAAAAGCCTTTTCTGGAATGATGTATCAGAAGCCATTTAGCTCCTTTTATATGGTTTTTAGTCACTGGAAAATATCTCACAATACATTATCTCTTCCTGTATTAAAATGAAATCAACCTTTCTGAAACTTTCATCTGTTCTCACTCTGAAGTCTTGGGCTTTATTACTTTGGGAGCACCAGAGTCATTTTCAGTTGGATATGGAATTTAAAATCAGATCTATTTAATGGAGTTTTCAGTTGCTCTGCTCATTCATTTTAATACCAGGCATTTCACTACTTTTAACATGTGAAATATATCTGCATGTCTTAAAGTTTTCTTAGGACTACAATATAAATATTGAGTTTTATATAACCTTTTATTTATCAAGGGAGTATTTGGAGGATTTGGTTTTGGCATCTTTTTGTAAAAATGTTAGGTCTGAGGAACATTTTCATAATTCAGCAGGGTTATGCTGTTAATGGACCAGAGCAGCAGGATCCTTGGACCACATACTATAAATACTCCTTAGAGTGCTTGTAATTTCAATTCCAGAGCCTAATGCTGGCTGTAATTCATTTGTTTTTCCTCTCTTATTGAAAGTGATTCACAGCAGCTTTCTAGTTTTGGAAGTCTATTGCTTTTGCTCAATTCTAAGTTTGTACTCCAAACTCAAATTAAAGAATGGTAGTGCAAAAAAAACAATGTTATAGATAGAAAAAGTGATTGTGGAGAAATATTTTCTATGAACAAAAGATTCTTTTAAAGGTATTTAAATCACTCAGGGACAGATTAGACTTTTCTTTCCCTGTTTCATTTCTAGGTTCCAATGATCAGAATACAAACATATGAGGAAAATATGTTCTCCTTCTGATTGAAATTCAATAGTTTCAAATCTCTCAGTAGTTTCAACTTGTATTTTAAATGTCAAATATATGAAATTAACTGAGTGCTTGTGTGTATGTGTGTGTGTGTGTGTGCACTAAGTTGGTATCCAAAATCTAATGTTTATAACTTTAAAAAGAAACTGGTTAAAATTACTTTCTCTTTGCTTTAAAGAGAATTAGAATTTTAGATAGGATTTAGTTCCATTGAAGCAAATTCCATGATTTTATAAATGCAAAAACCATATACAATAAAACTGAATGATTTGCATTTGAATTAGGACTGGAAAATACTTGGGGGTTTCCTCCTTCGACATGGCCTACCATTTTACTTTGTAACAAGCCAATAGTATTACAAAGAATGTAAAGATAGCTTGACTCTTCAGATAGTAACACTAGCCTTATATGATTAAATGTTTTATTTTTTAAACATTAAACTTTAAAATGAAGCATCCTATCTTATCCTGTAATGTTCATTTTCTTCACTTTTCAACCCCTCCCTAGCCTCGTTGCTTTTGGAATCTTATCTAATGAAGATCTTCTGAGGGTAAGCATGATTAGTAACTTATTTTTATAAGAATTATTATAATGTGTCTTTTGAGGGATACATGTGTTTTCAAAAACAGTTTCCAAGATACAAAAAGCTGTATCATATTTGTCCTACAAATCAAACAATGAAATGCTGCCACTAAATATATCTCATTTATTGTCAATGAGAGGTGAATGTCTGCTAATAGATGAAAATGTTGCTTCTTAAGGAGTGAGTGATAATAGTGCTCTTTGGTGGACAGGATCAAGGAGAATTAAAGGATTAAAAGAAAAAAAACTATGAACTCCAGAAATTTCTTTCTTGCTTTGCAATGCAGATTGCTTGTGTTTTGCAGGCGTCCTTTATTCCCATTTATATTTTCTAAAATGTCCCTTCCCCAGGTATCTACCTATTTACACCTTTATTGTTCATTTTCCCCAGGAGAGTCAGAATTCGAGAGTATTGACAAATGCTTGTCCCGCAGATATTTGTTAAATAGCTGTATTAATGAAATGATCAGCCACCAGCTGAGGTAGGTAGTTTCACTGCCAGTATTTCCATTTATCCTAGTATTAACTCTAAGACGTAGGTGTCCGCTCCATTTCTTAACTACTGAGACACACTCAGTGCAGGAAAATGACGTGATGTGGATTATGTAATTATTAAGAAGGTGCTGGAAAGTGAGAATTTCTGTTTAACACTTCAAACACTAAGCTTTTTTCTTTTGGAGCAAGTATCCCACAGTCCACAATGTGAGAGTGATGTGAAGACAAAATGAACAGGAAATGTATGCAAAGGTCAGGAATAATGTTTCAACAAAAATTTCCATTTTTATAAGACCATGCTACTCCTGGGCCCACCGAATAAGAGGCAGGATAACTGATTCTCTAGCTTCAACTTACCCAGTGTACTTGACACTCTCTAACAAAAAGAACACAAATTGGAAACTATATAGGGCCCAATTTTAATTAAGTAATTATATATTGGTAGCTGTAAATCAATGTTTGTCTTGTAAATGTCAGAAACATGGGATAAACTTAAAGAAAAACTATAAATTTCAGTTCTAAAAAGAGTCAATTAATATCCAGGTTTTGACAGTTTAACTTGGGATTGTGTTACCTGTATTTTAAGAACTAAGTTATATCACTTTCATCATTAAACTTTTTATGTAGAGATCCATTATACTTTCATATGTACTTATAAAACCTAATACCAAAAAACCCTGAGTGGCATTCCTAATTTCTTCCAATATAAAATCTTGAAAAATTATAGTCAAAATTAAAAACAGAGCCAAGTATGGTGTGGCTCACCTGTATTCCCTACACTCTGGAAGGCTGAAGCAGGAGAATTACAATTGAGAGCCAAATCTGAACAAGCCCTTGTTACAAAATGAAAACAAAGCAAAATAAAACAAACAAACAAAAAAACAGGTATACAGCTCAGTGCAAAATCCCTGGGTTCATTCATAACTATTGAAAAATCATAAACATGTTCTTGACATTGATATAATTAATATAAAGCACATTTCCATAGCAACAAGCATCCTCTCCTGCTATTTCCATTTCATAACTTATTCATCACTTATAGCATGATCCCCACTTCTAAAATGTCATCATTTCAAGAATGCAGCATTAATGAAATCGCTGAGCATGTATCCGACAGGATTTTATAACTCCCTGGCTAGCCATATAAATTGTTATATGTATGAATCATTCTTTCTTCTTTTTTACCAAATAGTATTCTAAAATACAGATACACCATACTTCACTTACCCATTTACCAGTTAAAAAACATCTAGTTTGTTATCAATCTTTGGTTAATGAAATTGCTATAAACATTTAGGTATAGATTTTGTGGGTGTGTGTGAACAAAGTTTTCCATTTTGTGCTAAGTTCTAGCATAATTTTTTTTTTAAGTCTAAAGAAACAAAAGAGTGATTTTAAAAATAATTTACTCAGGTCCTCACGGCACAATGTTAGATAAATAAAGACAAGAAAACAGAATAAGTTAAAAGGAAATTAAATGACTCTTTTTTGCTCATATGTATAAATGTGCTTGCTATCATTATTTTTATTATTACAGCTGTTATGTCTCTGAAAACAGTATTCTTGTTGATACAAGAAATATGTAGTTCTATTTTTTCCTTTGAATTTGTGCATGATAAGCATTAACTATTGTGTTATATTGCTACTCATATGTGTTGAATTAAATGCCAGGTTTATATTGATAAGTCAGTTCACAAAGCATTCCTTTAGAACTAAGAAATCTCTTCTAATTTGTTAGAACATTACATGTAAAAGTAAAGGTGTGTTATAAAGCATTTATTAGTAACCTGAATTTCTCTCATGACATTTATTGGCTGTCCTGGCTACTTGCCTCTACTCATCTACCTTGAACTGTAAAAAAATCGAAAAAGGACAAGGATATGTGTGTATATAATATATAAATAGAGATGTGTGTGCATCTGTATGCTTATATGTGTATACTTAGAACGGTATAATGTGTATGCTTATATCTGTATTAATGACTTTGTGTATATGTATATAATAAGCTTTGAGATACTGATTTATCACAAAATTTCATACTATTTAAGACTAAGACTAGGAGATTAAAAGGAAAACTTCAAAGTTCTTGTAAGAGTTGCTAAAATTATGTGTCCTATTTATACTCTGCTAAGACAAATTGGGAAGCAAACACAATATATGCATGCCAGTATGGTAGAGTTAAATAATTATGTAATGGATTCAGATATTCAGAGAAAATTCAGAAGCCTTCATACCCCTTACTAAAATCTTGATCTACTTGTGCATCTACCAATATTTATTGCCTAGTTTCTCAGGAAAATCTATGATTTAGTGGTGAGAAATTAAACACAATCCTTGCTAACTAATCTCATATTTTACTGGGACAAAATAATTTGTGAAAATTTACATTAGTGAGAAAAATACTTTGATGTGAATGGTTATTGGGTAAATAGTGATGGCTTTACTGGCTGGAGCAGTCAAAGAAACTTTGCTGAGAACACACGTGAGCAGAACATGTAAATTTTTTGTATTTAAAGATAAAGAAATCATGTAAAGGGTAGAGATAATACAGAATTCAAAAAAAAGATAAACAATAAGAAATCACTAGTTAATTAAATTACATATTGTCCTCTTAGAAATAGTTGTTCAAGTTACAAAATTAAAGCATACAAAGTAGATAGTCAAACAGTGAGAGTGTAAACAGCTACACATGCATGAGTCTCTACATGTATTCCTATCCTTTCTGTATTAGAGGGAAAAACAAAACTTAGCAAGACTGAACAAAACAAATTCCTATAAAAACATGAAACCAAAAAATCATATAAAACCACAGTACAAGGTGATCTACAATGATTACTGTGTTGTTTCTTATTATCTTCAATAGAATGTCTATATCATCAGGCATAATTGAATATAGCAGTATAATTGAGTATAGCAGTAAATAACAATATTAGTAAAAATAAAACATTGTAGCCAGTATAAAACTTCAAAGGCAGGTAATAATCAAACCAGAGTGGATATTCTAGTGGATCTTGTCATCTTAAGTGCAGTTGCCTATACTCTCAGACTTGATACTATAAATCATAACAGCATTGAATAAAATCTATCAATACAAAACAGCGATCCAACAAACCAGATTTGATTATTATCAGTCATGGTAAAACAGTGTAGGTTTTACAGAGCCCTAGACCAAGTCAATAGGAAACTAAGGATGATTACCATACTATATCCTGTTATTTTCAGGATTACTGTCTGTGCCCCCAAATCCAGCACAGGCAGAATGACTGGAATGGAATATAATCCACCTAAGCAGAGTAGTGTGAGTAATGTGGGTTTTAAATACTGGTGCACTATTAACAATATAGTGTATCAAGGCCATCTATGTTAGAGTTTCTAGTTATCCTTCTCTGCCTCATTTCTGCTATGCTATTTTTCTGCCTTTGTTTAGTTTTCTCCTTCATTCTACTGCCTGCCCCACTCACTGAGGCCTTTTTGCCACTGCTCCCAAAATCCTTGTATTTTTTTTCCCCTCTCTCCAGAATGTCCTTCAGTATTCTCTGTAGGATTGGACCGGTGGTCACAAACTCGCCCAGTTTCTCTTTGTCATGGAAACATCCTGTCTCTCCATCAATTTCCAGAGACAGATTTGCAGGGCACATCAGTCTGGGCTGGAGGCCATTTTCCCTCATGGCTTGGAATACCTCGCTCCAAGCTCCTCTTGATCTGATGGTCCGTGCCGAGAAGCCAGCCGTGATTCTGATGGGCATACATTTACAGACAATCAGTTTCTCCTCTCTGACAGCTTTTAACACTCTGTTTCTACACTGAACCTCTGGCATCTTGATTATTATATGTCTGGGTGTAGATCTGCCTTGGTTGCAGGTGGCTGGAGTTCTACATGCCTCACACAACCGAATGTAATTTTCCCTTCCCATGCTTGGGAAACTTTCCTTAATTACTTCCATGCATAGCCTTTGCAATTCACCCCTACATACCTCCACCTCTTCGTTAATGTCTCTCATTCTCAAATTGTAGATTCTCCTGTCATCCTCCAGCCCCTGTATTGTTATGCCTGTTTCCTTATCATTTTCAAGAGATCTTTCCTTCCATGATCACACACCGCAAACCTGTCTTCAAGTTTTGATTTGATAGTCTATCCCTAGTTTCTTTAAGGAGTTTTGCCAGCTTTCAGTGGAGTTTCCAATTTCCTGGTAGTCTCTTCGAACCTGCCCCATACATTTTATATTTTCTTTATATTCTTTATCGAACGTTTCTCTCCCCTTCCTGTGCTCCTCCCTTCTTCCATCTGCATCATCTGAGAGATGCTTCCTGAGAGCATTACCTTTATTACTCCACTCATATCCCACTCCACCCGATTTAACATCTCAGTTTTGAGCTTGTTCACAAGGTCCCAAAGATATCTCTTAATGTCCATTGAAGCCATGTCTGATGTTGTGTGTTTGCCGCCCTCAGTCTCCCTTGTTTTTCCCTCTCCTGGATTAGGGCTCTCAGGGTTCTGTGCTGGGGGCCTCCTCCTGCCTCTCTCTCCTGTCATGGCCCGGCTTCCTCCACACAGGTTACAGTGCAGGCCCCAGCCCCCTTCCCTGTTGGCCACAGGTCCTCTGAAGCACGCTGGTGAGGGACCTCCATCCTCTCCTGCCTGCTCTTGTTACTGAGGTGTAAGCAGCAGCTGCATTTGCCTGCCCCTCCCCACCGGGCCAGCCAAACTTCAGGTACCTTCACCTGGTTAGTGCTTTCTAGGCGCAGGGAATTGATTTGGGTCGACTCATTGGGTCCCGGCCAGGGACATGGCCCAGTCCAAGGAAATCCCATGAATCTGCTCTGAGGAGGGAGCAACCAACTGAAGTCACTGTCGCTCCCAGTTCAGGCTCCTCCTGCCTGATTCCAACATGTCGCCCATTTGGTCGCGCCCTTCCCATGGGGGAGGGTCTCATTCCCAGCACTGACCGTGGATTAATGAAGGTCCCTTTGCTGGCTCTGCTCTCCATTGGGCTCACCAACCCCCGACTTCAGCGCTGCTGTGCTTCCTGTGAGTGGAAGTGGGAATGAGTTTGGGTGGCTCTGCCTGCTGGTGCAGATTCAAGCTGATGCAGACTTGGCAGGTCATTGTGAAAATGCTGTGTCCCATAATTTTTAGCTGTTTCAGTTGTAGTCCCAAAGTATTTGATGAGCTTTTTTACGTTTCAATTTCTTCCTGTGTCAACAGGATCCATCTCCCTCTGTCTGGGTCTCTCCAGGGTGTTTTATTCTGGCTTATGAGTTGTATCTCCAGGGAGGCTTTGTATTTTGTTGCTCACTGATTGGCCATCTTGTCATCTTCCCAATAGTTTGCCTTTTTAGAATATGTAAATGTTAAAATGGAGTCGACACAGGAAACACACCAGAACAGTGCAGTTTGACAGCACTGTGAATGTCATGACACTAAGACAGGAAAGAATTCAAGGTTTTTCCTACAAGTTCTCTGCATTTAATTTCTCATCCTGCAAATCAACTGTCAGACTCTCTCTTTCTGGAACAGCAGTGGTAAGATTAGATCCTACCACCTTGATATCACTTACCAAATACACAATAAGAATAATTAGGGCAGGGAAGAAGAGGGTATGTCCTAGAGAATGAAGTTAGCAACTGGAAGAACAAAACTCTAGAAATGCTAGGGAGACTTTCAACAAAAGAACAAAGGAAGTTTGATATAGTCAAGTTGATGGAAAGGATTTCAACTTGATCAAACAGTTTGAAGAATACTACTAAATTGGGGCGGCTGGCTAGGTGAGCACAGAGGAGGCTCCTAGGTGAAGGAGTCCAGTAGCCCACATAACCAGAAGAATGGAGGCCTTAAGATGTTACCAATTAAGTGAATTAAACCCTTGGTGTCCATAAATCACAATGGTTAAAAGCAGGGATTCCTAAGTGAGGACTTTCCGGCCTGAATGTTGTTCCAGCCAATCACCAGCTTGTAATCTTGTTATTACCATTGTTTGTGCCTCAAATGGACTTTGAAATGAGGCAGTCTCCTGAAATGCTGACATATACAGAGACTGCAAACTTTCCTTTAAATTTCAGTGGAATTTTTCTCGTTGTTATGCTAACAATACATTGGAAAGTGAATACAAAGTTTGAGACTACAGAAATAATTTAGTATGGAATAGGGTAATCAGAAGTAGAAAAGTGCCCCCCCCAAGAAAAAAGTTCAAAATCATATTACTTGAATAAATAAAAAATTCCATTTTTTTCTGGTATGAACAACAAAGAGGGTAGAGTTATTTTCATTCAAATTTTATAAGGCACAAGATAAAAACTATGTGGTAGGAAACATTCAGTCTATCACATGTTAATTTTGAGATGCTAATTAACCATTGACATGGAAATGGTAACTGTGTAGTTGTAGATGTAAGTTAGGAAGCACAGTCACAGGCAGGATGAAGTCACAAGGAGTAGATCAGAAATAGAAATGCAGGGATATAAGAATGGAATGATCAATGTTGTTCCTGAGGTTGGAAAATAATCTGTATATTAAGTGAAAAATGTGCTTCAAAAAAAAAGTCAGTGATCAGCTTTTCTACCTGTTACCTTGGAGTTCAGCAGTTTGAGGGCATAATATTGTCCTTTGCTGAGAAGGAAGTTGAAGAGAAATTAGGTACCAGAGAAAATAAGAACAGTATTTTTTCCATAAAGGAAAGCAAGAAAAAGAGGTGGTGAAGAGGGTGGTTAGGTGTGCGAAATGTCAGTGGAGAAGGTACAGTGCCTAGCGAATGGGTGAGAAGCCTTGAAATGCAGTTGCCATTTGAAAACTTTGCATAGGAATATGTATTTCCTACATGTCTCTGGAACACAAACCAGAACAAATGAGTGCAGTAGTTGATAGGAGGGTGAGAGTTTTGAGAGCTACTTTTTAGTTTTATTATTATTATTTCTAAGTGAAAGGAAATAAGCTGTTGTGTCCTGAGTAAAACTGAGAGCAGAAGTACTGGAGGTTTAAGCAAACAGGCATGAACAGTTGTCTACAAGTGCAGGGAATTTCATAGTAACTGTGGGCCATATTAAAGAATCAACAATGGTTTATATTCAAGCATTTAATATAGGACCAATCAATACTTATTTCTTCTTCTGTAGCAATTTTCAACTACAGGAGTACAAATGTAGTGTTGATGGAGATTTGAATTTCATGTGGTTTGTCAATATAATGAATCAAAACAAAAGCAGAGTAGAGAGAAGCTACTAGGGGATGATTCTAAGCACAGTGGAATTTAAACTGGGTGGCTGAATGTGAGGATGGGAAAATGAAATGTGGGAACAATTGTTAGAATTGGATGGGAAGAAAGAACTGTGAACCCTAAGATACTCAAGAGACTAAGATGTGAAAAGAGGAAAACAGGAAGGAAAGTCAGGTACTATTATATACAATATATATGACCGAGTGAGTATGCCTCAGATAGGGCAGAGAACAGGGTCACGGTGGGAAGCCATTTCAGTGTTCTGGGAGGTCAGATGTCAGGAGACTGGGTCTATAAACTGGTATCTGCAAGATTACAGAGTAAGTAGTTTTTGAGAGAGGACAGAGAGAAAGAACTAAAATCTTTAAGAAATATAAAGGAATAAGTCAAGGCAAGCCAGCTGGTGTGTGGTGATATCAACACTACAGAGTTTGATAAAGAAAAAAGAAATCTCAAGCTATCGAAGAGGTTTAAGGACCCTGAGTCTACCATCTGGCTGAGACATGTGAGAAAGAGGGAAAATAAGTGTATGATGCTCCACTGAGAACACACTATCCCCAGAGTGGATCCAGGCTTCCTTGGGACAAGGTGGTGAAGGTAACATTGGAGTAGAATTTGAGGATATGGCATTGTGATTTCCACAAAGCATAATGGACATGTTTTAATAACAGGGAAAAGCAGAGATTGGGAGCTAAACTAGAGAGGCACAGCCCAGTGGGATGAAAAGACAAGAGAGGAAGAATGAAGCTAGTAGCTTCATATGTTGATCTGCAATAAACTAAAGGCAGGGATGTAGGCCTGGTGATCTCACAGGAGTGAAGGTAGTGGGAAGCTCTGTGTGTCTGCTGGACCTTCTTCACTTGTTTGCAAGAAGGAATGGATGGCAAGGAAAGCTGAGTCGTACATCTTTCTTTTGACCACTCTTGCACATGGTGCAAGAATTTTGGCACATGGTGGAAAGTTGTCTTGTTCTAAATGCAAAATGGTGCAAGTTTGCATTGGTTTCTTCATCAGAAAGTACTGTGTTTTTAAGAACAAAAATCGGGGGTCACAACTCTTCTTATCCTTATTCTTCTCTTGCTCACCCAGATAATAAAATCATAATCCTATCTTTTACAACATCACAGGCTGACAATCGCGTGAATGCATTCAAAGGATTCTTGCTCTCATTAAGCTTTTAATTTCTTTATTGACTTTAATTAAATTTGAGAGGTTTTTTCAATAACAACAAAGAGACATGTTTATACATTGGATTGATAGCACAGTATTAGCCAGACTACAATGATATTTTGCGCAAAGGGATAAGTTTTTCTTCCTTCCTAGACTAGCAAATATGAAACTGTCTGAATTTCCTGGTGTTGAAGGGATGGACACTCTTCCATACACAGCCATAAGAATCTCACTGCTTATTTCTAAGGCGCAGTCTGAGAAAACAAATGATTCTGCCATGAAACTCTCTAAATAATATTGGAGTTGATTCGCTTAGGGAAGCTTTCACAGAGGAGTGCCTCTGTGCTTAAAATGCAGTGAAGATATTTATTAATTCAATGACCTAATATTTATTGAGGACCAGCCATATGTTATGCATTCATTCAGGGAATCATGTTGTTGCTTAAGGAAGAACTGTTTGTGCTCACTGAGCCTGTGTTACAGTTGCAGAGAAAAATAGTCAACAGGTAAACTGACTGAAGTAAAAAAGACATTTTCAAATAGCTGTGCGAATCATGACCAAAATTAAACTGGATTACATGATAAAGCAACTGTCTGGTGACTCATACGGTGGGAACAATAAGAGAGGATGGAGAAGTTTCTCTCAGTGGCTAATATGGAAACCAAAAGGATCATTACTGTGTTACACTTTCTCTAGTTTTGGGGAACTTTGAAAAAGATCTGCGTGTTGATTTTAAAGAGTATTAGGCATTTGGTATTGATGTTAATAGGAAGAAGTAAAAGTTTATTTCAAATAATAGGTATGAGCTTAATCCTTATAAAAAGTTGACATCAAATGCATTTACTTATTATTTGAACTGTTTGAAAGAATTATAGATTTACCATAAAAAAGAACACAAAAGAGATAAAAGTACTAGTTTAAGATTGGCTTCAAATTTGATTGCATTGCTCAGCTATCACTGCAGGTGGGTTTACCCCTGCATATGTATGCTTTGAAAACTAAAAAAGGGTTGCCACATAAAAATACAAATATAAAATAAGTACTGTGTTTAAAGGCTTAGTAAAATATTCATCTACAGTAATATAGGTTAAAGTGATACTTTTATGTGCACTAGGTTAAATTATATATTTGTAAAATTAATTCCAGTTTTTGTTTGTTTGTTTGTTTATGTGTACAATGCAGTGTAAGACATTTCTTAGAAGTACTGAACTTGCCTACTTGCAAGTATGGTAATAAGATTTGGTCAATAATACAGCCAAAAAAAGCTAGTTAGGTGCCGTATTTTGCCTTAAAGCCAGCTTACCATGGACTGAACCCTCAGACTACATGTTAAAATAAACTTCTCTTTTATTGTGGGTATTAAATATTTTTCTTCAATGACAATGAAGTTGACAAGTACAGAAATTGTACTGCAGAAGTGGAGCCTTACTGTTACTCTCCCTACACATGTGGTTCAGAAGTCTTTGGAACAGGTTTGCAGGGTGAATTTTGGAGAATTTGCCAGTGCAAGCAGGGGAAGTCTTAGTTGCTATAAAGAAAGTTGGATGAGCAATTACAATAGGAGCTGAGAAGATCAAATTGCTTGTAGTTATGCAGAGTAGAGACAAAGCTTATGTGGGTTCAACTGGAAAAAACCTGAGTATTGGCCATATATGTTTCTTTCTGACAAAGAATTTGTTTATGTTTCATGTGTGTCCAAAGGTTTTGTGAGAGACTGAGCTTCTTAGTATGTGTGTGTACATATATCCACATAGCTATACATATATCTCTATAAATACATCTATAGTTATACCTATATATACATCTGTCTATGTAGTTACATATATGAATAGATATATAGATATTCTAATCTTTTCTTATAGGAAAATCATGGGATATGTAAACATATGCTTGAGTCACTTCACTTAACATTATGGTCTCAATGTGCAACCATTTTTCTACAAATGACTTTGTTTTTATGGCAGAGTAGTATTCCATTGTGTATAAATACGAGTTTTTTATCCATTCATCTTTGATGGACATGTAGGCTGTTTTCAAGATTTAGTCATTACGAATTGTGCTGCTGTAACCATAACTATGCATTCATCATTGTGGTATGACGTCTTTAATCTTTTGGCAATATACCTAAAAGGTGAATATCTGGGTCTAACAGAATTTCTATATTTAGCCTTTGGATGAATCTCCACAATGATTTCCACAGTAGTTGTATCAGTTTACAGTTCTACCAAAAATGCAGAAAAGTTGCTTTATCCCCACAGCCTAATCAGCATTTTATTGGTTGATTTTTTGATGATAGCCATTCTTTTAGAAGTGACATAGAATATCAGTGTTAATTTCAATTTCTCAAGTGGTGTTGTAGTCGTGGATTGCAAGGAGAACAAGACAGTACAGGACACATAATTTGTAATATTATTTATAATTGTTACCCAAGATTCAAACATGAAAAGAGTAGGAAGTCTGTTGCACACTAAAGACCTAGACAATCCAGGTGAGGGCCTGGATCCCCTGGCAGTATTCTGCATGAGTTCTGCTGAAGACCTAGAGCCTATGACAGTGCCTCCCATGAGTCCACCTGGAGGCTTAAAGCCCGCAAAAATGATTCACGCAAGTCTGTTTCACAGATCTGCTCATGGAAGGCCTCAAGGTCAGTGGTGGAAGCTAGAAAATCTATGCCCGCAGGATGAAGGATCTGTGCCAGTAGGCTGAGGGTTCTCTGTGGAACCAGGAGGCAATGCTCAAATTAAGAACCAGAGCTCCCCTGAAAAGCACACAGCCATCCTCAGCAACAATGAGGTCCTTAAGTCCTCTGACCATGAGAAAGACCAAGTTCATACCAGGAAGCCAGCATGACAAGCTTCTTCTGGAGACTGAGCAGCACATATCTTCCTGTCTGGAGCCAGGAAACAATATTCAACAAAAGGACCAGAGCTCTCCCAAAGGGAATCAGATCCATTCTCAGCAACAAGATCCTGAGGTCTTCTGATGATGAGAGTGAGAAAGAAGCTTGACAAGTCCCCCCAGGAGAGCCAATGACATCAGGAAAACCAACAGCACCAAAGAATAACACTTAGGAGAACCCACAATACAAACGGTTCCTCTCCAGTTCCCCTTTATATCTTGGCAACAATCTTCATGTGGGCCATCCATGCTCAGCGCCACACTGATTCAGTTCAACTGGTATTACAAGTTGACCACCAGTCAGGAGTCTGCTACAAGTGGCCAGTAATGCTCAACATTCTTCCATGTATTTTGTTGGCTGTGTATATTTCTTCACCTTAGAATTGTCTATTCATTTTAGATGTCCACTTTTAGATGAGTTTTTATGTATTTATTTATTTATTTTCATTTGTCTTTTTTGAGACAGGTTCTTGCTATGTGGTTCAGGCTGGCCTTGAGCTCATTTTGCAACCCAGGCTGGTCTCGAACTTGCAACGATCCTCCTGCCGCAGCCTCCCAAGTTCTGGGATTACAGGTGTGCCCCACCCTGCCTGGCCAGTTTAGATGTGTTTTTAAATTTGGAAGGTCTATTTTTTTTTTAAGTTCATTATGCATACTTCCAAAACTGTTATATTGATTTAATTGCAATCTCAATCAAAATACCAAGAACATTCCTTACCAAATTGGATAAAGCCATCTGACAATTATAATAGAAGCAGCAGAAACCTAGAATAGCAAAAGCAGTTTTGGGCTATAAGGTCAAGGCAGGACACATCTTAATCATGGACTTCAGTTATACTACTAAGGTACAGTGATAAAAACAGCATGGTATTGGAAAAGAAAAGCAGACTCATCAGTTAATGGCACAAAAGAAAACATATAGAATCAATGCCAGGCACAGTCAGCTATGCTATTTCTAACAAAGGGGCCAGATCTGTTTGCTGGAGGAAAGAACCTGTTTAAGAGTGCTGGAAAAACCAGCTTTCCACTTACAAAATACTGATCCTAGACTCACATCTCTCAGCATTTCCTAAACTAAAATCAAAATGGATCAAAGATAAAAGCACTAGAACAGAAACAATCATCTGGAAAGCAATATGGGTAAAACTCTTCAAGACATAGGTGTAGGCAAAGACTTTCTGGAAAAAACCTAGATCAGACAAGAAATAATACCAAAAATCAACAAATAGGATCCTATCAAATTCAAAAGCTTCTGCGCAGCAAAGGAAGCCACTAACAGATGCAAGCGACAAGCTACTGAATTTTGTTCATTCATCCAGGCAGTCAGAGGCTGCTGCAGTGATGGTTTAAGGGGAAACGGCTACTGCATGAGCTGGCAGCACACCTGGGTATCATTCACGCAGTGCTGCTTCTTCAGGCAGATGGTTATGGGGTAGTGGCAGCTTCTGCTCAGATTTCATATGAAGGCATCCAAGGCCGCGCCATGTGTCCTGTGATGTGGCAAGGCACGAAGCTGTGAAAATGAAACCAAATGTGCAGTGATGGCCTAAGGAAGTCAGAAAAGCCAGAAACGTAATCTTCTATGGAAAGCAACAGCACAAAGGTAAAATAAGCCCAAGATAGAAGCCCTGCAGCCTGCAAGGCTGGAGGTGTAAGGTTGCCCAAGTCCTTCAGAGCTCATGGTTGGCATTATCTACTCTGGGGCTTACACAAGGAGACTCAGGATCTAATGCTTTTCATACCGGTTCTCCATCTTGGTTTGGCCTGAATTCACATTTGCCTATTTATCCTTTTTGGAATGGGAATATTTTCCCTGTACCATTATAATCTGGAAGTATTTCACCTTCTGTTTTTTTTTTTTTATTTCCATAGGGATTCATAGCTAAAAGTTTGCCTTGAGTGTTAGAAAAGATGTTGGACCTAGATTTTAAGAAATGCTGAAACTGCTAAGGCTTTTGTTACTGTTAAAGACAGACTACATGCATTTTATATTATGTCAGATCAAAATGAACCTTTTGAATGTCTGAGACAAAATATTGTCTAAAATTTAGGCTAGATATGTAAATCTAAAATGGCCATGTAGAAACTGCACTAAACCTTTTCTATCTTTTCCAGAGGCCACTTTCCTGCAAAATCAGGTTTATCTTCATGAGTGACATTATTATAACCAGAAACTGCAGTAGTGTTTTTATTCTGTTCCAAAAACCTTTGCACAAAAAAACTTGATCTATACTGTTCAGCCAGTCATGGAAATTGTCAGAAAATCATTCTTTAGCTTGAAAGAGTTCTAGTGGAAAAGAGGTTATCTTCTACTGTTCTCCTCTGTTTATTTGTTTTCTGACTTGCTTGTTGTAGGGCCATTTTTTATATACACATGCCTTTTTCTCCCCTTGAAGCTGGGAATTGTACTGAAGGCCTTACACATGCAAAGCTACTATCGCTGAATTATACTGTCAGGCCCAGGAATATTCTATGAAGTAAAATATTAAATGCTTGAGAGGCATACCAGTTCCCAATTACCAGTTTGTTACAAACAGAAAACACAAATCTTGTTTTAAACTACTTCAGTGCTTTACTTCTTATGACAATCTGGTTTGATGCTCTAACACTCACTCTGGCAAATTTTGCGTTGAATTTCCCAATGACTGTTTTCTTCCAAGGTAAATGCAGCCCTTTTTCACAATGAATAACTGTTTATTGCATGATAGACTTTCTATTTTGCACTCCATGCTTATATGAATCTGTTGTTCATAGTGGATATGATACATTTCTTAACACTCTATGCCTTAAAAATGTGTTATGTTCACTAGGTCTTCAGGTTACAAGACTTGTGCAGGTCACAGCAGAAACAGGTGTTCCTTCTAAAATGATAGTTGGAGTTTCAGAGAGCCTCAGTATTTGAGGATGAGTGACCAGTGTCATTAACAGGTAGCTGCATTCACTAGTAGGGCAGTACGTTCCAACTGTCAGCTTGGAGCTTTACTGGGAGTTGCAAAAGGTGAATCTCCATGTGGTTTCCTTTTCGACTTTCATTTTTCATTAGCATCTGTTTGTGGTATACAATGACTGTTGTTACGGATTGAAAGCTGGTGGTCAACTTAACGCCAGCTGGATTACATCAGCATGGCACTGGGCATAGATGTTTCACCTGAGGAAAGTTGCCAGTGTAAACGGAGATGTGGAGAAGGAGAAATTATTCACGTTAGTTGCACTAAGATATTGAGGTGTTGTGGGTTCTCATATGAGTTGTGTTTGAGCTGTTGGTTCTCCTGGAGAAGCTCTGGTCTTCGCATCGAGCCCTGCTTCCTGGCTCCGGAGGGGAAGATATGTGCTGCTTGGTCTCCAGGATAAACTCGTCATGCTGGCTTCCTGGCATATACTCGATTGTTCTTGTTGTCGGAGGAGCTCGGGGCCTCTGTGTTGCTGAGGATGGCTGTGGTACTTTTCAGGACAGCCCTGGAGTTGTGGTGAGTGTGACTTCTCCGCTCCAGCATAGAACCCTCAACCTACCAGCACAGTTCCTTCACCCCACTGGCATAGACTTTCTGGCTTCCACTGCTGACCTTTGGGCCTTCCCAGCACGGATCCGTAAAAGAGACTGGGGTGAGTCCTTCTTCTGGGCTCTAGATTTCCAGTCGGATTCATGTGAGGCATTGTCGTGCACACTGGGTCTTCATTTGGACTCATGTGGGACATTGCTGTGGGATTCAGGCCTTTGGCTAATATTCTATGTCTTTGGTGATGTGGATATATTTCCTGCATTTTCTTGGGTGACCATCATAAAAATAATATTGTAAATTTCATGTCCTTATTCTAATTGTTCTCTGTATAACTCATGACTACAACAACTAGATTCTTTGTGGGAAATTGACACATGGACATAAAGCATCCTGGTTCCATTTTCATGCCCTCTTACCCCATTCCTTCCATCTCCTGGTCCCCTCCCCATTTACAAAAGACCTTTCTCCTTATTTCCTATTTTCTATCTTTTATTTTGTTCTTCATTTATATTTTGGATTTCTCTTATAATAACCATGTGATATTTAAATATGTGTGTCTGATTTATTTCATGTAGTACTATGTTCTCAAGGAGCATCTGTTTTCTTCCAAATGGCTTCAGTGTGTCCCTTAAAACTGACATATAACATTGTGTATAAATTCATTTTCTTTTTCCACTTGTCTGTTGATGGACATATGCACTACTTCCAAGATTTAACCATTTTGAGTTGTGCTGCTATACACATGGGTTTGTGTGCACCACCGTGATACAATGTCTTTAACTCTTTTGGAAAGATGCTTGAAAAAAGAATACTTAGATCACTTGGAACTTCTATTTTTAGTTGTTTGAGGAATTGCCATACTGTTTTCTGTAGTGGTTGTACTGGTTTACATTCCCACCAACAGTATAAAAAGTTTCTTTTTTTTCTGAAATCTCTCCAGTATTTGTCATTATTTAATTTCTTGATGATATACAGTCTTTCTGGAGTAAGATGAGAACTCAATCTTGTTTTAATTTTCACTTTTCCAATGGCCAAACAGTTTTTCATGTATGTGTTGGCCATGTGTCCTTCATCAGAGAAGTGTTTATTCATATTCATTGCCAATTTTTAATTTTTTTTTTTTGTGAGGTCTACTTTTTTCTGAGTTCTGTACACATTCTTTATATTAGTCCTGTGTTAGAGGCAGAGCTAGCAAAATATTTTTTCCCATTCTGAAAATTATCTCTTCAATGTATTGATTGTTTCTTTTGCTGTGCAAAAGCTTTACAACTTTATATGATTCCATTTGTTTGTTCTTCATTTTATTTCTTATGCCATTCAGGTTCTATTCAGAATGTTCTTGGCTACACTGATGTCTTTAAGACTTTTACCTGCTTTGAATGTTTGTAGATGACATGTTTCTGTTTTAACCTTTAAATCTTTGATTCATATTGATTTTTAATTTAGTACACAGTGGTCTATATGGGTCTAGATTCATTCGTCTACATGTTGATAACAACTTTGCCCAGCATCATTTTCCTTACCTCATGGCTTTCTTGGAATGGTTACATCCTTATGTTGTAATCCAGAGTTCTAGAGTGAGTCTTCTAGATGAAGATAGAAATTGTGTTGATTTTTGTGAAGTCTCACTCTGTCACTGCTAAGTCATTTTATGACTTAGAAGCAAAACATAAGCCCATTTTGTTTCAGAAAAAGAAGGGACAAAGATTCTACCTCTGAATAGAAGGGATGTCACAGAATTTTCAAACATGTTTTTTACATCTGTGACACAATGTCTACAGAAAGAACCTCAAAAGGCAATAATAGAATTATATAGGTAAATAAATGAAATATTTAATTTTCTGTTAGCCAAATATTGATAATTATGTGATTTGTGTTGCTGTGTATTAATGTTGCTAGGAAAAGAACTGGAAGTGCTTTTCTCCCTGAAAAAAATTCTTTTATCTGTTAAGAAATCAGTGAATATCCAATTTTCTAGAAATTAAGAAATATAATTAGAAATTTAAACTTTCAACAACACATATTTCTTGCATTTTCTGTTAACAGATTTCACTTACTTCCAAGTTTTTTTAATCAAGTTTGTGCATACATTTTAGATATTCATACCAGTCATATTCATCATAGGGAATTCATATCTGTGTGTGATGTATTTTGATTCCTCTTTTTTCCCCAATCCCAAACTTCTCTTCTCTATTTACAAAGCTTTGTTTATACTGTATCCATTTTTTAAATCATATTTTTCGTTTCTTTTCTCCTTTCCCCACCCTAGTTCATCTTTCCTTTTGAGGCATTTTACAATATGTATTACACATGTTCATCCTTATTTACTCTTTCAATTTCTCATACCAATGAGACAATGTGATGTTCTCATATGTGAGTGATTTATTTCACTTCATAATAGTCTCAAAGTGCATCCATTTACCTAGAAATGTCTCAAATTTAAATTTTTTTATGGTAGAGTGCTAATCCATTCTATGAAAACCTACATGATCTTTATCCATTCATCCACTGATGGACATATGGGTTGTTTCCAAGATTTAGCAATTGCAAGCTTTGTTGCTATAAACATGGATGTGCATATATCACTGTGGTATGATGTTCTTAATTCTTTTGGGAAGATACCCAGAAAGGGAATGTGTGGGTCAAATAAGACCATTAATCCTAGCTTTTTGAGGAATCTCCATACTGATTCCCACAGTGGGTGCACCAGTCTACCTACCCACCAACAATGGAGAAGAGTTCTCTTTTTCTCTACAGCCCCTCCAGCGTTTGTTATTGGTTAATTTGTTGATGCTATCCATTCTTTCTGGAATGATGGAATCTTATTAAAAGGCTTCTGCACAGCCAAAGAAAGTACTAACAGAGTGAAGCAAAAACCCACACAGTAGTAAAAAAGAAGTCTTGAAACAAAGGACTTATACCTATAATGTATTAAAAACTTGAAAAAAATCAGACTCCCTGCAAGTTTAAAGACTTAATTCAAAATTGGGCATCTGAGATAAATAATTTCACACTTCCCAGATGAAATACACATGGTAAATATATGAACAAATTTTCAATATCACTGGTTATTAGATATAAATTAAAACTTTGAAGTTTTTTTCTTCTTGATTAGTTCTAAAAATAAGTGCATTAGTAGTATTCTATATAAATAATATAGATGTACATTTTATAGGAAGTTAGCAGCTACTGAATGAGACTGTTCTTTGAGGAACGGATATTTCTTTGGTTTTTTTAAGCTTTTAACATTGATTTTATGATTATGTTCTTACTTCATTTAAAGAAGATGCTCTCGTCAGTGAGTACAAATCTATGATTCAAATTCTGTGTGCTTCTCTGTTGCTCATTTTAAAAATATAGACGATTGACATCTAGGTTAGTCCACTTAATATTCCACTGACTGCAGTGATATAGGCTCTGCTCTTAGGGAAATTATAATCTCAGAAAACAGATATGTATATTAAATAAGCATATAAAGAGCAAAAACTGGTAGGAAGCCATAAAGTTTTATGATGAAAGAAAAATGGAATAAAAGTGAAATGCAGTGGTATGATAGGGTTGGAGAAGGTTAGAAGGATTTTGTGTTCAGGGAAGATCTCATTGCAATTATAATTTCTAAAGTGGGAAGAACTGTAGGCAAGACAACTTCAGTCCTGGGAAAACTCTCAGGGCTTGTGGTAACTATTTCAAGTACCATTACCTTATCATTCACCACCTTTTTTAGTAAAGTCCAACCTCATGGAATAATATAGTATTAGTAAAACATGAGATAGTTATACTTGTCTGTACCACAATGGTTATTGTGTTTCCCTTATCCTTTTTAACCAGAAATAAAGAATAAAACAAATACTAAGTAGATATTTAACATCTGACCAAACACTTGCCTTTCATCATCTTCCAAAATACTAACTTTGCTGTACATAATAATTAATTCATCTTGGAGAATTGGTACATATACACACAACAAAATCTAAAAGCACAAAGTAATAACTGTTTTATTCTATTTTTTCAGATATTCTTCCATTTGCTTTTAGTCTGTCCTTCATGATTGTACTTTTCCTTGTTTATTTTTTGTCACTAAATGGTGAGTTTTACTGGCATAAACCTTTTTTGTCTTTCAGGATTTGTCATCCCTTAATGCTGGTGTGTGTTAAACTCAAAAGTAGTGCTACAATAGTTTTGTTTCCAAAAACTAAATAATTTATACTAAGCTTACTGTTCAAAAGACAGTATTTCTAATTATCAATTATTTCAATTATACTTGACCATGTGTTTTATGTTTCTACTATTCCATAGCTGCTGACTCTATGGAAAGTTACCTAAGAATGCCCCTGGAACAAGGGGCATAATTTAAATGATGAGAGATCGTTAAATAAATAATTGTGTTTAGCAGTCGGTGATGAAAAACAAACCCTGAATGAGAGGACTGCTATTTATCGTATGGGATTTTCAGCTTCCCTAACACATTCTCCCGACTAATCACCTCCTGTTAAGTGTAAATGTGTTTTCAGTGTCCTGCTACGTGCAGAGCTGTGCTATTCATTCTTTGTAATTATAGGTTAGCTTGTCTATTAAGACCTGTGAAATAAAAATAACAGTGGTGATAAAGCCATATGTGTGTATTCACATGGAAGAAATAAAACAA
This sequence comes from Hydrochoerus hydrochaeris, assembly GCA_004027455.1. Taxonomy (NCBI): domain Eukaryota; kingdom Metazoa; phylum Chordata; class Mammalia; order Rodentia; family Hydrochaeridae; genus Hydrochoerus; species Hydrochoerus hydrochaeris. The sequence continues at coordinate 161,155 of PVLA01001217.1, forward strand.
GCAAAAACACCACCTCACCTTGTTTCTACGCTACTGGTGCACCCCGGAGATTCCCCCTCTGCACCTGCCCCTCTTCTTCGCCTACCTTGGATTTTATGTCAGGGAAACCATGATCTTTACCCAAAATTCATTTTTTTTAATTATGCCATCTCCAAATTTCTTCTATAATAACAGTGTTCTTTTATCTTCAAGTTTATAATCAAGTAGTGACAGTAGTAACTGATAATCAGTCCCCACTTCAAGAGTTTCTGAAATTTCCATATATGTATTAGTTGGTGTAGCCTTTATTTCTGTAGCCTTTATTTCCACCACCTGCAAGTTCTGTTTATAAAACTATGGGTGAGTAGTAATTTCCTAAATCAGTCACCCCACTAATACACCATACAGGCTCCCGGGTGTATATTGTGTGTCTTATAAGACTGGCCTATAATTGCTCAGTTACAGGGCAGCACTGAAACCTTCCTCCTTGTGATTGCTATTTATTTGCTTTTGTTCTATGTCTCTTACAATGTGCTATTTGCTAATCTTAAAATTTTTACATCTGCCTTTGTGAAGCATTTCCACTCTTCCTTCCATTATGACAGAGAGAGAATGGACCGAGTGAAGTTATTATTACATCTCGTGGCATGCTGTTAGGGACTTGTAAATATTTATAGTTGTCCTTTTGAAGAAACTCTTCAAAAAGAGAAACTTGTCATAACTTAAAATTCTCATGACCTACTATCTCATGCTATATATCGCAAAGACATAATGCAAATTCATAGCAAATTGATATGCAGAAGGAAATAGTTTCTTTAACATATCTTATAAACAAATAAAGGTGATGATCATTCCTATTTCCTAATAAAAACATTCTTGTGTTAAGATACAGTCCTGCTCTCCTTTGGTTTGCAGAGATTCCATTTCAACTATTCCACTGAAACCTGTCTGAAGTCCATAGGTTTTGCAAAAAGGCAAAGCTTGAATAAATTCTTCTTGGATTAGATAAGTACTTAAAGATTGGGTTCAGTGCAGAACCCGTGGCCTCAAGAGCGAGTGTGTGAGAGGTTGTTAATAATACACTGAAGATGGAAGCATAATTCTTATTGAGTTGATGACTTTCTTAATTAGGTGTTGGAACATTCATTCAATTGAATTTAGTAATTTTCTGAATTACCAATCATCAGCCTACAAATGCTTATTTCAGTTAATAGATTTAAACTTAACACATTTCGTATTATAGAATTTATGTTGAATGCCACAGATTTTCTTTTTTAGAAGTTCTTTGTGGGCTTTTGAGACATGGTTTCTTTAGGTGGTTCAGGCTGGCCTTGCATTCCCCATGCAGCCCATGCTGGCCTGGAAGTCTGAGATTCTTCTGACTCAGCCCTCCCACGTGACTGGATTATAGACATGTGCCACCAGGTCAGTCCAGAGTTTTTGATAGAGAATCCTAAGGGAAATGGGAATGGTGTTTATTCTCTTTCTCAGGTGGCAATCATAAAGCGCTTTTTAAATGCAGGACTAGAGGAACACGAGTCATGTGACTTTCAGATTCAGACGAAATCCTTTTACTCTCAAGAGAAAGACTTAAATCATTGATAGAAAAAAATGTAATATCTTGATTTTTAAAAGTTTACAGTGAGAGCTGTATTTATCTAGGGCACAAACTCTTTTCCCAGTTAGTATAAAGTCACATCACTGAAGCAACTGAAAGAGCACTTGGCAAACCGAGAGACATTGAGAATAACATGTAACAATTAAACCACTGTGCCAGTAGGAAAAACAACTTATGAGATGATAAAATTAATTTATATAGTTATTAGAATGTATTAGAAAAATGTTAAAAATATTGATTAAAAACTGCATGTAAAAAGTCAGCTTTGAAAATTATACTTCCAAAGGGATATTTGTGCTGTTAATTTAGACAACCTCAACATGGATTGGCATACATGATGTTTATGAAAACTAGAGTAACAGAAATAGCATAAAGTAGGTGATATAGAGAGAAATTTTGGTACCCACAAAGCATGCCAAAAACTATCCCTGAAAAGGTATGCATATGGACTTCTGATACTTATTGTGTTTGGAAGTTTTATCAGAAACCTGATATTTTTCATGATTTTACACATAGTTATGCTTAGGTTGATAACATAATAATCAAGATGTCTTGTGACACAATTCTGTCTTTGAGGGAGTTTTGTTTTCTAGTATACAGTTCACTTAGAAATAATTCATCCAGTAGTTAAACAAAATGGTATAAGATTACCACTTCTATTTAGATTAGTGGTATCCAAAAAGAGTTTTGTCTTAGTAAGAAGGGTTTTGTTCCTATGCATTACATTTTGCACTTAATGCTACAAATAATATATACAACAGAATAACCTAATAAACTAAATTTAAAAATTTCCTTGTAGAAAATTTAGTCCTATTAGGCAATTAAAAGCAAGTATTGTTTCAATTATGAAAATTAAGTTCAGACATTACTGTATAGTTTTTAGTATAATTTTAATTTCTGTAGATAATCTAAAGTGAGACTGATCATTGTCATGTATAGCAGGTAAGTACATTTTGGTTTGAACGTACTGAAAGTTTAACTTGTGGTATTTAAAAAGTAATTTCTCAGGTACTAAGACTTCCAACAATATGGGTAAAACTAATAGTTGCCTGATTCACAGTCAGTGTCCTTTGATCCAATTGCTTACTTCAAATATTGGTCCTCTGACATTTTGCTCCATTTTCAGACACACTGCCTTATTGTGTTGTAAGGTGCCTGCCACCCGTCCACTTAATACAGGAAAAGAAAAACATCTCGAGGCTGGCATGGTGGCACATGCCTCTTCTCCCAGCAGTCTAGGAAGATCAGATGAATGATTATGAGTTTGATCCCACATGGAGCAATTTAACAACTTAGGGATTGAGATTCTGTCTCAAAATAATAATTAATAATAATCATAAATAATAATGGCTGAGGACATAGCTCAGTGCAAAGGCCCTGGGTTCAATTCCCATAGCCTCAGAAATACTCTTCTTTAGGAAGGATATATATATATATATATATATATATATATGATCTCCTTGCCCAATATGTAAACAAGAACTAAAAAGGATTCAGACTCCTTTTCTGCAGTAAGGGAAAAAGTTATTGTCAGTGAAGTTAACTTTTTTCTTTTTAAAAGATCATATTAAATGCATAGAAATAATGAGAGTTACTTTTATGATATCACACATAATCATGCTAAATAATTACAAACCAATTTATTCCTCAGTGCAATGAGTTCTGAATATATGGTAGAGAAATATGCAGATTTTTTTCTTTTAGATTATACTTTTTGTGTAGGTTCTTGTATTCTTTTAATGGGCTAAGAAAGTTGTATTTTAAATATGAGACTTTTATTGTGCTTTAGAGTTCCTTTGTGGATTTATTTGTGGTTGTTTCTTGAGTTTCGGATTTACAAAAGTAGTCAAATGAATGAAAACCAAATAGACAGGAAGGCTGCCACGTTGGAAATGTAAGCTGTGCTGTGGATGCTGTATCCTGAGTTTTATTTTCTATAGAATGATTTAGAAAACTTTGGTGCAAAGACCTTTAATCAATTTTATTGGCTTCTATGTATTGGGTGAAGGCAAATTTGAAACTATTGGTTGTGGTTTGGGATCAAGAAGAGATCAGGGAAGACAAAAGAGTTGGAAAGAGAGAAAGAATTATAGGCTGGAACATAAAATAAAATATCCCCTTATACCAGACAGGAGAGACTCACCGATTTTGGATCTGTAGAACGTGTGAAGTGTGTTTCTATTAGAATGGAAATGCCTTGCTTTCTGTATTATAAAGAAAGCAACTGACTTTCTATTCACGCTTCAGCCTTACCTTTTATCATCAAAGGTGCTGCTATTTTAGTGTCCCATCCTGAAATGTGATGACAGCACATGACCTTCACAGGTTCTGAGTGGAATCCGGCGGCTGCTAACATGCTCCACACCTGTGTTTCTCTCAGGCACAGTTACTTAGACGCAGGCTAACGTTACGTCAGCTGTGTTAATGATGCTGTATCATCAAGTGATAGCATGATCACAGCTTCTGACACTGATTTTCTTAGGCACGCTATCAGTTTTCTTATAAAGTTATTACGTTCCGCTTTTCTTCCATTTTATTTTGACTGTGAGGTTAATTTTCATTAAGCCTGACTGAAATACTGAGGGAAAAATAGAGAATCTGACAACTTCAACAAGGAAGGGAAGAGAAATGTGGCAGAAGATTTCACAACAAATGTACAGGAAGGTAGGGAGGATAAATTGACTCTATGGTTAAAATTAAAGCAAAGGAATAGAGGCTTGTCAATTCCTCTCTGAGGAAATACAGCGGTGTTTCCGGTGTTCATGCAAGGATGTCAGATGACTCTTTACTTGCTATCTAGACTTTCACTTAGAGCGTCAAGCTCCCTGGCAATGTATAATGAAAACTGTGTATCTATTTTATGAGTTTTATAATTTGTTGGAAATATTGTAGATAATAAAATGCATGAATAAAACAGAAAAGTTTCAATTATGTTTCCTGTATGATTTACTGCAAATTTAGATTTGCAGTATGATGTGACATTTTTTAAAAGTATTATTCATTAAAAATGACTCTTATCTATGCCATATGGAAAGAAATCCATTCTATGTGTACACGTATAAGTGAATACATGTGTGTATACATTCGTGCATCTATTTTATTCATTGCTTTAATTCAAATAAATGAGTTTAGACTGAATTGGATCAAAGTGATTATCCCAGTAAGAAGTATCCCTTCAAGATCTGCTTACTTAGTGTTGAGGAAAGGATTTTAAAGCCATGATAACTGGAAAATGTTGAGCACTATGTGCCCACTCCAAAGAAGTGCTAAGCAGATGAATGTATCTTGGAAGTCTCTGGAAACTAGAAACTTAAATCAAATTTGCCACTTTGATTGTATATTGAGAAATTGTTTGTATTATGCTTCTGGTACTTACATGTTAACATTCTTTAATGCATTTTTTAACTAAAAGCATAAGTAAGACATAAAAATGTCAAAGTTGTTTAAGGCCTATACTGGCTAAATATTTAACATAATTAGAATTTTCTTTGTTTTTCTTCTGTCTGAAAATAAACATGGCAATTTAAGGAGGTTTAAAGTTCATGTCTCAATGATATTGTGGGTCACTGATCAGTGGTATCAATATAACATTCTAATGATGAACTAGAAAATATTTTAAAATTTGGAAAATTTAAAAATAGAATATGGAATATGATTTAGAACACATCCATAATCATGATTTTTAGGGACAATATTTTATATATTTTATTATATAACCTTTGTATATTTTTGTTTTAATTGAATTCATACTGTGTATGTTTTAGATTTTGTTTTAAAATTTTATCATAGATAACATTTCTCATGTGAAAAGATGATTCTGCAAAATCATCCTAATGAATATAGAATATTTTGATTTTTGCATCATATGTAAAACTTTACAGCTTTATAGATTTTGGATATTATTGTAATTTTTATTTAACACACAATTAAAAATATCTACATATAGTAGTATTGTAAATCAGATTTATCTTTTTATTACATAATGGCAGCCAACTTAAGTTATTGAAATTTTTTCAAATTTTAATTTCTATGACCACAGAATTCTTATTGATGATAAAAAGCACTTCAAAATTACATATAAGATCAATTTAACAGATGCTTAATAGGTAGGTAATAAACGTGTCACATTTTAATTTGAGTTTTATAGTAAATGAGAAGATTTTTTCCAAAAGTGTATCTTTGTTTTGATTTTTGCTTTGTTCATTTCAGATTTTCTCATTTTTCTATAGCTTTTAAATATTTAGGGTTTTTTCAGTATTCATATTAATACTAGGATCTTCTAAGATTTTATGAAAAGTATAAGCTTTGCATTATTTAAATAAATAAGCAATTCCTATCCAACTTACAAAGTAGTAGCCCATTTCCCTCCTTCTGGTAAAGATATTATATTTGCAAACTTTGAGCATGTCCAGATTATCTGACATGAGCTTGTCATTAGTGTTTCTGAGGGAAAGTCATCACTAATCACTGAGTGCATGAAGTACACAGGTTCAGGTGACATTTCTATTCCCACAGCGTGATGGAGACCGTCAGACTTGCTATTACCTTTTAGTAATCTATCAAACACATATTCAAGATGAAACTCAGATCTCATGGCACTTTTTCAAGAGCCAGTTAATTTGGACACACCAAAACTTTTACGTAATTATTATTCTCGGATTGGCTGATAAAATCTAACTCATTTGTACAAATTTCCATGGAGTGGTTCTGAAAAATAAAATATTCAAAGGAAAAAGTCAAAGAACCTGAGACTCTAAAAATGCAATGGTCAGTTTAGGTTGCAGTAGCAAAAACCATTTACTGAGAAGTCCTGGAGACTTGAAATCCAAGGCCAGCTGGCTGATAGAATTGGTTTCTTGTGAGACCTCTTTTCTGGCTTTGAGACCAGTACTTTGTTACTGTGTTTTCACAAAGCTATTGCTTTGACTATGGGCAGAAAGAAAGGCTTGTCAGATTAGGTTGCCGACTGAATGACCTCATTTACTTGTTTTTATTTTTTTTGAACAAAAAGAGAAAACAATGATACAGAATTTCAAAACAGAGTAATAGGAGATTAACAATGGTTAGTATGTTGTGTATTGTTGTCTTCAAAGTAGTTGTTCAGATTGTCAGACATATGCATGAAAATATGATCAAACAATGAAAGCACAAACCTTGTTGCTCTAAAAGAGATTAACAGTATAATTATCTATCATATATATATATATATATATATATATCTTTTAATCTTTTTCCTTCTTTCTTTTCTTCTTTCCTCCATTCCAATTATGCTTTCCCTTTTTAAGATGTTTCCTCCCCTTTTACTTTCACAATATCTATTATACATTTTTGGATTCCACTAACTCCTTCAGTATTTTAAACTAGGGAGACAACATGATGTTCACCCATGTGAGTCTGAACCATTTCACCCATGAGCACGATCTCAATTACCTATCATTTACCGTCAAAAAAGTCCTGGATTATCCTTCTTTATAGCTGAGTAATACTCATTGTATAAAAATACCATATGTTTCTTATCCATTCTGCAGTTGATAGGCAAGCTACTCTTGCTTTTTTCTTGGGTTTCTGTTACTTGGAGTATTGTTTTCTGTCCTTTAATTCTCAGTCAATCTTACAAAAAGTGCTGAAAGACATTCTAGAAAGAGATAAAAATGATCACAATTCTAAGAACAACAACAGAAAGAAATGACCAAGCAGGGCAAGCAGTGAAACAGGGGAAAAGTAGGGAACCAACAGCAGGAAAATAACATGACCAAGACAAGCCAATACATATCAGTTATAACCATTAATGTAAATGGCTTTAATTCATCAATAAAAAGAAACACAGGCAGAGTGGATCAAGAAACAAAATTCATCAATATGCTGTATACTAGAAACATTTTACCCAAAAGGAAATGTGTAGACCTCATTTATTTTCAGTGACCACCTTAAAATACTTGTATCTATAATTATAATTAGTGTTTCAGCAAAATAGTTTTTGGTGGGGAAGTGGGTTTCAGGGTCTCACAAGTATTTTAAGTTTCTATTCTATGTTATACAAAGGGTAATAAAACTCTGAGACACTGGATTGTAAAAAGCAAAGAAAAAAATCAAATGTGAATTAAAATATTAATAAATGAAATATTCCAGTAAACCTGTTTCCTCTGTTTTACAATTGATTTCAACAGCTAGAAGGTAAACATATCCTCAGGAGGAAAGCTTGACACTAAAGAACAGCTCAGTGGCAATGGGATGGACTAATCTTTGGTGCAAATGTGCATTTATTTTAAAAGTCAGGAGTATATCAGGACTTCTTAAGAGTAAATGCATCCCTTCATTGTGTCAAAGTAAATACAGTTAGGTTTATTTTTTTCTGCATGTAACTTCTTACATACCTTTACAAGTTTGAAAAAAAATATTGATATACAGCCTCCAGAAGCCATCTGCCAGCCTCCTTTTCAAATTCTGCTGGGTCAGTTAGGAAGTTTTGGTCTTAGAAAATGCATTCCTCCAAGACAATTCTAACAGATGGTTTCCCTTGATGGTTTCCTACACTGCCCTGTGTATTACACAATGGGTTGGATTCCAAACCATCTGAGAATGTGCCCAGGAAATTCGATTAATTTTCCTTTTGTGTTTTAATTTTCACCCATGTGAAGCACATATTCATGGTGGAAAAACATCTAGGAAAATTACTACTTCTAAAGTGATCTCATTCCTGTATCCAGCCACAGCAGAAACAATTCTAGTGTTCTGATGGTCAGGGTGATTTCTTCTATTTCTCTGTCCATGCCCATCTAAGAATTATCATCTTAAAAGTGAGTATTATTTTCTTCCCTACATATTACAATATTTATATATGAAGTTTTCTGTTTTCCCTGAAACTGCAGTTGTTTAATGTATGTGTTTGTGTGATTGAGTATGTATTATTTTAAACAGAAAAAAAGGAAAAAGGAACAATGAAACAGTTTCAAAACAGTGGGGGCTGGGGATTTAGCTCAGCGGCATAAGTGCCTGCCTTGCAACTGTGCGGTCGTGAGTTCAATCCCCAGTACAAAAACAAAACAAAACAAAAACAGGCTAGTAAGAAAGTCACAATAATTAACACACAGTGCATTGTTATATTCATAGTAGTTCTTCAGAGTACAAGATCTAGGCATGAAACATTATCCAGAAAATTACTAACATAAAACTTTCCCCTCAGTGAACCAAGAGAAACTAACTGTAGTTTGTCTGTATAATTTTAAATAGCAATGCACACCAAAAACTTCAGTTTAATCCATGAAATAAGCATTTTTAAGGTATTTGGAGTCTAGTTTTAGTTTGTTATGTTATTTCTTTTTTCAAAGTTAGTATGAAATTATAACATTAAAAGCTATCAGTGAACATTTACAGTGCTAGGGCCAGATGCAATGTGGCAAATAAATGAGGGATCCAGTGCTAGGGCCAGATGCAATGTGGCAAATAAATGAGGGATCCATTAGTTTTCTTGGACTAAAGATTTCCCCTTAGTATTTGAACTGTGAGAGATAATTGAAGAAGAATATAGTAAGCAAAGCCCAAAATTTGTAGCAAATGGCAGGTCATTCTTAAGTCATTTGATTTTTAGTTAGCAGAAAAACTGAATAGCAAACTTATGGCAGTTTGATATGATTTTTTACATTTCAGTATCCACTTAGGGTTGGGGTATGGCTGAGTGTAAGGGCATTTTATTAGCACGCATTGGGCCCTGGGTTGCATTTTGAGCACCTCTAAATAAATAAATAAATAAATAAGCACTTTGACTGCTCTGGAGATGCATCTAGGGTAGCAAGCGTAAGTGCAGAAAGACTATTTAGGAAGACATAACTTTCGTTTGTGAGCAAGACAATGAAAATTAGTCAAGAGAATTAGAGGTCTTTCTGGAGAGAAATCACTGCTTTACAGAATATTTTGGAGATGCAGTTGACAAGACATAAAAGAAGACAAAGCCAATATTGAGAATGATGTTATTCTGAGTAACAATAGTCATCAGATTTGGACATAGGGATCATAAATTTAACATGTGTGGGATCCAGATATCTTTAAGATAACTAAGTATTAGCCATGAAATAAATTGAATAACTAGAACTAGAGTATTTAGGAGAAAGAAGTATGCTAGGTTATAGATATAAATATATCTGAGTGAGATTACCTAGGAGGTCAGAGATGGACAAAGAATTGAGAGGCTAATTCACACAGCAGCAGTATATATAAGGAAGTCAGAGTTTACAAAGTCAATTACTTTTGAAGTCCTACCTAAAGGCATAAAATCACCATTACTATACTTTTAACGTACTTTTAAAACAACCATATTAAAAGAGAGAGGTGTGAAATTTCTTGGAGACTCAGGGCTGGTCATCATAGTTAGAAAAATGGAGAATTTATTTATGTTGCACTTAAATTTTATTGAGAATTTTGTAGTATCACTTAACTAGTTTTAGATTTTATATCCATCATAGCAATTGTTCTCTCACAAAGATGTGCTGAGAACAGAGCAATAGGGAACAGTCTGTAGATAAACTTATTAAAAGTCTCTACAGCATTCACATAACACATTTGGTATATGTCACCTCCTCTAGGAATTATTAATGACCAGAGAAATGATGAATCATTTACTGCATAAAGAAGTGTGGTATTTCCACAATGCTGCATAAGGAATCATTCCACACTTGTGGCCAGAAAAGTAAATATGTCATGATAGTGGCTTTTTTTTCTCTGCCTTTGCATATCTAACTTAGTTTCTATAGAATGTTGGAAAAGGTAAGGTGCAAGGGTTCTATTCAGATTCCCATTTCAGCAGACATGTTGAATATGTTACTCTACCAAAATAATACAAGTACATTGGCAGGTGTAGAAAACTGTAATCTTGATTATTGACTTTTACTCTGAAACACTTTGAAGTCTGGTTGTTATCATATGACGCCTTAAAGCTGCTGCTGTTAAGATTTTTGAGATTCTCAGAGAGATAAAAAGAAGGAAATCTCTGAAATTTGGTGGGGTAAGTTGGACAGATTTCATGTTTCTTTCTCTGTGATTTTAATAATGCCCCAGAGGGTTGACACCTGATATATGCAAAAAACATTAAAGCATTTGGGTTAATGTTTAATGTTTTCTTTATCCTCTCAAACTATAACAATGTTATTAATAAACTATATTTTCTATAATGTTTTCATTGATATGACACATTACTTTTATAATATTCGTCATGTTTCCCTTTATTATAGAATACATTGGCAGAGAGAACTAATTTCAAATTTCTAAAATAGAAACTACCAATGTGAAACACATGCATTTTTAAAATTTTCATACCTATACTAAGAAAAAGCAAAAAGAAATGGGTAAAACTATTTTAATAATGCTTTGTTCTGAAATATAAATTTCAATAGCTAATTAATATAAACATTACTGAGATATTTCACATCTTTTATACTAGGCCATCAGCATATTCCATATATTTATGACTCACGGCATATTTCTATTCAGACAGGAAATACATTTCAAGGTTGCAATAACTTTGTTTGACAAGTGGCTACCAAATGACATGAAGAGTTAAAGAAAAATATTTAAAAATGACAAGACTTCTAAAAAACTTCTTGCTGTACCAATAGATGTGTGCGAATGTAAAGATAAAAATAAAGATCATGCATTTCAAAACCGCAAATAAAAGAAGAGGCAGGATACTGGCCCAAAACACACAACTCAGCCTCATTATTTATATATGAACTCAGTAGAAATGAAATTTTTCAAGGATAAAATATAGCAGAAGCCTAGATAAAAACTGACAAGATTCTCACCCCTGCAGGTCATTCACAACTTCAAGTAAGAGATATTGATATGGAAGCAAAATGAATGAGATCAGATCCTGATCACTCATGGAGACTAAAGAATGACTCAGAATGGCATACAGGTTCAAGGAAAATTAATTAAAAATAAAAAAACTTATAAGTTAACCAAAGAATATCCTAGGCAGTGGCAAGAGTTATATCTTTATTTAATTATCTTTAAATTTCAGGAGTAACTAGAGAATATTGGTGTATCTTTTGATAACAGTAAAAATTAATTGTGATTAGATAAATGAATAACAATGTCTGAGGAATGCAGGAACATTAAAAAAATGCAAAAATGTGGGCTTTTATGTTAGCTTTATATACTACTTAAATCACCCAAATTAAAAAAATTCTGTATGTCACAGATAGACAGATTGTCCAAATAACCTGGTATATGCAGAGTATCTTATATAAGTAATCTCTTAGTCTGTCCTTCTGATCTCAGCTTAGTGGTACTGTGATTCCTACAACTATGATAAATGAAATCTAAAAATAAGATATTACTAAAAGTGGCATTTAAACTATTAAGAATTAATGCATACATATTTTTTCTGTGGAACAAATTAGGGCAGCTTTTCTCTTTGGAGAACTGATTCATTATTTCATAATATAGATACAGAGTCTAGTTATTTTTATCAAGTAAAATATATGATTTTTAAAATTTTCTGGGCTAGCAAATTCCCTCTGAAAGTTATAGTCTAGAAGAAAAAAAATAGGTGTAATGAAATATTCTTTAAAAGCTCTCCAAGTATGAAGAATACTGAATTTCCTGAAAGGGCTAAATAAAACTTTACTATAGTACAAGTACCAAATATTTAGCATCAACCCCAAATTTATTGAGTCTCTTTTTTCCTTGCAAGAATGTCACACAGGGAAAAGTGAAAGAAGGATCAGAGTCTACTTTTGTGAGTGTAGGTTTCTTAAATCGTTTGACATAGTTTTATTGTCATATAAGCAGATACCAGCAAAGTTGCATTCCTTTCTAGAACCTGCAGTCAATGTGTAGGTGTTTGCCTGCTTGTTCTTTTGTTTGTTCGTTTTAAATGTATTTATGTGGTTTCTCTAGGCACAAGTACACAATTTTGGCAATTTCTTCAGAACATAATGATTTTAGGTAATTTCTCTCTTTGAGAAATATGTAAAAATTCTAACCAGTTTAACAACATTGCTGCCTCACAACACTGTATTTTGTGAAGCATAGAAACACTATAGAGATTTTTTTTTCCATCTTTTTGTAGTACACTAAGAATTCTGGCTTTCCTCAGAAATTCAGATTCCCTGAGTGGTGCTTCCATTGCACCTGGCTTTTAGCATCCTCAGTACACAGCCCACATCTGGCTCCTCTATCCTCTGCTTCCCGTGGAAAGTGAGCCCCTTACCCTGCCCCTCAGCGCTGGGCTTTGTGCTCTCAGAGTATCCAGCCTTGGCCCACGTTCACTCATTTCAGCTGTGCTCTCATCATTTTTTTGTGCATCTTGTGTTTTTTTTCCTTTGTTCCTGTTAACATTTCACCACAGAAATCCCAGTAAAATCAACAGGGATCTGTACTCATATTTTATCAGTCTTGTTCTGCTCTCAGCTCAAGGGTCCCTAGCTAAGCATTACATTAGTGTGCTTATTAGAAAACAGAATTGTCTGTCTTTTGCTGCTATAAACACAGTAACAATGGGCGTGTTACTGTGGTGTGATGTCTTGGACTCTTTCTGGAAGATGCTCAGAAAGGGAAAAGCCGGGTTGAGTGGAATTTCTAGTTTTAGATTTTGATGGCTCTCCATAGTGGCTTCACCAGTATGCATTTCCGCCAACAGTGGAAAAGGATGCCCTTTCCCTTGTTGTTTCTGCAGCATTGCTCTTTTGTTTGTTTATTTTGTTTTATATAGAACTCCTAACTGCTGAATCTTGGAAGTGGGCTGTATGCCCATCAACAGATGAATGAATAAATAAAGTGTGGTACTTATCCATAATGGAGTACTACTGCTTTGCCTTAAAGAAGGATATATTTGGGTCCTTTGAAGAAAAATAGATGCCCCTGGAGACTACAATATTAAGTGAAATGAATCAGATAGATACACAAGCTTAACTGCAACACAGCTTCCCTCACAGGTCAATTGCAAAGTGTTAATAATTTAAAAAAATATCTAAAGATAGAATGTTCTTTTGCCAGTGGGAAGGGGATTCTAGAAATGGAGGAAGATGGAAGGGAAGAAAAATTATTCAGATATGTTAACAACCAATACTGTTCCCTAAGATGAATGTAAAGATTATGTACTGAAAATGTTCACTAATAAAAATTAGAATAAAATATGATTTTTTTAAAAAGTGACTACTGTAGAATATATACAACTTTGATAAAGAAAATCATGTCTTAAGACAGAGTCAGTGATACCTCACAATCTTTTCCCCTACTCCTCCTTCTTTATTCTTCTTCTCTTTCCTGCCCTTTCTTGCTTCCTTTTTCTTTTCCAGCTGTAGTTTCCTCTTCTGTTTTGACCGTCCTAGGGGACCTGAGCTCAGTTCCTGACACTCACCCTCGTAGATATCCTGGACTTTTTCTTCACTGAGAAAACACGTCAGCAGTGACGTGATCTCTTAGCTTTCCTTCTTCAGTCTCTGACGCACACCTTCAGATTTAATTATGTCTACCTTTCATTCCTCTTATTCCTGAAAATGAAATGCTTTCCTTCTTTTCCAGGGTTATTCCTCTCACCAAGGCCTCACTTTATACTTCTCTCACATAGGTTAAGGCACTGATAGATGAAAAATCTCCTCCTCTTTGAATCTGCAAATTCCCCCAGCCCCTTTTTAAAGCAGAATAAAATGTTTGCCTCTCCCTGTTGTGAGGAACCCTTTCTGCAGTCCTGTATTTATCTTGAAGCAAATTCACCTCAATTCTAATCACACTCATATTTTCAAAGAACACTAAGTTCCCCATCACCTGTCAGTCATCGGCACTCGGATAGGCCTTTCCCAGTACTTACTTGTCAAGGGAATTCTGAATCATGGACCACAATATTCTCTAAGCTCTTTACATAAACTGCATTATCATGTTGCTTCTCCTTCTTGGCTACTCATGAATTAAATCACTGATGATCATAATCACCCTTTTTTATTTAATGTGTTCCTTTAATGCTGGTGTCTTCATTTGGATCAGCCCTTGGCAGTGTACTTCTGCCATGGGAGATTCTTAGGTGGTTTCTTTTACTATGGCTCCAATGACAACATAAGCGATAAAATTTCATCACTATATGGCAAAACTAAGGGAAGGTCTTCAGCTTTAGGAGAACGTAATGATGATGAAGGCCGTGGTCATAATGATAATGATATGTTAGTAAAATGATGGCGCGGCCTTTCAGCCACCTCACGCCAGCGATAGCCCGCAGTAAGGGGGAACACACCTAACAAGGAGACTCTAGGGCATCTTCATAAAAGGGTATTACCAAGGACTTATTTCAGGATTTCGGCTTGAACTGTGTGATTTGTGGGAGGCATCAAGTAAATGGTGCCTGGCTCTGAACTGGAAGCTGTGTGGAAGCAGGCGTAAATCTATGACTTGGTGTCTTAATAAATTTCAGCTAGAAGGAAAGTATAATAGACTGAAGCCAAACTCTAATAGGTACATAAAAACACTGTGTATCTCCAAGGTGGGGAATGCATTTGATATTTTGTGGTTTATTTAATAAAATTTCTTTCATGCTTGGATATGATTATGAACTGATCCGTTTTCTGTTTCTGTTTTGCCTCACTTTATGACAATCACAAATCGGTAGATGCTGATGCTCCTGACAAAGTATTTATGTTCAGTAGGAGAACATTGTGTCTTTAGCTGTGAGCACCAGGCCAGATCTTCAACAGAAATGCTTTGCTGTTGGAGTACAGGGGCAGCATTTTACCTATCAATAATGTTGACTATAGAGCTAGAACTCTGTTTACTGCAGTTGCTGTTTAGGGTATATCAGGCACAATTTTATGTATATATCACAACACTATGGGATAGGAATTCTGAGTTTCTCCATTTTACAGAGGGGAAGTTCATAACTTAAAGTGAAAAAGGTGGTAATTTTCAGAGCATTGATATATCATCTATTTCTATTACAACTCCCATGTTCTTCCAACTGAACTTATCTCTGGGGGTTTGGACACTTCATTTTGCCCCACCTTTCCTGTGATTAATTTTCAAAAGAACAGCTCAGGATTGCCCGGTCTTCTGCCCTGACTATGTCCTTTTAACTTCTTTACCCTGGGGTATGTGTACTGCCACTGATGCCTCTTTAAGAGCAAGTGATTTAAAACTTTCAGAAGGCAGAGTGTGGTGGCTCAAATCTGTAATCACTGGTACCCAGGAGGCTGAGGCAGGAGGAACACAAGTTTGAGGACAGCTTGGGAAATTTAGCGAGACTGCTAAAATAAAAATAGGTTGCGGATGTAATCAGTGGTAAAGTACTTGCCTAGAATGCATGAAACCCTGAGTTCAATCCCCAGAGCTGAAAAAAACAACACAACAAATTCGGAGGAAATTTTTGATCTTGAGAGATGGGGCTTATTCTCCTTTGCTTCTTCTGCATGAGTTAACATGAAATACAAAAGCACAGTCTGTTGCAAGAATCAAGACTCCAGTGTGCTTGATTTAATGTTTGTTTGTTTTTCTACTTCTATGAATCACTCTACTTTTCCCTCACTTTTGCTTCCCTGAAACATATGTTCAAATAGCTTGAAGCATGCAAGCTTTTGCACCAGATTCTGTTTTGTGGGGAAGTCTCGGGCAATTCAATTCCAGGAATCCGCCTGGATTTCCCATTCTTCGCATCACTTATTACAAGGAGCATAAAGGAAGAAAAGCTTATCTTCAGAATAAAATAAGCTTCAGTTAGAGTTTGGATGTTACCACCATTAAGCAATATAGCTTAGAAGATCTACTTAATCTCTCTTATTCTGTTTTTAAAATGAGAGTAAGCATACTTACTAGGTCAGAAACAGTAACTTTCTACCAAGGGTTAAGACAAATTGAGCAGTGTTTGCTGTCACTCTCTGCCAGGGTTAATCCAAAGCTTATCACTGTTGATATTGTTGGTTAAATCATCATTTGTTAAGGGAAGGCTGTCCTGATATTGTATGATGTTCCACACCTCTGACCTCTACATTCTAGACAAATAATACCCTTTCCCAGATGGGATGACAAGTTCCTTGGAGGAAAAAATTTAAGACCACTGGTGTAAACTATCAGTCCTTTATAGATGAAGACTGTGTTATCATGACATAAATCCCCAGTGCCAAATATGATTTTGAGAATACAATAGTTGTTCCATAAACATTTTTTAGTAAATAAACAAATTACTTTCCTAATTTTTATTTTCATTTTCATATACATCATATTTTTATATATGGGTCAATAGCTTTGCTTTATCATACATTTGTCTATTTCTGCAATTACATTGTATGTTTTCACTTTGTCTTTAATGCTGAATGAATAATATAGTAGCTGCTCAACAAATATTTACTGAATTATATCTAGTTAATAAATTAATGTCAATAAGTTCTAGGAATATATTTAGATCACATGTCCTTATTCATTTTTGAGATGTTACGTTATTACAGTGTTTGCTTTCATAGTACACAGGGCTTATCCTTTGTAGCATTTAAGCCAACTACAATTAACACGAGTCACATAATTGTTTTCTATCTGCCTCAATAGATTACAGGAGATGAGGTCATAGCTGCTGCCTGCTTTGTTTTGCCTACAGAGTGGCCAATGCAGAAACAGGTTGTACATTTAATAAATTATAAATCTTTATAAATGAATGAGTAAATTGTAAAAAAAAAAAATTCTTGGTAACTGTATGTGAGTAGTTAGGCATTTGGAGAATTCAGTTCAAAATATGTACTATGATTCATTGATTTATATGCAACAGACATCTTTGAACTAGCATTACTTGATTTGAAAAAAATTTCACCATACTAGCAAAGAAATAATTTAAGACTCTAAATCTCTTCAGAAAATAGAAAACTGAAGCTATCAATACAGATGTTCAATATCCCAAATTTGCAATCCCCTGTTCCTCATCATGTTCATTTTTTTTCTAGCACTAACGAATTAATGCACAATCTTAATTGATATACTGACCTTGAAAAGGCCAGAAAATAATCTGGTCTGCCAGCTTCATTATCTTTGGCTCTATTAGCAGAGGAAATTTGACAATAAAACATGAGATAATAATAATTAATCTATGTATTGATGTTATGAATGACACTTCCATTTAGTAATCACTATAATTCCTAACACTGTATCCCACAAAAACATTTGTCTCATATTCTAAATATGAAATAGGCAGATTTATTCTATTGTCTCCAATTATTCATTAATACACATTTTTAGTTGTAATAAAGAATATTTTATTGGCATTTCAGAGAACAGCATATTGTTTAAAACCCTAAATTTATGTCTTTGGAGAAATGGTTTCACTTCAGAGGAAATCAGCATGCTGTTTTAAAGAATATTAAAATGGGAGCAAGGAAAAAAATATCTCTTCTCATATACATTGCTATGCATTTGCTTTCCTTACTATGGTTCCCTGCTGTTCTCAATGGGGATTCCAATCTTAGAATATGAATAGACATCCCTAGTACAGAAACTGAAGCTCAAAATTGTTCGGGAAAAGCTGAGATATGGCCTTTCATTTGACATGAAATTGGAAGCAAAGAAACCATAATAAACAGCCTGCAATAAATGATCTCTAATGGAAGTAGGCCGCATTTTTTATTAACTGACTTAGAATGTTCTGATGGAAATACTATGTCAAAACAAATTTGAAAGTGATCCTAACTGCAAGCAGTCATATTAGGCACCTGTTGGTTCTTTTATACCTTGCATAACTTAATGAAAAAGACAATCATCTCTTACAAAAGTGTATGGCTCTGTTCCCAATAGGGAGCAAAAATTACAAAAGTAATAAATTGTCATCTCAACTTAAAAGCTACCGTTATTTATGTAGACATTTTATTTTAGCTGAGAGAGTCTTTATTATATGTACTTTCAGTCTTATTTAGTTTCTTACAAATATGCAATATTTGCCGGGCCAAAAAATTAGGGATTCTTTTCTTTCTTTTATTTATTATTTTTATTTTCATTGCTCATAGGATCAAATCCAAATTCCTAACATATAAGTGGGTTTTTTTTTGTACTTTCTGATCTAACTAGCATTTCTCCCTTTGTTTCATCTCTGAGTTCTATGCAGTATCAGAATATCCACAATGCCCCGTTACACACATAGCTATCAGATTCATGAGAAATGGCTTCAGGACTCACAAACATACCCAAATTTATAACTGATCAATTCCTTGTACTAAATGACCTATTATTGGCTTATCATCTCTACACATTCCCCCATACACAGTAAGTCATCTATCTGTGACTTATAAAACTGAACACCATCTAATTGTTATTTAAATACTGGTCCTACTATACTATTTAATGAATATTACAAGGAAAAATACCTTAGATATGTTCAGAATAAAGACACAAATATTGGTCAGATATTTTCTGCTCATGACTGGTTGAATCCATGGATAGAGAGTCCACAGATAGAGAGGATTAATCCACATTATTTCAGACTGTGAGATGACACCCATGATGTTGTTTTCCTTGGAAATTCTTCCTGACCTCTCCAATCTTACCTTAGGTCAACATTTTCTCCCCTCCAAAGTATGCGCTGACCCTTCCAGGTGAGCTGAGCTGCTCGATCCTCCGTATGCCTACCTCCTTCTGCAAGGCTATTCCCACAGGCTCCTCCCTGGAGCCATTACTAAGGGGCCAATGCAGTGGAACCAATGGTGTCACCTCCCTGTATGCTGATGGCACAGCTGTAGAAAGTGACTTCAGCTCCTCACTTGGCTAAGAGCAGCACTAATGAAATAGACCATACTCAGAAAAGAATGATAAACCTGTGGTATCACATACTTCCATTTATGTTAGTAAAAATGAGATTAATTAAAACAATACTCTTCTAAGACTGAGATACAATCAAACACATACATGCTTAAAGGAATATGAAGAATTGAAGAAAGCATTCCTTTCATCAGTACAAAGCATACATTTTTCTCTCAGTGAGTTAAAATGATTACTTAGATCATTCTGTATAGCTCTAATATAGTGGAGAGCAGATTTCATGTCAGTATTGGGAAAACTATCTTTACAAAAAGAAATACCAGTAGTCTATTATTCCTTATATGATTAACTGCCAATAACTGAAATATATGAAAGTAATTCTTGCAAGTATTTAGAATTAAAAACAAGAAAAGCATAAAGTAAAAGTCTAATATTGCCTTTGTAAACACAACAATTTATGGTATCTCCCAAAGGCATTGTATAAAGTATGCTAAAAACACGCAATGAATATTTAAGTTAAAAATCATTTGCTACAGTAAAAACCGCATTACTATTAATCCCCATCAAGATACTCTTATCATACCATTTTTTCAAAAGCATTATTGGAAATCCCTTTTTTTAATGCGTCTTTGTGAGGTGTGATCCCAAATACAGTTAATACTCTGCCAAGTGCCAAACAACAGAACGGTAGGCTTGTAAAGATATGGCAGGGTGTCCTGGTCCGCCTTCGCTCACTGGGATCTGGTACTTTGTGACTTCTAGCTTTTCCCCAAAGTTAAAAATGACCATGAAACCTAAATATTTCAAAGCAACTCAGGACACTGAGGTAACCCCAACTACGAGGGTTCTACGAGTTGTAGAATCGCTTCTGAAAGTGATGAGACAATAGAAATGAGTGTGTTCAGAAACAGGGGAAATATTTTTGAGAGGGATGGATAGCAGTATTCCTTTTCTATAACATATTATTAAACTGTAAACATTCATTGTATTTTTATCACATCTCATGAATATAAAATATATAAAAAAGTACATTGTTGAAACTGAGATAATTCTTGTTATTCTCTGTTCAGAACCTTGCAGTATACACCTACATGTGTATGTGTGTGTGTGTGTGTGCATACAGTGTATGTGTGTATATATTTCCTTAGCCTGTATTGATTACACTAAATTATTGATTTTTTTAATACTAGCAATGTTGTCATGAGCAGTTTTATACATGGGTACTTTGATGTACCTTGCAAACTTTTCTCCAAAGATTTAATATTAAAGAAAAAAATGAAGTAATGATCTTCTTTGTGTGATAAAGATTTAATCAGTGTAACTTTCAGAAGTTTTTATAGAAAGTATTACTTTGGTGGAAGTCAGTCTTAACTAAATGATCTCTAAGATCCTTCCTGTATTTTTATGTAATAACACATGAACTATAGCTCCTGTAACTTAGGTGCATATCACAATAACATGCATAAATAAGAAAAGTATAAAATAAAAATAAAAGTCTAATATTGCCTTTGTAAATTCTACAATTTACAATATCTCCCAATGGCTTTAAATAGAGTGTGCCAAAAATACTCAATGAATATTTAAGTTAAAAAATCATTTACTGCAGTAAAAAAACATGTTACTATTAATCCCCATCAAGATACTCTTATAGCATTTTTGGAGATAATGTCCAGATCACACCCCTGAAGACTTAAATCAGAATCTTTAGGGATGAGTATTCTTCTTTACAAGAGGGTCCTAGATTATTCTAAGGCCCCATTAGTGTTGAAAATTGCAAATATAAAGCTCAAGCCACTATATATTAATTATCAATACATTTTTATAAATGGCATCAGATAACGTTTAAGCTTTAAGGAATTGATTTTCTTCTCTTCTAGTAAAACACACGGAGTGTGACAATAATTTAAAGTGCTGAAACCAAGTAGAAAGAATAATGTCAATACAAGAATTTGGTAAATGCTGGTCATTTTCTCAGAACATGTATTCTTTCTTTCCATTTCCCTATCTGAGCATGCCTTACTAAGGGGCACAAAGAGCCCATGGCTGCCTTTTCTCATTGTTATTCATTGGTCCAGGAAGCCGAGATGGGCATCTCAGTTTATTTAATCAGTAGTTCTCTACAAGAAGGTTAGGAATCATCTCTGTGTATCAGAACTGATATGTAGCAACGTCCATCAGAAGAGATTAGTAGCCCCTGTCAGGGTAGATGCTGCGGGGTAGAATGAAACCTGAAGGTGGGTTAAGTAATTGGGTTCTTGTTCAATAAAAGTGCTTGTTTGTGCTGTGTAATGAAAGATCTTTGGTGCAATGGATGTTTGAATCCAAATACCCTTCGGATTTTCTGATGGATAAAGAGATAGGGGTGAAATGGATTTAATTTAGAAATGTTGAAAAACTTTAAAGAGATTAGAAAAATTGGTAAATGCACTTTCTTTTTTTTTTTTTTTTCAAAATCAAGATTCTTTGTGACTTATCAGGATCAGTTTGTTTGAAAAAAAATTGACATTGAAACTTTTGTGTTGCTTTTGTTTCTGTTGCTTTTCTTTCTCCAGTCTGTTTGCCATGGTTAGTTGACCTTTGAGACTGAGGTTATGAAGATGATAATGGCGAAAGTGTTATCTCCTAGTCCATGCACAGTAACCTGAATGGTCATGATGTCACCTTTGGGTCTCATTGGGTTGTCACAGCTTCTGTGATGGCAGAGCACTGTAAGAGAACAAACTGTTCATTTTGCTTCAAGTGACAATTTTTCTCCCTAAAGTCAACATTTAAGCTTCTTTTAAAAAAGAGAAAGTTATGTTTAAGGCATTTTTTTAGAAAACAGCTGTAGAAGTGCTTAACTGAGAAAATTCATGTTGTAATCAGAATGGTGTGTATGTGTGTGGCACAGTGGACAGAACTGGGTGAGCTATATTAATTCCAACAATAAAATCATGCATAGTATTGCCCCAGCTAACTGTAAGAAGAGATTATGCCAATCTCTTTACTGTCTTTAGGATAAAATCTCAGAGGAACAAGAAAGCAACAACAACAACCAAAAAATCATTTTGTTTTCCCTCATATAGATACCTGATTAAATAAAAGGTTTTGATTAAGGGAAAAAAAATAAGTCATGGATTTACATCTCCAGTGCTGTGGGAAATCGACAACTTGGGTAGAAAAAGATCTCACTGAACCATCCACATTTGCATATGTAAACTCCTGGCAATAAAGAGACATCTGTTGAACATAGCTTCTCCTTGGAGTTACCCAGAAAGCTACATGAACAGCGCAACTGGGTCTAAGCAAAAGTTCAAAATAGGTGTGTAAGACTTAGCAGCTCCCAAGCCCATTAGAGATACAGTTCCTCTTGTCTGAGAGAGAACGTCACAGCTGATACTGATACAGATACACTGCTGTGCTAGAAATGGAAACATGATCCTATGAGAAAGAGGAGGAGGGGGAAAGGGGTACTTGGGGAGACAGGGGAGAAAGATAGGAGCAGGGAGGAGAGGGAGAAGGAGGAGGCAAGAAAGACAGAAGAAAGGGAAAGAAAATTAATTAATTAATTCAGAATTTGCACTTCCAATTTATCTCTCAATGAGGACAGAGACCTCCAATTTCCCTAACTCCCTACTTCATTTGGAAACTGACAAGTTTAAACAAGATGAGACTCAGATTGCCTCTGCCTGTCTCATTCCTCAGCTCCAGCCTACAACATAATTAACGTTGCTCTAGGAGACAGAAAAGACTTTTTGATGAGAACTTTTCCAGGAAAATACTTGAGAGTGTGTGGCTTTTTGGATGTATTATTAGAGATGGTATCACACTAAAATGCTCATTAATGTCCCTTTGTGTGTATTTATGTTAATGTGTAGGAAGCATAAATTACTTTTTAAAAAAGAATTGAATGCATCATATACAGGTACAAATTCCCCATGACAATTTCCCTATCTATCTATCTATCTATCTATCTATCTATCTATCTATCTAAAATGTACCAGTAATGTTTATTTTAAAAATAAAATTAAAACTCTTCTTATGGTATGCAGAAGAAATTACCACACTGTAAATTACATTTTTAAATGACATTCAAAACAAAAGGAAAAAAAATGTAGGCAACCATATTTGCACACATAGTACATAATTTCTCCTCTTCAGGTTTCCTATGTGTTTTTTTTTTCTTTCTTAAAGTGTGTTTTTTTCTCTGAATATGTTTTGTTTAGGAAATTAGCTGTAAGAAAATGCTAGAGTTATGCTAATAGCTATTAGACATGCAATAGAAATGCCCTACATTTCAAGATTTTATTTATTTATTTATTTATTTATTTATTTATTTATTTATATTGTTACATTAGTCATTCAAGATCATTCTTCCAAGTTCCAGCAGATTTCTTCCCTTCTCTTTGTGGTCAGGTCTCTTGCTCAAGCACCTTTTATTATTGCTTCTTACAAGATCCATTAGTCTTGAAACTCAAGACAGTCCATAGCTATCCCTAAAATTTGATTATTTGTTTTGTTACCTTCACCCTACTGTGCTTCAGTCTTCCTGGACTGTAAGTTATAGACTTTAAAATTTTCCAGCTTTACATATCATGTTTAGGCCACCAGGGTTGCTTTTGGTAACCGCATAAATTTACTATCATATACTCACTTATCAAGACCCATTTGAAAACCATTTCATTCACAATTATTTTCTCTCGTTTATACTTTTCCCATTGCCCTCCACATACTTCTTACCACCAACATGAGGACATTGTCCTAAGAAAGTCTAAATTGTTGTTTGTTCTTATATTATTGCAAGTGCACAAAAATTTAATCATATTTATTTATGTGCATCTCTCCCTTTTTAAAAAACATGTCATAGGATCAAGGGGTGTCTTTGAATCTGACATATTATCTATTAAATAACTTTGTGGTGGATACATTAAATTATTTAAAGGTATATTTTTTCATATTTTTCTTATATTTATTTTTAAAGGGCCTACTTAGATTCTTATAAAAAGCTTTTAATGAGAATGTATTTAATTGCTTCTATGGATGAATTTACCTTCTGTCAAAAAGACAGACTAACATCTATTTTCAGAAAGAAAATTTTCTTTCATTCTTGCAGCGATAGTGGCAAACACTTTGACTTTCCAGTTTTTAGTCAAAAGTGGAGCATGTTATTTATCATGCATTGATTTGTTGTCTCTGAACCTACAAATGTTGTTAAGCTGTTTATTCTCCTTGGAAGTTGTTACATATGTGCAGAGAGCCATTTAGAATAAGTCCATTAGGAACCACTAGATGTGCTGCAAAAATGATGCTGCATGGGAATAATGAAAATGAAAGAAAGTATGAAATAAAAGATGACTTTCACTATGAAATTTCCTTCCAGTAATATTCATGTCATAATTCACCATAGAAATATATATAAGATCAAATTCCAAAATTCTTATTCTATCATGAGAATTAGTTTTTAAATGGCTCCTTTTTTAACAGAAATCTAATCACTATTAGATCTCTTAGCATCTAATAGAGCCTGCATTCAAACTGTTGCAGCGTTTGTAGTTTGAAATTTGAGAACTATGACAAGCTATTTTTCAGCTTTAGTTTATATGCTATGTATTTAATGTTTACTATAAACTTATTAAGAAAATTTGTTATAAATAAGAAATTTGCAATTGATAAACTTAGAGTATAAAAATGTAATGTTATTTTAACATTATTTTATTTATATTTTAGAGTATAAAAATATAACAGTATGTTATTTTAACATATGTATTTTGCATATAATTAAAAACAATATGGAAATCATTTGATATGAATCCTGGAGAATCAGGATTCATATCAAATGTCTACAGAATAATGTTATATAATTGTCAATCAAAAGCTAATTATTATGTTTTATTTTACAAAAGAATTACTTTATTAAATATATTATTACAAAATATTAAAAGCATAATTATTGCTACTAGTAATTTATTTATGGAGTTAATGAAAATTAAATACTTTGAAAGTCATGCTAACCAAAGTAAATTGTTAAAATTTTTATAACCATTACCTTTGTTTATTTTAATATGCAAATGCCATAGTATATAATTTATTTAATAGATTTTCTATTAAAGGGAATAGCTCCTAAAATTCAAATTGAATTTTAATTTGACTTTCTCAGTTAAATTTATAAATTTGGTTGAATTTTCTGATTTAGCTTGCTTGATGAATGAACATAATTTTCTGTGTTTTTCAAATAATTTATATAATCAAAATGCTTTGTATATGAAAACCATATTGAGAGTAAATTTATTTTTCTCTCATGATTCAATAATGACTTTAGTTTCTAATTATTATCATGTCCTTTGTACTCTTGGTACAATATATGCAGCTACTAATAATTTATTCTTATTGGTGTAAGCAGTAATACAAAGAAAAACATAAAAAATGAATTTCCTTCTCAGAGAGAAAGAAATCTTTCTTAATTGATAAATAGAGGCTTCTGCAGGCATTGTCAGGTATTCCACTTTTATTATTTTTTTAATTAATTTTATTGGTACACTTTAGATATACATAATGATAGCATTCATCGGTTGAAATTTGCACCTGTACGTGGAATATCTTAATTCTTTTTTTCCTTTTCATTTTCCTCCCTTCATTCCCTTTCCCTCTTTTAACTACAAAACTTTAAGTAGCAGGTTTCATTATGTATCGTGCATATTTCTCTTAATTATTATATTCCTTGAACAAGTCAAATGATAAATTTCTTGTTATTCTTGGGTTTCAACCCGTTTTCCCAAAGATCTTTCATAATTCAGTATAGTGGTCTATTCCTGTATTATGGTAAGGCCAAAGGGCAGAAAAGCAGTAGGTTCTCTTTCTAAGCGCACTAGGCCATTCAAAGCCCTGTGACTTAATTGTCCATGAAAAGGTTCACTTCTTAAAACTCTCACATTGGGTATTAAATTCCAAGATGGGAATTGTGAAAGTAAAGATATATTCGAATCATAGCACTCAATGTAAAGTTTTCCTAGGCTGAGATGGGGGAACCTAATCCATCCTACTAGTAGAATATATTTGTAGGTTCATTGACTCCTGTCTTGAAAAAGAATTTTCAGGAATAGTTAATAAGAGGTCTAAGAAGCACTTATTAGGCAATGTTAAAAGTACACACAAAAAAGTAGAATGAGGACCTTTAAGAGAGATAGGTGCCTTAGTCCAGGGGGAGGAGAAGAATTAGTGAAATCTGTAAGTTCCTCCTTGGTTCTTGATTTATGGCAAAAGTGTGGTCCATCTACAGACAGATTATGGCCCATTAATGGGAAAAGACAATTTTAGAGGTGAAAATATGTGGTTTGTTCAAAGGTTAAAAAGATCCATTTGCAGGGGAAAGGGAATTACCCGTTTATTTTGTCTTGGGAAAAGAGAACAAAACACAAAAAAATATAACTCTCACTTTGTGTCCTGAAGCTTCTGTCTTTATTTTTTAATTTTAATTTTTTTATTTGAAAGAGAGAAAAACAATAAAAACCATGATATAGAATTTCATAACAAATAATAGGAAACTAACTTTTGCCTCCTTTGTACTCATTTTTACTTATTCTGTCATATAACATTAGTATATTTAGTTTTTGAGAGCCTTCCTACCACAATACTGAAGGAAATATTTATTAATTATTTTTAGGTGCTCCCTCTTTATCTTATTGAAAAAAATAAAAATCTAAACAAGACACAGCAAAGAATAACAACATGTGATAAAATCATAATGTGAAATTATATAACAATTGACAATATTTAAAAGTAGAAGTTGTAAATTAAATATTCTGACAATTATTTTTTAAATCACTGGTCACAAAATGATATTCAGAGAGTATGATGTCATATAATATCCTTTTTCTTTGGTTTTGTTATGAATGTATGTAAGCATTTTTACATCCTATACAGCTTATAACAGACTCTGAAAAGTATCTGTACTTAGAGAATCATTCTTTTCTAAAATTTTTAAACAGAGTTTATTTTTAAAAGTAGTTTAGGATGTATAAAAACATTGACCTGGCATAGTAAAAAGTAGAGATTTCCATATAAGTGCTTATTCTTTCGCATCCATAACCTTCATTGCCAACCTTACCTAACCAGAGTGGCATGTTTGTTTAAATGTGTGTGTCTCTATTAACACATCACGATCACCCAGAGTCCATTGGCTACGTGAGTTTTCACTCTTGATGTTGTGCGTTCTTTAGATTTGGAAAAATTTATAATGGCATCTATTCATCATCCTAGTGTCATTTCAGTAGTTTCACTACCTAAGAATTCTGTTTTGCCAGTTCTTTCCTCTTTCCCTTGCCACAGGTATTTTTATAGTCTCTATTGCTTTGATCTTTCCAGAATATCATAATTGAATTTATAGTGTGTAGCCTTTCCAGATTGGCTTCTCCCACTGCATAATGTTTTTAATCTTCCTCAATCTTTCCAGGGCATTGTAGCTCCTTTCTTTCTTTCTTTCTTTCTTTCTTTCTTTCTTTCTTTCTTTCTTTCTTTCTTTCTTTCTTTCTTTCTCTTTCTCTCTTGATATTTAAAGAGTATTCTTTTTTAAAAAGTTAAAAGAAAATAAAAATGATGAAATAGAATTTCAAAACAAAATAACAGGAAGTTAACATTGGCTAATATATTGCATGTTTATATCTTCAAAGTAGTTTTTCAGATTAAAAGATATATGCATAAAAATGATCAAACAATTGAATAATGAAAGCACAAGCTGTGCTTTTAGATTAACTGAGATTACTAATATAGTTACCTCTCTGGTACACACACACACAAATAACCTTTTTCCTTCTTTCTTTTCTTTTTTCCCCTGTCCGAGGTGATCTTTCTTTTTGAGCAGTTTCTTTCCTTTTCACTTTCACAGTATCTATTTTACATTTTGGACTTTATTTATTTTGTGGTATTTTTATATTTATGTGTTTTAAATAATAATTTCAGAGGAGGAAAATAGCTTTAAAAAAAGAAACAAACTAAAGGCATATTCAGTTAGTGGAAGTCAATATTTAATTAGCAACTCCAAAAAAAAAATTCTTATAAAGTAAAACCTTAGATTGTGAGTAACTCATTACACAAGTGTTTCCCAAGATGAGCAAACATTTCTAAAAAATTTTAACTTGATAAATGAATGGTATTGTGCACTATGACAAGTATGTGACCCTGAATGTCACATGATTATCACTGAGTCAAGGATTCTTCTCTTATATGCATGTGGTGAGATTGTGGGTAATCATGTCCCAAAAGCAAGAGGTGATGGAGTAGATCTTGTTGGTAGAAGAGGAGGAAAATGTTCTCACTTCAAGCTAGATAAAGGAAATATGTAAACACATGCAAAACTGTAACATTTTATAGAAGAACACCCCCAGAATAAGGGTGTAGCAGTGTGAGTGATGAATCTATTTACAGACAATGCAATGCCACAATTACATGAAATTCTCAGAAGGAAGCAAAAGCAAGTGTCACTGGACAGGTTTCTTGTTAAGGATACATAAAAAGAAAAAGATTCCATTGAGCCTATAGATAACACTGATTCCCTTCACGATAATGAAGGCTGTCCCACATAATAATGCACCTCTGTCATCTCCTCACACCAGTTGTGAAGATTTTTCAAAGATAAATATAAAGAAATCATATTCACATGTTTTCTTTATATTTTGTATTTTCATTATTATTTGCTATTCTATTACAGAATTATAATCATTTTCATATAAATATTTTTGGGTTGTGGAATGAATCACCTGAGTTTACATGATGTCTTGTGGGGAGATTCACTTTGATATACAAGTGCTTTACAGTACAAGCATGTTTCCAGAATGAATTATTGGTACAAACTGAGATTTTGATGTATGCGTTACATCTGCCTTCAGAATTGTTACCTTGAGTGATGGGGTGTGAGCACAGGGCTCCAGATAATGTGCAACAATCGGACATAATACTCAACGGTAAGGGAAAAACAGCTAAATTTAATAAAGTTTAAAGGGCAAAGTTGTGCTCAGGGTCAGTAGTGTTGGACCAGGAAAAGGAAAATGGCAGCTCAGACTGAGAGAGCTCACAGTGGCAGAAAGGAAAATGGGACAAATACCAGATGTTTTTATTTAAGAATTTAAAATTTTGAGCTGACCCTATGCACCTCCAACTGGGTCTTTTAGTGTGTGCCTAGCAGTGTGAGTGGCACTGTACTGAGTCACTTCAGCTCTGTCCACTGCAGATGTCCTTTCCCATAATTCACTCAAGTATAACTGGATGTATAAGACACAGTCCAAAGGGGTGAAGCTTTAATAAGTTCCAAGAGAAGAAAGGTCTGAAATACAGGCATCCTGGTATGGGACTTTGGGATTTTTCAGGGGTCTTTGTTTTTCTCATCTCTGTTCTGGAAGTGAGCCTTAGAATATAGGTCAAGGGTTTGACCCTGGGGGAACCTGGGGGGTTTTAAGTACATGGAAATCCCCTAGACCCAACTGTGCTATTTATATTAGACTCAGTGAACTGAATCACTAGATGCAGAATTAGGATTTCAGCAATTCTAAAAGCCTGGTTGCTACACAGTAAATAGTTGCAATTGAGTTCTTCAGCCTGCCATTTGAAGAATCAACTATATTGAACCCAATTCCTCCTGAAACTTATGTTCAGTAGCCAACTCATACTACCTTATAAGATTTCCTTTTCTTATTCACTTCCACTCCTGCCCTACCTATGCTATAACATCATGCATGATAGCCTAAGACCTGTGTTTACCCAAACCCCAAAGAATTACGTAACATTTAGAAAAAGACTTGCTCTGAGAAAAGGCCAGTATTTATAAGTGAACTCGTATTGTATTGTGTTGTGTTGTATTGTATCGTATTTTTTACCAGGGATCAAACTCACAACCTCATACTTGCCAGACAGACATACTGCTGATCTAAATCCCTGGCTTCTCATTTAGAATCACCAGATTCTTTCTATTATTTATAGTGGCTTCATTCAAGTATAAAGACCTGGTTACATGTAAAATGCCCCTCCATACCTTCTCCCAGACTTGGAGTAAAAACCACACCTATGTAGAACACTTTCTCAGTCCTCGCTCTTTGTATTAATGAAATGCAGAGACGATGTCTGTGTTAGATAAGCTAAAGAAGATGACATCTAAAGTTCCTATCACTTCAAAACTGAGTCCACAGGTTAGCGATCCGTACTAAATAAGGAGGAAGGAATTATTGAATAGCATTTTTGGGAAAATAACTAGGTGAAAACTGTTGAGGAATATAATTTTATTATTTTGAAATGCAATATAGTAAAAGAGAGCCTATCTTCTATATTTTTTTATTTTTAAGGTACATTGTAAAATGTTAAATACATTTAGGAGAGAATTAGTTCAAACTGATTTTACATTTTTTAGTACATATTGACAATATTCATAACAAAAACTATTCCAGATTGCTATGATGCATAATCCAAAAAGTTCTTATTTTAATTCATTCTATGCATATAGCTATAAAGAAATGTCTGGAAACTATTTATTTTATCATGAAAGAGTAAGTATATTTTATTGGATTATGATACTTCTATTTAAGGAATAAAAATGTTTAATGTGAAACAGATTTAATGGTAATTTCTGTTCTTTGAGATTTGTGAGAATTGAACTTTTATTGTTACCAATTAATTATATTACACTGAACATATATTTGTCCAACTTAACATCTGTTTTTCCAATGAAGAAAATTTTCCTTTAAAATTTATTTTTGTATTTTCACAAAAGTTTTTACTTTCTAAAGCTAATGTCATTGATAGTTCATTATTTTTAAATTTATAGTCATCTATTAATTACCAACTTATATTTATATAAATTGAGCATCCCTAACCAGAATATTTGAATATTTTGAGCATCTTATTGATGTTAAGAAAGGTTCACATTTTAAAGCAATTCAAATTTGGGAGTTCATGACAGAGGATACACAACTGGTAGATTATATATAAATGTTTCAAAATTTGAAAAACTATAAAACACTTCTGGTCCTAAGCATTTCAGATAAAGGACACTCAATCTGTATTTCCAATCTTCTTAGATGAATCCATATAAATTCTTTATATGTGGTCTTTATCACCAAATGTATTTTGGTGTTTATGAGGCCAGAAATCATATCTCTAATTATTTTAAGCCAATGTGTAAAAATTAATATAGAATCAAGTATTTAAGTAGTACAATGGAAGTGATATTAAATAAATAAAAACAGGACATGATCATAATTATTTGTGAAATATTGTTAAAATTTTGTACTGATATAACATATAAAATCCTGATGAATAGCTAATGTTAATCAGTATCTCGATTTCACTTACGAGATAGGGAACATTTTCTTCATGTAATTTACAGATAAGGTCAATTTGTGTTATATAGATGCTAAAAGGAAGGAACAGAGCTTTAGGCAGTAAAAACTGCACTTTATAAAGAATATACATCATACAGAATCATCATAGTATTTGGAAAATTAGAAAAGAATTATTGTGTAAATCAAGAAAAGTCCAATTTTTTTTTCCAACACCCTATTGTTCTGTGAGTTGTTTGTGATTCTTATCACATAGACTTTGGTATTACAGAGGATAATATTGTAACAAAATATCAGTATCTGCTCAGTACTGCTCTTTCCTCAAGAAAGTTATCTTTCTCCTTAAATGATCTGTGTCATTTTGACCCTCCTTTCAAAGAACCTGGGTACATTAGGTCAGTATTCTATAATAAGTCATTTTTAGTTCTATTCTGGAAAATTGCTTTGCTATGACCTGTATCCTGTAACTTAGTGGTAACTAGATCCTAATTTCAAGACAATTTTGCTTTTATTTCAGCAGTCTACAGTTCTCCCAACTTCAGAAGCTTAAATTCTGCCTCTGTGAGTCTCAGTCAGAGATCTTGTTCTCTGCTTATGGTTTTTCCTGATGGTTTTCTACCATTGGCTTGTTTGCTTGCCTGGGCACTGTTTCTTTGAACATCTTTGTGTGTTCTCTGTTTCTCTAAGGTTGCTCCTTCTTTCTGTATTAGATTTTCTTAACGAATTTATGCCAACTGCCTTACCAGGTCTCTTAACATACCCTAACAGTTTTATGTCCATGAGATTTATGCATAAAATCAAAATAGGATGTCATCCTGAGACAGCTACCTTACCTGTAGAACTATATGAAAATGTATGACATGCCCTAAATAAAATGCATGTTACACACAGGGAAGGTTGAGCCAAAACATTGGCACAAGGAGTGAGGTAAAGGGGTTTTCAGTATAGTTTGATAGACAAGATATTCACTAATTCAGTGGTATAAAACATGGAAACCAGAAAACTGACATACTAGTGCCTCTCCACCTTAGTGCTGCTATAAACCCTTTAGATCAATGTGCTCAGCCAGTGTCCCAAGAGTCCTCATGACCACTGGACCCAGCACAGGGGCTGGAAACTTGTCCTTGATGTTGGGAGCTCATCTCTGATCCACTGAGAACCACTTATCTGGGGTTGACACTAGATCACATAGGAAACTAAAAAAGAATCTTTCTGAGTGTTGTCAAATCCATAGACAAGACCGCTGTTTGGATCAGCACCCCGCTAAACTCTACTGGCTCCTGTGTCTTAAGGCTGGTAACTGAAGTGCAATAACACAACCCTGTGTGAGAGCTCATTCATTACTGGAAGGATCCTAGGCACAGAGCCATCTCTACTGGTTTAGCAGCAAAACCAAGCCTCTCATTCAAGACTAATCATCACTTTTAAGAAGGAAAAAATGGCAAACTTAAGCCTATTATTGGTTTAAACAGAAATGAAGAGTGTATCTTTTTTTTATTTTAAAGAAGGTTAAATTAAACACAACAAAACAGAACCTAAGAAAGCAATGTAAGAGACATAATTTCAAGCAAGACAAGAGATCTTCACTATCTGTAATATTGTCTCTTGTTTTCTTCCAAATAGTTGTCACTGTATGTGAAGATACAGTGAATTCATACAAAACAACATAGTATAAAACTGATCCAAATAAGATGATGAAGGCTTTTTAGGTCTTCAAGACCAGAAAATAGGTAAGTCAACAATGGCTGTCAGAGTATCTCTCATTCTCTTCAACATAGCTGTCAATACCTTCCAGTATGTTGAAATTAAACAAAACCAAACAGATTAAAAATCACACACTGAACAAAGAATAATAGTATTGCTGGATTTCACATTTTGACGCTACAGAGTCAGCACTGGGTACTATAGTGTCTCTTTTTCTTCAAAGTATTCATTTCATCATGCATTATATAATGAGTTGTCATAGACTGTTTATAAGTTCTATGCATGCATGAGTCTCTACATGCATATCTATCCTTTCTGTATTAGAGAGAAGAACAAAACAAAGCAAGACAAAACAAAACAAATTCCCAGAAAAACATGAAATGAAAAAGTCATATAAAACTGCAACATAAGGTGATCTACAGTGGTTACTATGATGTCTCTTGTTAACTTCAATAGAATTGTCTATATCACCAAGTGTAGTATATTTGAGTATAGCAGTACATAACAATATTAATAAAAATGAAACATTGGAGACATTATAAGACTTCAAAAGCAGGTAATAATCAAACCAGATTGGGTATCCTAGCGAATCTTGTCATTTTCAGTGCAGTTGCCTATATGCTCAGACTTGATACTATCGTAAGAGATTCAAATAAAATAAATCAATTCAAAACAGCAATCTAACAAACCACATTCAAAAAAGATCAGTCATAGTAAGACCATGTAAGTTATACAGGATTTCAAATTAAGTTAATAGGAAATTAAGGGTGCTTACCATATTATATCCTGCTATGTTCGGAATAGCTGTCCGTGCTCTCAGATCTAGTATAAGTAGACAAACTGGAATAGAATATAACCATCTAAACAGAGCAGTGAGAGTGATGTGGGTTTTAAATCCTGATACAGTATTAACAATATCTTTTGCCTTCCTTTTTTAGACAATTCCTCCCTTTTCACTCCCATAGGGTGCACTGCACATTTTGGGTCCTACCAACTCTCTCAGTTTTTAGATTGGAGAGGCAACCTGCTATTTACCTAAGTGTTTCTGAACCTTCCCACTTCTGGACTTGATCTCAAGTTATATTCCTTTACCTACAAAAGCCTCAAGGTTTTCCTTTGTTATAGCTGAGTAGTTCTCTGCTGCACAAAAGTATCATGTCTTTCCAACCTATCTGCAGGTGCTGGTTGATTTGCCCCTATTTCTCTCTGGTTCCCTGTCACATAGAGCATTGTTTTCTCATATTTGCTTTTTGGTCCATAAACCCTCTTTCAGGTTAATTATTTTTCCTATACAAAGCATCTCAATGGACCCTACTTCCTGATCTACTCTGCCTATGTTTCTTTTTGTTAGTGTATCAAGGCCATCCATGTTAGAGATTATAGCCAACCATCACTGCCTCATTTCTGCTATGCTATTTTTCTGCCATTGATTGTCTACTTTTCTCCTTCATTACACTGTCTGCTCCATTCATTAAGGCCTCTCTGCCTCTGTTTCTGAAATCCTAGTATTTTTTTTTTCCTCTTTCTCTAGAATGTCCTTCAGGATTTTTTGTAGGGCTGGACTGGTGGTCAAAAATTCCCTCAGTTCCTCCTTATCATGGAAGTATCTTGTTTTTCCATTAATTTTTCAAGACAGTTTTGCAGAGTGCATCAATCTGAGTTGGAGGTTATTTTCTTTCAGGGCTTGGAGTACTTCGCTCCAAGCTCTTCTTGATTTGATGGTTTGTGTCAAGAAGTCTGCTGTGATTTTGATGATTTTTCCTTTATGGGGGATCTGTTTTTTTCTATGATGACTTTTAATATTCTTTTCTTGTGATAAATTTCTGAGATCTTGATTATTATACATCTGAGTGTATTTCTGTTTTGGTTGTAGGTGGCTGGAGTTCTGTATGCCTCATACATCTGAATATCATTTCCTTTTCCTATGCTTGGGATGTTTCCCTTAATTATTTCTGTGACTAGCCTTTTTATTTCCTTTATATTTATCCCTGCTTCTTCATTCACATTTTTTATTCTTAAATTATAGATCTTCTTGTCATCTTCTAGCTTTTGTGTTGTTATTACCTGTTTCCTTGTTATTTTTAAGAGATCTTTCCTTTCATGACCAGTCATTGCAAACCTATCTTCATGTTTTATTAATCTATCTCTAGTTTCCATGAGGCAATTTTTCTAGCTTTCCATGAAGTTTTTAATTTCTTGGTAATCTCTTTGAATGTGTTTCATGTGTTCTAGGTTTTCTTTATATTCTTCATTGAACATTTCTCTCCTTTTTTTGTGTTTCTCCATTCTTCCATCTGTGTCTTCTTGAGAGGTGCTTAGCATTTCTTTTATTAATGTTTTTATATCTTGCCTTACTTGAATTAATATTTTAGTTTTGAGCTTATCTGTGAGGTCACAAAAATATCTATTTCCACTGATGCCATGTCTGATATTGCACTTTGCTGCCCTCAGTCTCTTTTGTATTTACCTCTCCTGGTAAATACAATATTTATGGGTTTGGAGGCTGGTGGCTTTTTCTTGTTTCTTTCTTTTGTCATGTTTTTGGTTTCTTCCATGCAGGTGTATAGTGGTGGTACCAGCCCCTTTCTTTGTTGGCTATGGTTCTTCTGAAGTGCACTGGCTAGGGATTTCTGCCCTCTCCAGTTTGCTGCTGGTGCCTGAGGTGCAAGCAGTGGTGGCATATGCCGGCCCCTCCCCTCTGAATCAGTCAGCTGGGGCCTTCACCACATTAGTGTGTGCCGCGACTACAAAATTGGTTTGTGACAACTCACTGGGGTCCCTGCCAAGGGCATAACCAGGCCAGGCAGAGCTCACCAATCTGCTCTGGGCAGGGAGCAACCAGCTAAAGTCTATGCCATTTATACTTCTGGCCCATCCTGCCTGATTCCAACATGTATAGTCCAGTTGGTCGCCCCTTTCCCTGGGAGTGTCTTATTCCAAGCACTCACCACGGGTCAGTGCAGGTCTCCACAGTGGGTCCTTCCTCCGTTGGGCTCACAGACCCCTGACTTCAGCACCACCGACCATGGTGGCTGGTGGCTCCTGTGGCAAGTGCACTGTGATTGTGAGTTTGGGCAGCTCCAGCGAGAGCCCCATGGCCATGAATCTGTGCTGCTTCAATGGTAGCCCTGTGACTGTGTGTTTGGCCAGCTCTTTTCCCGTTAGTCTCTTTGTGGGTCAAGAGGCTCCATATCCCTCTGCCTGGACCTCTCCAGGATGTTTTTATTCTGGCATCTAAGTTGTTTCTCTCAGAGAAGCTCTGTATTTTGTCACTTGCTGGTCCGCCATCTTTAGCTCCTTCTGTCAAAGAGTGTATCATTTAAGATACACATTTTTCCAAATAAGTCTTTGCTAGGAGTTGTTCAACAAACATAAATGACTTAGGAGATAAATATTTCCAAAAATGAATGTGAAGGAAATGAATTGTCTACCCAATGTTGCAAAAATTAAGATTGTCAGGAGAAGGTGAGACATACTACAAGAAGTGCTGCTGGAAAGCTTTTGGAGAATGAGACTGAGAGTGTGTTTCATTACAAGGAAGAAAAGATGAACAAGGAAGGAACAGGTTAATAAAAATAAGAAAAATCCAATTTATAAGAGTTTACAAGTTACTGAAATTCCAGAAGAAGCAAAATAAAATAATATGAAATTATATGTGTGTGTGTGTATTTTGTTTTTTTGTTTGTTTTGTTTTGTTTTACAGCACTGATGATTGAATTTAGGGCCTTCACATAGAATTACATCCCAATTCCCCATCCCCTGCCCTTTTCTTTTTTTAATGTTGAAACAGGATCAAATCACAGTTTGCTCAGGAAGGAATCAAACTTGGAATCCTCCTGCGTTCACCTAATGAGAGCTGAGATTATAGGATTAAAGATTTTTTTAAAAAAAATATCAGATTGATTTCTGAACTTCAGACATAACACAGAAAACCAGTATTTGAATGAAATTAAAAACTTCACCATGGGAAAGTTGTGGTACCAAAATCCTGATTATACACATTCTACTAATTTAATGATTGAATTACAGGTAAATCTTGTGCTATGATTGCCACACAAAACATTGTATTAAATAATATTAAATGTAAATCCTTATAAGTAGGTATAATGTGCTAAAATAGAAGGCCAGGAATTATTTCCCAGAGACCATCTGTTTAAAAGTCTCTGACATCTTGTCACATTGCTGGTTATACACATGCATTGTACTTCAGAAACAAAGAAATCTACATAAGAAGGCACAGATCTGAAAGGTGTTAAAATTTAGATTTTTGACCAAATAGCAAAGACAGAGCACAATATAAGAATGGAGGGAATCTGTATAATCCAAAGTGATGAGGGAAATCATTAAGGATGAGATTTAAGGACAATTTTATGAGTAATTTGGAGTGAAGATGATTTAGGTTTATATCTACCTGTTGTATATTAATTTGAGACCAAGCTATTGCCCTGATTTCCCTGGGCCACATTTATTAGTCTTTAAGAGGGAGAACAATGAACACATATTGTGTCATGAGTTATTTATGGGGAATAAAAGAAATTATGGTGTAGAAATCATTGTACCATATTTAGCGCATGATAAACACTGAAATATTGGTAAAGATTGATAAATATCTGTTGTGATTTGCTATTATGTATACCCATTGTATTAAGGTTTAACTCAGAGTTTGGGGTATGAGCTATATGTTTTCATTATCAAAAGGATGCTATGTTGGAAACTAGTAAGAAATATTTATTAGTAGAGAGTATAAACAGTATGTTAATTGTTTGACTTGATATCTTAAAAGTATGAATGACTGATTTTTCTCAGTCAGCACTATTTTATATGGTGGTTTATTTAGCTTTGCAGAAGTGTTTTATTTGCAACCTTTAAAAAAATCAGGAACTTTAATATCTATAGAATAATCTTTGTTATTAAAAATACACATTTCTGAGAAGTGAGATATAGTAATGTGTCCCTTAATGCTATACAGTATTTCCATTGCAAGTGCTGATTTAAGTATAAGGCTTAGTGCAGATTTTGATGAAGTGAGGAGGTAGCAGATGTGTGTTG
This sequence comes from Hydrochoerus hydrochaeris, assembly GCA_004027455.1. Lineage (NCBI taxonomy): Eukaryota > Metazoa > Chordata > Mammalia > Rodentia > Hydrochaeridae > Hydrochoerus > Hydrochoerus hydrochaeris. The sequence continues at coordinate 199,510 of PVLA01001217.1, forward strand.
ACAGAATCAGGAATGCATTAAGATTCACTAAGTACCTATCACAGAAAGAGATGGATGTGCAAAAGCGTACATTGGGAGCCTTGAGGATGTCCTTTTCCAATGTTACAGTTTCCCTCAAATTTGAATTTAAGAATACATCTGGTAATATGTTTGGTACTTAGCTTTTGTCATTAAGGAAATAAGGGAAATTTTGTCAAAGGTTTTCTCAGTTTACAAAGCTGTCACTTTGTACTTTTTGTCTAATCTCATTTGCTTCTACTTGATTTGGGAACCAAACCAAGTATGCAACAGGACTTTGGTGGCAAAAAAAAAGAACTGTTTTCCTCAACTACCTTCTGACATTTCATGACATCTTTAAAAATTTATGGGTAAATTCATTGGAGTTATGAGAATACAGCAGCATAAATCTTGGAGAGCTGGAGTTCAAGCTAAACCTTAGAAATTTCTCGTTTAAATCTCAACATTATTCACAAACTGTACCTACCAGTGCCTGGATATTAAAATTGATTACCATTTTTCAAAGAAATGAACTTAATTTTACAGTTGAATTTTTTGAAAGGAACTCAGTACAAAATAGCTTTGAATTTGAAGACAAGATAGTTAAGATATAATTTTTTCTCTTCTCCCCTAACCTCATTCTTTTTCTAGCTGGGAGATCTACAAGATTAATTTATTAATAGGATAGATTCATCTTGGAGTCTTGTGGAATTTGGACCAGCATGAGAGAGGTAATTTTTTAACTCTTGAGTTTTGAAAAAAATGCACTGCTACATGACACCAACTCCTTGGATTCCCATTTGTACTCAGATTGATCTATGAAATCCATAATAAATAACTTTACCTTCTTTGGCTTTAATCCTCTGCTTCTAACTCATTCCACAAAATATTATGATGATTAATAATAAAAAAAGCAGCTTCCCACATTTTTCTTAAATCCTTTTTCTTAAATCACATATATTCATGTAAAAAGATAAATAGAATCTATCTTTCTGAAGATTCATTTTTAACATAAATAGTGGGAAGGGGGACAGGTGCCAATGCGATGGATATATTACTGCCCCTCAGATTAATCTTTAGTCTTTTCTGTGCCAAATACCTCTCTTGGATACTTGATATCAAATAAGGATACATATCCAGGATTGAAATGTGTCAACTATCAGTTTGAGGTTGCTACATTGACCTCAAACTCAAAACTATGCTACACTGTTCCTTGATGCTCAATCCTGATGAAGATAAAAGACTCAACTCTCATGTTTGTGTGAACCAGGACTGAAGGATGCTTGAATGAACTATCAGCTCCTCTGGAAAGAAAAATGAGTATGTATGGCGGACTAGTAATCAATAATCCAGAATACAGAGGAAAAGTGAATGAGAACATATGAAAACATCTACTTCTTTGACTAGTATAGTGATTTGGACTGAAGAGATAAATGCCTGGGTTAAGAATATATTAAATTTGAAAATTGTGGGTAATAGTACAAAATATAATTAATAAATATAATTAATAAATGTTATATACTATTTTTGATAGGGAATAAAATAAAAATATTTTTAATTCTTATTTTTAGTAGATAAAGAAAATGCCTGTGGAGAGACACTAAGAAAAGCTATGAGCTTTAGTTCCTTTTATTTGACATGGATTGTGTTGATGTTTGAAGGAGGAGATTAAAGCAGAGTTGATCTTGTAGTAGATGACAGACTTTTTCTGCATGAAAATAAAAAGATGAAAATTGAACACTCTGTGGTCAATATCTGACAAAAGGAGTTGATGGAAAAATAGAAGATGGCCAAGGGGTGATTGGTGAAATGTACAAGCCTATGATGGGCTGATGAAAAGCTAATAAATACAAGAGGAGAAATCAAAGAGAGAATAAATAGGGAAGGAGAGAAAGGTGGGATGCAGGCAAGACAGAAGGAAGCAGAGCATCGAAGATGCACTTTGTGCATAGGCAGGAAGCAGGAGGACTTGAGAATACACAGCCTCGGAAAGAAACAGAGTGAAGCTTCAGTAAGACAGCGTTCAAAGGAAGGTAGACAGAAACGCCTCACTGCGGCAGGAACAGTCTGGGTGTGTAGTGTGTTTCAGTCAAATGGCCTGTCTGCCTTCTGGTAAAAAACTAGTATTTTTAATCTGTTTCAATAGAAATCTATTTGTCTTTTATTTTTATTTCACCATTGTACATTCTCTTTTAAGATATCTGAAACAGCTATTACCTTTCAGAGTTGATACCATTCTGTTTAAGAGTGTAGTCAGTTTTCCAATATTGTAACACAGAAAAATTCTGTTTTGCTTTAAGCTTTCAGAGTTTTCAGTTGGTCCCGTTGCTTTTGGACCTCCAGTAGTTCGGTATATAATATAAGTCCACTCACTTTGTAGCCAAAATGAAAAGAGGCGGGAGAAAAGCATCTTGGTCCCTATACCCGCTTCAAGGGCAGACTCTGATGACCTAGCTCCTTCCACTGGGTTCTGCCTCCTAAAGGCTACACTGTTTCCCACAAGAGCTACTTAGGCACTAACTTTCAGCATCATGGGCCCTTTGGAAGACATTTCCAATGTAAACTCTAGCAGTTCTTAACAATCTATTATGTTTATTTATATACATTGAACTGTTTAAATTTGTAATAATAACACTGTATAAGTGCACACACACACACACACACATACATATCTTCTCTAACATAGTATAGTAATTATCTTAATCATTTTTCTCTTTACTGAGACACAATATGTGACAGCCACAACTTAAAGGAGGAAATTTTCACTGGGCTAATAGTTTGTAAAGGTTTCAGTCTATAGTCAGATGCCTTCATGGTGGAGACAGCACAATAGAAAGATCTGGGTAGGAAAAACTATTTACCTCAAAGCAACTCAGAAGCAGAAAGAACGAAAGGAAGAGCCAGGAAAAGAGACAAACCCTGCTTGTTCGTTCCCCATCCTCTGTATCTCATCTCTAGTGACCAGCACAAACTTCTTAATATTAAGTGAAAAATAAGGCTCCACACTCCAGTCACCTACCGAAAGCCACACTTGTTAGCACATAGGCTGTTGAGGGACATTTGAATATAACCAGAACATTCCACTCTGGCTCCCAAAATTCTCAGGCCCATCTCTATGCAAAATGCATTAGTTCATCTATAGCAGTTTCCAAAGTCCTGACAGTTTCAACCTCACTCAAAATTCTATGTCTCCTCTGAGGGTTAAGGCAAACTCTCAGACTTGAGCCTCTCTAAAATAAAAAAAAAAGAAACACTTGCAACATACAATGGTATAAAATAAACATTCCCATCTCAAAAGAGAGGAATAGAAAAGAATCAAACCAAAGCAAGACCAAAACCTAGCAAGGCAAACATTAAATCCCATCGCTTCCTGTCCAGCAGAGGGGCAACTGGTAGTAATGAGATGTGATCTCAGAAGGGGTTGGACAGCCATTGCTAGGGCATTGCCAGTGATTGCAGCTGTCATGTGTTCTCTTTGGGGCCGGCTTTGCTCATTCCTTGAGGCTTTCTTCAGATGTTCCATGTTCCTGGCTTCTCCAACTTCCTGAAGTCACCACAGCAGTTTTGGCTTCACTTTCATGGGTTCCTGTACTGCCTTCTCAGGGGCACCCTGCCTGGCATCCAGGCATTCTTCCACAATCTTGGTGGATGTCTCCTGACTACACAGCTCTTGCATTCTGCATGCCCACGAAACCTGCAGCATGGAATGATGCCAAGGGCTGTTGCTTGATCCAGGAGTAGTCAGGAGCTTTTGCTTCATGGTTGTGTAGGACTGATGTGGCTGAGTACTTGGGTGATTGAGCTCTATGCACAAAGTCCCGAGTAGTGAATTTTCTAGGTGGCTTTTATGCAGGGTTCCCTTGGGCTGTCTTCTCTAAGCAGCATGTTTCACTTTGCCACTGTTAAATCTGTGAAGTGTGAGGGCTTGTTGATTGCTCACATTCCCTCAAGGCATCTATTGTTTGTACTAATGTTGATTAGTTGAATTCTTTTTAATACTAACTATAAATATGCAAGAACTCCTGTGCTCCAACTTTACAGGCCTCAACTTGACAGGAGGTTCCTTTCTGGTGAAGCTCAGAACTTTAAAATTACCCAGCTGTACAGTTTTTCCTTGATTCTCCACACAGAGACAGATAAAAGCCCCTGACAGTACCCATAACACAGCCTGAACATTAGGCTATCTTGAAAATTCCTTTGCCCGACTAATTAGTCTGCCGTCTTTAATCTCAAATTCCCCACAAAATTTCAAGACATAAATGATGTGTAGAACAGACCATTGAGTATCTGTTCCCAACTGAAATCTCTTGTGAATTGTTTTGACCTTCTGCCATCTTGTATGAATTCTGGTTTTCTGAACTTTTAACAATATCTGATTAAGCAGGGTTTTAGGGCTGACTTTTCAGCCACCAACTCTAAATGTTTCCAAACTCTTGGATATTATTCCAATGGCTTCTGAATCACAGAGGTTGCATCATAGTCAGGATCTCACTTCTTCAGAAACAAAATCTTTCCTAGTTGCTCCCTTGGTTGTTGGGACTAAATGCTTGACAACCACAATGAAGGATAGGGTATACATTTATTTTAGCTCACATTCAGTTCATAGCTGACTGGCTCAGGACAGTAGGCAGCGAGGAATTCCATGAGGAAAAGCTGCTCAAGGCATGGAAGCAGCAAGTATAATGGGAGATCCATAGGATCTCTGACATGATCCCTTCTCCTGATAGCAATCCAAAAATAAGTCCCACAATTCAATCACTTTGCAGAAGCTTCACTTTTGAGTACATGAGACTCTTGGGGTACATGTAGGTATAAACAATCACATAAATTATTTTTGTCATACCTTTTTGTTGTAAACCTACTAGTTTTCCTAGATTGGAAAACACTACCTTAAAACTGATATCAATATGTATGCAAAAGTATTTATCTTAACTCTCTGGTCATCTTTGGAACACTGTTCCTGGATGAACAACATAAAATATAACAGGAATCATAACAGCAGATGTATCTTGTTTACCTGGCAGAAATCTCACTGTTTCACAAATATATTTAAAGTAAGAAGGTAAAGGAAAGCAATTCTGATGTGTTTTTTTGTTGTTGTTTTGTTTTTTTGTGGCTTAAAATGAAATTCCAGTTTGTGCTTCTCTGTGCTGGGAGAGGAATGCGCTCTCATTTGATGATAAAAAAAAAAAAAAAAAAAAAAACTGGAAAAGGACTTCCACCTTTTTTCATCAGCCATTCTTTGCAGGAAATCCAGCAGCAACAACTGAACTCAAAAGTGTACATGGTAAACATGAAGGATTTCTCAATAAAAGGAAGCACTATGAAACAGACTCTTTGAAAAGAAAAAAAAAAGCATGATAGAGTGAAACATGATAGAGTAAATGTTACTCAACCAATGATTGACTACATAAAGTAAAAGAATAATTTTTAAAACATCTGCCAATACTAAAAATCATTACATTACTATACATTTGGATAATGCTTCAAGGTGTATTTTCTTCTTCTTCTTCTTCTTCTTCTTCTTCTTCTTCTTCTTCTTCTTCTTCTTCTTCTTCTTCTTCTTCTTCTTATTTTATCTTTTAGAGACTGGATCTCACTGCGCAGTTCAGGCTGACCTGGGGCTCACTTTGTAGCCCAGGCCGGTCTGCAACTTGCCAAGATCCGCCTGCCTCCACCTCCTGAGTGCGGGGATTACAGGAGTGTGCACCATGCCTAGCTAAGGTGTATCTTATTACCTTGCTTTTATATAACTATGTTTGCTTTTCAATAATTGACTAGCTACTGGAATACTTAAGTTTAGAAAGTTTGCTAAGTCATTCACAAAATTTTCATTAAAAAACTTTCTCAAGTTTATTCACTATGTGCCTGTAATAAGCACGGTTCTTTACCCTGGAACTTCTTTATGTTTTCAAAAAGATTCATGATTTTAATCTAAAGAGAAGTTATTAACTAACCTGTCTTATCGATTCCCACTCTTCCTCTCTCACTGTGTCCCATGGTCACTGTCCTTTCCTTAGCTGCGAGCTCATTCAAGCCTGGAGCCATTTACATAAGCTGTTTTCTTCATGTGCTCTGTCTTTACACGGCTGTCTACTTCTTACAGTTAGGTGAAAGCTTGACTGTTCCCTCTGTCCTGTACATTACGTGTGAACTTGCATGCACGAACACAATCTTTCTCTTTATGGCACTCTTCTTCTAAGGAGAAAATTGTCATTTATTTTTCTTACTTGTCTGAGACTCCATCTATTATACCAAAATTTGTGCACAGGAGTTACTGTGCCTTCTAGTGTATATAGATCAATGTCTACTTAAAGGAGGAATTTAATTAATGTCTGTTGAGTTAAGGTAGACTTTTACAAAGGCAAACAGCAGACCTGCATGTACAGATCTCCAACAAATATTTCACATTTATATCTCAATGTTTTTCTAATATGTTGACCAATATTGCTTGTTTCTTAACATTAGGATAAATATGTCTTATACAGAGATGTGTTACTCTTATAGAAATCTCCACCAGAGAAAGATTATGACAGATATATTGGCACCAAGTTAGCAAATTTGCTGCTAATATTATATATATACATTAATTTATTCCATATGTATTACATGATCTACTTATGTTCAGGCTAACTCATTATTGCTGTTTGGTAAGTGAATTTAAATCATTCTTTGATTTTTTATTTTTATGACTAGAGAGAGTTGTTGATACACACACATATACACACAAACACATATATACATATATATATATGTATGGGGAGAGAGAGAGTTTTGGAAGCCAGAATATTTGTTTGTGATACATTGCATATTCAACTATCAATAATTTGTATTTAGAAAACATTTATATTTAAATATCTTCTATATTGTACAACTACCAAATGCCTCAACCCAACTGCATATTTCAAATTTTCCAAGGATAGTTGAAAGTGTAAGATAGTAATTATCTTTTTTCTGATGTGTTGGTGCTATTAAAATCATATCATGATAACTTATCATTTACATATCAATCTTGTTAAAATTTCAATACTATGTGCTGAAAATATAAAAATAAGTATATTTAATATAATTGAGACAAGATTGCTATTTTTCACAATTTTTATGAAGGTAATGAGAGAGATCCACTTCTGCTTGCCTCTTCAAACAGCATTTTGAATTCTATCAACATCATACTCCTTTTATCCAAAGTAGCTGAAGTCCCAAAAGACTATTCTTACCACAAAAATATTATCTGAAATAGCAATTCTATGCATATAAATTTGGTCGGGAAGAGAAAACTCTTCAGGACTTAGAGATGTCAATTTTGTTACAAACTGCTCCTTCTATGCAGAGCTAGCTAGATGAGCATGTGAGAATGTGTGTAAATTAATGCGTACTGTATTTCTCTCATTTTCCATTGCATTACAAGGAGTAAGAAACAAAAATTTGTGAATGCTATAAAATCCAGAGCTACCACAGAAAGTATATAACTATTTACATGTAGATTCCTTGTGTTTCCTAAAGTTGCTGTGGAGAAATCAGGCTAACAAATAGTATAGAAGCCCTCATTGTCTTAGGGGTCACTCTCCTTGCTACCCTGACTTTTTGTAATCCAGCAGTGAAAAATTTAAAAATTCTTGGATATCTCTTTCCTTTGTTCTGACACATTGCATACACATATATAGTTTCAAAAAGAAAATTTCTGATATTTTTCATTGTCTTCTCCTTTTTGTACCTTGCTAACATTATCTTTCTAATGGTTTGCAATATTGAAAAGCATGATTGGTTTCCATGTTACTTTTTCTCTCATTCATTTAGGAACAATGCTTAATGAAAATCCACCTATGGTGCTCATACATCTGCTTTGTTCTAGTGTGGTTGTTAATTTTTAGGTGAAGAAACTTTACCTGGATTGCTTTTTCAGTCCCTTCTCCACCACATGCTAATTTGTTTTATATAGCCCACCAGGCAAAACAATTGAGTACAGTTGTAATTATGGTGGCTTTACACTACCCACTCTTTATGGTTTGCACTTAAGCCAAGAGAAGGCCACATACTTTCATAGTAGTCAAGCATTATCATTGTACAAATTGGAATATAAGTATTTATTCCACATATACGTGGAATATGTTTATGTGGAATATACATACAAATATATATGAATGCCATTTCTCTAGTTACTAACAATTAGCAACAATTGAGACACCTGATTCTTTACTTAGTTTTGAAGATTTGATTTTATTGAAAATGGAAGTTGTTAGAGTGAGTTCACTGCATTTAGTAACTTCTTTCTGTGGTCATGTTTTCTTTCCTTTTTTAATATAGTGAAGTTTATTTTCCTTCTTTTTTTAATATAGCAAAGTTTATTAAAGGTAGAAACATAAACAGGCTCTGTAGATTGAGTTTGGGCCAAGAAAATGTAGGAAAAGACATATATTCTACAATGCAACAGCAAGCCAGCCATGCAAGAGGGAAAGCAGTGGCCACCATATTTTCATAGAAGAGTAAAAAGGATTTTTTGTTTTTTCACCTGGAAAACATTTATAATTTTTCTCAGATTACTTTTCTAAAAACCTTTACCCATGTAAGAAAAAATAATAATTGATGAATATATTTTTCTGTAGTTTGTAAACATTTAAGTACTTGAAACAGTGTACACAAAATGTTTGGTTAACTAATAAAATAACATTCAACTTAAGACTCTTGGACTTAATGGATGCTCAAAACATGTTTCATCATGAATTAATTCAAGGTCTTCATACCATGATTTTAACTGGTTTAATATATGCAGCTGTCCTAGAATATTCTAGTTTAATACATTTTTACTAATATTAGAATGTTCTTAATTCTAATGTATACTGAGTAAGAAAAATGATTTATTTCAGTGTTTTTATCTGCTTTGCTCTCTTACTCTCCTTCATTTTCTATACTATGATGACTGCTACAAAAATTTGAGGACATTTATTTTTCAATAATATATGCACAATTAAAGAGCTGAAGATCTGTGTGTAGTTTACATTACTTTATAATTTATAATGTATTAATTTATTAATATTTATTATTTATTAATATTTATAATTTATAAATATGACTTCCATGTTTAACTGTAATCTACCTAGGACTTGTGAAAGACTCTTGAAAGTCAATATGTCCCTAATGATAATGGATATTTCTTTTCATAGGATGTTGGTCACAAGAAAAATATTTAAGAGAAATATGTTTCAATCCTTGTCTGTTTTTAATTTTTGTAGTTGTCATCTTTTGTTAAATTGTAAGAATTTTTAAAACATATTTTGTATATAAATCCTTTACAGGATAATGATTTACAAACATTTGTTCCTGTTCTGTGATGTAGGGAAGAAAAAATGTTTTTTTCTTTACCCATTTTGGGCTCATGGCTGAAGCCTTTAAAACAAGAGATTCTCAAGAGTAAAGCAATTTCATTTAATACAAATTTATAATGGAAGAGTCATCGTAAGAAATGACATTGCAAAGAGCTAGACAGTTTTATTGTATTTACTGGTAGGTTTGGTGATCGCTGGGTTGACGCGTAGAAGTGATGTAATGATGGTAGGTCAAGGAAGCGCAGCAGGGCCCCTGTATTGAGACACTTCCAAGTCTCTTGGTCTTCAGAGATAAGGGTATTTTTTTGTTCCAAGTGTACAAGAGAGCATATCTCCATGGACTTCTATCAGACATTCTTTGAGAGAAGGTCAGAAAATCCTTTCCACATTTATTAGGGAAGGTTAGGGATAAGGCCAGAGACACTTTCTTACTGCTGCTGTTTTCTCAGATTGCTTCAGCTTAAACTATATGGGGCAATGTATTCTAAACCTCATGAATGAGTTCTAGTTTTCCTTTCTTAATGTTGTACTTTGAAGCATTTATGCTGTTGTTTATGCTTTTGTGGTATATCTACTGAGCCATTGCCCAAAGCTGTATCTCAGAGCTTTAAGTTTATCACCTAAGAAATTCATACTTTCAGCTCTGGGATTTACATACTGAATTGATTGTGCTTTCATTTCATTATAGTAAGTTAGAGTAATGCAGTATCACTGTGCACAAAGGTCACATCATGTCAGCACAGTTTGTAGACAAGACTACCTACCATATTAAAGTGCCTTTGGTCCCTTTGTTGAATATTAATTGACTGTACACAGAAAGCCTTTTTTTTTTTTTTTTACTCCTAATTCTGTTGCAAAGATTCATAGTTCTGTCAATAGATTATCACCACTACATAGTTTGATTACTGTTGCTTTGTAGTTAATTCTGCAATAGTCCTCCAAGTTTGTTTTCCTTGTCAAGGTTATGTCAACTATTTGATAAGAATTCCCATGTGTGTTTTCAAAAAGGACAAGTTTATCAATTTCTGCACAAAAAAATAAGTAGCTATAATTTTGGCATGGAGTGCATTCAATATTTGTCCAAGTTAAGGAATAGTGTCATCTTAACAGTATTAAAACTTCTAGTATATGAAGACAGCATCTTTCTACATATTTAGGTCTTTTTAGCTAATATTTATATACTCCTTCTGTTAAATTTGTTTCTACTTTATTTTTAATACTGCTATAAATAGGTTGTTTAATTTCATTTTGTTTGTTCATTGCTAGTGTTTAGAAATAAAACTGTGTATATTGATAGATCTGTTTTAACTTTCAACTTGCTTAGAAATTAGCTGTAATATTTTTAAAAACTATATTTGGTAGATGTTTCCACATGCAAGACAATGGAGATAGTTTTGGAAATGGAGATACTTTTAGGACTTCATTTCTCATATCAATGTATTTGATATCTTTCTCTTCAATTATTTTTAATTATACTTGCTAGAAACTCCAATAGGATATTAAACAGTCTTGGCCAGAGATTCAGCTCAGTGGCATAATCACCTGCCTGGCAAGTGTAAGTTTCTGAGTTTGATTCCCAGTACCAATAAATAAATAAATAAATAATCCTAATCTTTAGGCATAAAAGCATTTAGTCTGTCACCACTAATTGTGCTGTCACTGTAGATTTTTTTCACCTGTGCTTTTATGAGTTTGTGAAATTTTCTTTATATTTTAATTAGTTGAATGTTTATAACCAAAAGGGCTTTGGATGTTTTAATGCATTTTCTGTGTTTCTTGAGATTATGATGTAATTTTTGTGCTATTTCTAATAACATAATATATTACCGTGATTGTAGAACAAACTTTGCATTGTCAACATAAATTCTACTTGGCAAGAACATATCATTCTTTCATATGTTGCTGACTTTGTTTGCTGCTTGTGAATGTTCGTGTCTGGATTGTTCTTTGTCTCTCTTTTCTTCCCTTCCCTTCCCTCTCTGCTACCCTTTTTTTGTCTCTCTCTCTCTCCCTTCTTTTCTGTGCATCTGTCTTTTTCTGGCTATAGTACCGAGGAAATATTTGCCTTGTAAAATAAGTTGAGAGGATTTTTACTTTGAGATGTTTGTTTAAAAACAGTTTTCCTGGGCCGGGAATTTAGCTCAGTGGCTTAAGTGTCTACCTGGTAAGCACAAGGTCATGAGTTCGATCTAAAAGTTTCCTCTTTTTGGTGTTCGTGGTATATAATGCATACATTCATTGAGTGTAGTTGGTGCAGGTATGGAGCACATTTAATTCTTTTTTATACCCTTTGCTCCCCGTCTTTCCATCTCTTAATTCACTCCAATTTCTTTAACTATTTTATTAAATTCACCAGTGAAGCCAGATAGAAATTTCTTTATAATGATCCAGTCAGTTTTTGTAGGTCCTCTCAGGTATTGTGTCTTTTCCTTTGTTTTATTCAGACTATTTTTTTTTTTTAGCACAGGGCTGTTCACTTAAGAGAAATCCTATTAACATTTCCAGCTCTGTAGAGCTAATATTAATAGCTCTTCTTTCCTTTTTGATTTTTATATGTTGAATTTTCTCTCTCTGCTCAGTATAACTAAAGATTGGTCAATATTTTAGGGCTCAGGCACACAGTTAAAAAGTCTGCCTTAATCTTTAATTTTTTACTTGGACAGAACTAAGGACACATGAAAGTGAAAGTTTAGGGATTTCCCAATTATTTTCTAAGCAAGTACACTGTCCTAATCTCCCCTTAATGGTCCCATCAGTGCTCATGGACTTCTAGTAAAAAAAAAAAAAAAAAAATATATATATATATATATATATATATATATATATATATATGTATGTATTTTAAAAGCTCTAACGTGTGTATGTATATATACATATGCCCCTGTGGCCATGGTTTTTTCTCATTTTTTTCCGTTTAAACGGTTTTTTTTTGTTTTGTTTTATTCTCGACTTAAATGTAATCATCACAAGCAACTACTTTATTAAGCAATGAATTTCCCTGACTGGTATTGCCAGCAGTCCCTAGAAAGAAGCCTTAGTGATCATAGAATCTGAAGTTTAGAACAAATAAAGACGAGCATTGGAAGTGGAACTTTCCAGGGAATCCTCAGACAGACCAGATAATGCCGATTTTTGAGAATGGGGTACAGTGGGAACTCTCTCCCCACTCTGATGTACCAGTGTCTTCCAGGCAATTGGTCTTCAAGTCTACCATACAGGAGTAAGTGGAAACAAGACAGGATAAAAATGCTACAAAGTTCCCTGTTCTTGCCAATATTTGTTTCTGCAGTAAACATCCCTGTGAGTTTGTAACCCTAATGCTACTTTCCAGAATTCTGGAAAAGTTAACACGAAAAACTTTTTCTGCTTTTCTAATTATATTTGTAGAAGACAATATTTTCCAAGATTTTTCATTTACCATTCATATTGTTACCAGGTTTTGTGTTGATGCTGGAGTCCCCTTTTAGAAGTGGTTTCTAGATGATTTCTGTCTTGAACCAGGAATTGGTCAAGACCGGTGTAAGATGCAGCAATGTTTTTATTTATTAAAGGTGTGAGAGGAAAAGAAACATGCCTACTAAAACTAGGAAAATAGTGTAAGTACACTCTAAAGGATGAGACTGGCCCCCTGTGAATGAGTACACAGTGGCCACAAAGAAAATGACAGCTGTCCTTTGTACCTTGCTCTCTTCAGGCTGGTCATGTCTCGGCTGTCCTATCGAAAACCAGCTTAAGTGCTTTCTACAGTAACTAAAGATAGCGCTCTATGGCTGGTCCCAGGTATAGGACTTTGGAAACTAATCTACAGGTGCCCTGGAACTTTGTAACTGACAGGTCACACTCACTTCCCCAGCCAGTTTCCCATCCCCTAATTTGCGTCAAAGATAGTATGCAACAGAGTGTGGCATAATGTTTTCTTAAAAGAAATGTAAAGAAATTCCAATAAAATTATGCAACTGTTGGAACAAAATGTAGTTTTTCCAGTTCATCAAGAATATTAAAATTAATTTGAAGAAACATAATCTGAATGACAGGAATCACTGTGGTTAACTTTAGTTGAAAAAATAGAATATTAAATAGTGATTAATCTCTGGCCATTCTTTCCATTGACATATTGGTTTCTAATCTGTGCATAGCAGTCAAGAATTAACTCATTGGGGCTGGGGATTTAGCTCAGCGGCATAAATGCCTGCCTTGCAAGCACGTGGTTGTGAGTTTGATCCCTGGTACCAATTAAAAAAAAAGATATTAAAAAAAAGAATTAACTTGTTAGCAAAACTGAATGTTTTATTTTTTTTTCTTATAGTCCATAGAATGTACACCTTGGTAAAGTTTAACAATGTATATCAATTTGTGATATATTTGCATTTTACATTGTATAATTGATGGCAATTATACTCACATAATGTAATCTGTTTTTACTGATGGAATAATAGAATGTTATTGTATAACAACACCATTAAACTAAAAGCATCTTCAGTAATATTAAACATAATTTTCTTTACAACAAGATGTGGAATGTAAAAAGTTCATTTTAAATGAGAAACTTAAAAGAGCCTCGGGGGTGAACGTGAAATACATCATTGCATATTTCCATATTCGTAAGTAAAAGCAATGTACTATGTAAGTCTTGAAATTAGTTAATTAATTAAACTCCATTGTAATGCAGCATATAATCCAGTTAATTAACTTACTGTAATACAAGATTGATAAGAATGTTCATCATTTCATACTATAAAAAACATTCCCAAAGTTATTTCCCTTTCAAGGAAAGTAAGTTCTGTAAATAAGGATAGAATTGCAAGCCCAAATGCTTTGGTTTCATGGATATAAAGATTTTTTTTAATGTTTTTATCCATAGAAATAATTTTTTAAAAAATATTTTTCTATTTGTGGCTCTCAACATGAAATATATCTACTATGATTCTTGGTTTTTTTTTGTCTTTCATTGGCATAAACATATGTGTGTGAATATTTTACTTGCTCTCTATAATATGTTTGGATGTAATGCTAATATATGTTTAAGGCACTACTTCTTGGCATATGATGTTGAGGCTTTACTTTGATTGCAAAAACCCAAATCAATTTTAGCTCTCTAAAATTATCAAAAAGGATCTGGAATCTTAAAAAAAAACAAAAAAGGCCCAAGAGGTTAGGTGAATCAGAGGAATTAAAAAGTTAGAAGCTGGAAACAGAATAATGTACTATTGCAGAAATAAACAGGGGGTTGGGAAAGGAAGGAAAGATAAGAGAGAGAGAGAAAACGAGAATGGAAATGGAAACAGTAGGGAAATAGCAAAGAGCTACATATGCAGGAAGATTTTTTTTTTCACGATCTAGGGACTTTGTGTTTTGTTTCGTTTTTAGATTGAGAATATCTACCAGGATCTAAGCAAATAAAATGAAGAAGAATCCATAGTGTTCTCCTTATTACAAAATTTTAGAATACCCGAGCCAGAGAAAAGGTCCTAAGCACAACCAGAGAGAAAAATCAGGTCGCATTCACATAGCCTCACGGATCTGAATAACAATGTGTTTTTCTTTTTCCTTTTTTTTTTTTTTTTTGTACTGGGTCTAGAACAATGGTTTAATACTCTCACCACAAAATGCAAAGCGGTGGAAAGTTTCTACCACAATGCTGAAGTAAAGACTTAAAAGTTTAGACTATTAGGAACAGTTAAATGACAATAGAAATTAAAAGTTACTTTGTAGGATACAGAAAGAATTGTTTAAAAAAAATCATCTTCAAAGCACCTTTAAAGAAAGTGAATAGAGAAAGTTCATTAACAAAAGAATAGAGTAAACTTGAAGAAGAAGCAGAGCAGGAAAAGGAAGAAGGGGTCACTGGAGAAAGGAAATGGGGAGAGACAAGAGGAGACAGAAGAAGAAAAAGAAAAAGAAAAAAGGGAAGAAAAGGAAGAGAAGAAATAGAACTCATAAACTAGTTAAATTACAAGAAGAACACAAAGGGAATTTTCATCTTGTCATACAAGAAAGATCCCACAGCATCTATCTGATTGGCTTAGTGTACAGCCACTTATAAACTGTTCTACAGTATTGAGGGGTTCTGTTTTTATTTTTGGCAGGTTTAGGATGGAATTATTTGGGAACATGTAAAAGATAACTGAGTGGAAAAAATGAGAAACTTTTTTTCTTTCAGAGAAAGAATGTTCTTAATGAAGTGATGTTCCTGTTTATCTGGTCATGAAAAACAAACACTGTCTCCTCCTTTAATCTGAAATACACAGTAACTACTCTAGAGGCATAAAGGAATAGGAAGTGTGTGTGGATAGAACTCTCTCCTCTGTCTCTGAATTAAGAAGATTATAGCTGAGGGCTAAAGGTGTGGAACCCAGAAGGAACACTTAAGACTCAAAGTTAAAAGTATCTGCTTACAGAAAGCAAGTTGAGGCCGGGGATTTAGCTCACTGGCTTAAGTGCCTGCTTGGCAAATGCAAGGTGGTGAGTTCTAGGTGCAGTAGAGAGCTGAGTTTAGGCTTTCTAGGGCTCTTGGTGTGGCGCTTTGCTAGGACTTGTGCCGCATCACAGCAGGTTCAGCACACCAGAAAAAGCCTTTGGGACCATGGAGAAGTGGGACAGAAGTGGGAAAGTATGCAGGAAGCTGTTTCCTCGGCAGCTGCAGTTGGTCCCAGTGTAAGCGAGTGATTGGTTCAAATCCAGGCTCACTGATTTGTCCAAGCACTGGCAGATAATTGGTTCCAAAGGATGCAGGACAGCAGGATTGTCACAGGGAGCCATCATGGTGGCGACTCCAGGAAAGGCCCAGAGGAACAAGCTGTTTGAGCCACGTTTTTTGTATCTCCCTGCAAAGGTTGTGGGGCTGTAATGGTGGAATGTTTAGAGGCCTGAGCTGCCTTCATCAGTTTACCAGGGTTTGGAGAGGTTTGAGATGGTAGCAGTGGCCTGGAGCCCTGCTCCCTAACCTTAGCCATGTCAGGGGGAGTCGCTAGCACTTCTTCAGGAGGTGACAGCATCTGGAGTTGTGCCTCTTGTGCACCTGGTGGCCTAGAGGGTGGCTCCTAAGTAACCCAGGAGGACACTGGAAGTTTCCCAGTCTATCCTCAGCAGGTGTGTGTGCATGTGTGTACGCATGAGCCAATAAAGCAAGAAGGAGGAGTGTGACAGTCCTCTGCCAAACCAGGCCCCTTCCAGTCATCATAAGAAAAAAGGGGACAGTGCAGTGCTTTTCATTTGTCTCACTTAGACCATACATTATAAACCTTTACTCTTTCTCTCTTTTTCTCACTCTCTTTTCTCTCTCTCTCTCTTTTTGTTTTATTTTGTTTTGTTTAGACAGGGCCCTGTAATGCAGTTCAGGCTGGCCTTGAACTCACTATGAGGACCATGTTGGCCTTGAGCTCACAGAGATCCTCCTGCCTCAGCCTTCCAAGTGCCAGGCTGTAGGCTAAACCCAACCAAATAAAGCCACCTAAACCCTCATTTTTGTAGCTCCTAATTTACTGATGGTAAGGGCAGTTTAAGCTTCCTTTCTATTACCTTATTTCTTACTTAAATATATAAAAGACTGAGAATACTAGAAGAACTGATAAACTTTGATAGGGCGGTAGTGTAGGTTCTAAGTTTGAAAGGGTCAGGTTAAACATGACTCTCTTCTTTTGGATAACCTGACATAATATTTCTATTAGAAAAGATTGAAAAGACTGCTGCCCCACTGACTATTGGGCTTCTGGGTGTCATTGTGGTCTCAGTGCACCCACTTACAGTCCTTCTCATGTAAACTTAACTGCTCTATCTGTAGTCTGCAATGTGAATTTCATTAAAATTCTTTGAGACAATATACCTGCATGTAACCAAACATATTTACAAACTAGTTGAAAAGATTTCAGTCTATAAAATCAAATAGAGATTATTCACAATGTTTTGGAAAATCATTTCCTTATTAAAGTCCTATTGTGTGATTATAATAGTACTGTCATCTGTTAGTAGCACTCAGAATATTTTGTTTGAGAACAAAACACTTGATTTTCTTTTTATGCTATATTGAAAATCTTTGAGTTTAGTATAAATACCCATTCCAAAATGAAGATTTAAAGAGTTTTAGAATGATTCATATGTCTCTTCTTGCCACTTATTCTATTTTTCTTTGTTTTAAACTGTGATATTTCAATAAATATTTTTAAAAGACTCATATACAGCAGTGACCTAGGAGTAGAATTTTTTGGAATTTTGGTACCAAGAGTACATTTTAAAAACTGTTTCATCACACTGCTACCATAAAAGAAATGCTTAAATTCTCACAGTAGAATTTTACTATCATAATTTAATTGTTTTAAGAGAGGGAAACATTTTTTTTTTTAGTCCCTAAAACTTAGTGCATGAAAGGCTAATTAGTTGTGTTTACATGATAAACATCTAAAAAAAAATTGGAACAAGTAAGTTGCAAAATGATTCATGAATATAAAAATATACCAAATATATTTACAAATACATATTTGTTTGATGATATAAGATGTAAAGCAATTAGGATTCTGTACAACAAACTTGTGATTTGTAGTTAGGAAAAAGATTACTTTTGATAAAATTATGAGCAGGAGAGAAATGTAACTGTGAGTTTCCTGTAAAATTTTACCTCTTTTGTTAAATGTAAAAAAATGTCTGGCCTAATGATAATATTTATTAGTACTGACCAGTATAAACATGAGTATTGAGTGATACTTTGTTCTATGTTTTTCAAAATAAAAATTAGAGGCTGTATTAAATATTTATCCCCTTCCTGGAAGAAATCAAGTTCATTGTTTTTATAGCCTAAAATTAAATCATAAAGTTATTCTGAAAATGCTTTGAGTGAAGGAAACCCACATGATAAATAAAAATTACAATGGATACAACCAACATTTTCAGAAAGTAGGAATAGCACCTGGGGGACTGCTTGGAAAATTGCAAGTTACGTTTAGTTTCCTTTTGAATACACTTTAGAGAACGGAACATAGTCTATCGAGTTGTTTTTAGTATTGGGGCACAAGTGAAAGAATTTATTGCGCATTTAAAGGGTACGGTTTGTGTACTTTTGGATTTTTACTGATTCTTCAAACACATTAAAAAAAAAAATTCTACCAGCCTGTTACCTGGGTCAAAGATCTATTACTGTGTGCAGGCAATAGTTGCCAGATCACTATTTGTCCAACTACCAAATCTGCCAGTGACTAAGAGAGTAAGAGAAGAAATATAACCAAATGTAATTATTACATTTATTAAGGAATTTGAATTGAATTAAAGAGATAATGATATTTAAAACCAGCATCACTAAAAGACCAAATGGGGAAGAATTCAGCAAATAAGAACAGAGGGAGCCTTCCTCCCTTAGTCACTTAAAAAATTTTAATAACAATACCTATAGAATCTCCACAGTAGACACTGCAATTCATATTTAATTTTTGGCTGTGGAAAGCATTCCTTTTAAATCCAGGTTTAGGAGATGGATAACCTCACTGTTCCTCTGTTCTACAAGTTCTAGAGAAAAAGACACATGTGTTGGGGTTAAGGAAAATACACCATCTTTCATTTCCAGATAATGTGCTTGTGTTCTAGGAAATGAAAAAATCTACAAGCATCTCACTTGAGTTAATAATAAAAAAAAAAAAACAGCAAACTGTGTAGGGCCTGAAGACAGTTGATTATTTACATCTCTATGTGACATAGAAATGAGTCCCTGGAAGACTGATTTTACAGAGTTCTGGAAAAAAACCCAAAAACCCCAAACAGTATCTTTTAAAGCATGTATCCTCATTTAGGGCTGCAAAAGATAAAGTGGTTAAATACAAGGCAGGATACTGGTTAAGTTACAGAAAGAGTGCTGTTCTTGGAAAGTGGTGGAGGAGAACAGAAAGGGTGCTTCCTGACAGCAGGTATCTGGGCTGCAATAATCCCTTGGGTATCGCTTTATTTCATGTGTCAAATTAATCCTCTGTATTTTATTGAACTTACATATGTGGTTTTATGATATAAAAATTTAAAATATTGCTTGAATTCAGAAAGTTTTTAAAGGTAGCAGTAGGCGGGTGTCACGCAAAAAAAAAAAAAAAAAAAAAAAAGCCGCCTGTCTAATTTAGCTGTGGGAACGTGTGCTAGAAAAAGTGACTTTCTTTTAATTTGGAAAAAGTATCTCTCCTCCTATAAGGTGCAAATACAAACAGAATAAGGAATGTTCAAAAGTGTTTACTTTGTTTTGCGAGTTTATATGACTTATAATTAAGTAAGTGTTCTGGAAAAACACTTTGTACTTTATAGAAACAGTGCTAGAGTTATATTTGTCTCCTCTGGGGGAAAAATAAGAAAAAGGAGCTGAACCGTGATTTAGACTTAATTATAAGTATTTTATGGTTATTGCAATTTTAAACATCTGTACTGTCTTTCATAAGATGTTTCTGATTGAATCATTTGGTTTCAAAAATGGATAAATTCAGAGTAAAATAACAGTATTTTTGTACAAGCGTGTTTTTATTAGTTTTGAAAATAAATTTTAAAATAGCAGTAATAGTACTCAATTATGCAGTTTACAACATATTTTCAGCTGCTGAACCATCATTAAAAATCCACTAGTAGAACATTACTAAAATTATATTTTTGCTTGAAAATCACAATAGTCTTACTGTTGCCTGAAGTTGAGAGGTATGTTTGCTATAACTATATAATAGCTTTCTAAGAGTCATTAGTCTATATTAAAAGAAGGATCAATATCTAATTCCTAGATGAAAGTATCTTTTTCAAAGATGGAGTGTGTTCTGTCAAATCCAGTTAACTTGATCTATTATAAGCTTATTGAAAAAATAATGGATGACAACTTCAAAATGCTTTTTGTGATTACCACACACAGGGAGCTAAAATTTCATTAAAAGTTATCATTTATGGTGCAGTGGTCTTTAGTTATTTGAGGAGCAGAGAACAAATCTGTTGGATTAATGGTATTTCAGTCACTCAGAAAAATAATGTTGGGACTTTTCTAAAATGTAAGACCCATGCAAAAATAGTATTTCCTTCCATTTTAAGCCATTTGGTAGTAATTATTTTAAATCATAATAGGTTTGTCAACTTAGCAAGAGATCAAAGAAGATAAATTGTCTGTGATGTTCTGAAGATTAAAACACACATGTATTGATGATCCTTAATATATTATCATGTCTAAGCATACTATGCATGGATTTAGGTTGTTCATTATCTCCATCGGAACTCACAACTGTTTATCTTTGAACTTTCACACCACGTAGAATAGTGCAGTGCCTGACAATGAAATAAAATAACTATACTTAAGAATAAGGAAGGAAGATTATACAATGAGAATTTGAAATGCAAAGGAGTTTTAGAATTTTAAGTTGGGGCAACATATTCAATATATAAATATATTAGCAGCAATACTGTGCAGTGGTGTTTTATCACTTGCCATGGGCACAGCTTCAAATATTCATAGAAACAGGCAAGTTTAATATTTTGTTCACATACATTTAATAACAACCTACTAGTTTATTCCTAATGTATTCCTAAAATGCAAAGTTTGATCTCTAAATGTAGTTCCTAGGAGTTTAATACTGCATTAATTACATTGTATTTTGTTAACAATATTAGCAAATAAAAGTGATTAAGGAAAAACTGGATCTTTATTATGGCCATCAAACTCTATGAACTTCTATGGAAAAAAGTTGCATAACTTAAGAATAAAATTATCTTCTATTTATCTTTTATCTTAGAGATTTGCAATTAGTAAGATGCATTTACTCTTGATTATTTTCCAATTGTATACATTGTTTTAACAGGTGTTTTTTTTTTTATCGGTACTGGGGATCCAACTCACCACTGCGTGCTTGCAAGGCAGGTGCTTATGCCGCTGAGCTAAATCCCCACCCTATGCATTGTTTTAAAATTTGGCCAAATTTATGTTATATCATATATTAATCCTACTGATTGTTGATTTCTTCTGCCCGCTATTTCCTGAGTATATTTCATGGACTGAGTGCTTCTCTGGTACCAGAGGGACAGCTAACAAGAAGATATAGAAGTTGCTTTTTGCATATGGCTTATACTTGGATGGAGAGGAAGAAAAATAACTAAGACTAATTAGGCAGTGATAATCTCTATCATGAATTCATGTGCAGGGGCAATGACTGTCGTTTAGCTCATGTAGAAATTCTGATTGACAAATTACTGTTCAAGTTTTAACAATTATGTGAGCTGAAACCTATACCAAGAATCAGTTCTTATCACCATCAACATACAGCCCGTTCCAGGCAAAGGAAATGATTAATATAAAAGCCCTAATATAAGACCAAGTTTGCCAGTTCTGATGGCAAATTATGAGCTCAGTGTTCTTGAACTTAAAAGAGTGACAGGCAGCATAGAACACGAGGCCCCGGAAGTGGTGCACTTAGGGTTTGTGTGGCGAAGAATCACAGATTTCAGCCACAGCTTGTAAGTCTGATCTAGATAAAATTGGTTTGCAATAATTACAAATACTGCAAATGTTTAAACTATCATGGTCCTAGGTTGTTTGACTGGGGAAACAATACTTGGAAGGGAGATTGATTCCAATTTTTTTTGCCTTAGTTTCCAGTGGTTAAAATGATGTATACAATCAATTTCCTGTCCATGCATTGGTATTAGCTCTTTGGCTTGACATAAGTTTGGCTTGACAAAAGTAAAGCAAAGCCATGTGTATCTGTGAAATTTTTATAAGAGCTAATGAATCACTAAGGGAACTTTAAAATAAGCTAAAAGATTTTGTACTTGAGTTCTTTTAGAAAATTTCAAACATATTATTTCCTTACTTCAAAATATAGTCTATTCTTATTCTGTTAGCTATGGCAAAATACTAATTTTCTAAAACCTAAGTTGATCTATCTTCAGCTCTGTAACTGATCATATAGAGCTCGTGAGACTTGCTTGATAAAATATTATTACAAAAGTATTAATAAGTGTGCTTAAAATAATGAACTCCATCTCTTTATGTTAAATACATTAAATGCTTCATTGAGGTAGCCCATATCACTGTGAATTTTTAAGGGTGAGCAAAACTTTCCATTTTGAGACAATGTTTGTTTTTCAAAATTCTGCATCCAACCATATCCAGCAGAACAGCATTTGAAAAATTAAAATAATTAATTTAGGCATAGCTACCTTTATGAATATTAAACTTTTATTCTTAAATTTGTATAAGAATCACATAGTCCTATAAGTATGTTTATATTATATACATGTAATATATGTATTATATATATATTTGCTTATATGTGACTTTATAAACTATTCTTCATTGATTAATGAATGTGCGTCCTGTTTTTTTTTTTTTTTTCTCTCAATAGGGAACAGAAACCACAAATTTTTCCTATTCTACAGTGGGCATGCTATCAGCAGGCCTCTATTAGTGCTTCTCAATCTAAAATGTGAAACCTAGTATGCTAAATAAATAATCCAAATGTCCCTATAGGGATCTTCCCTGCATGTGGTTGGCATAATGGCCGCTCTGAAGCTTCCCCAATTACCTGGTTACTGAGAAGTTTCTCCCTGTGAGCAGCTGGGTTTGCCTAATACCACCTCACAAGAGTTTAGGTTCAGTCTTGCTTCACAATAGGATGTTGGTTAATGGCACCTTTCTAGTATTAGAGAGGCCATGATTACTTTTAATAACATTTTCTTTACTGTTTACCATGCTAATTTGTCTTACATTTTCATTATTTTACTCATACCATGATTTTATAAAATTTTCTATTATTTTAGAAACAAAATGTAATAAAAACAACTTGAACTACAAAAAACATTGCCACAGTGTATAAGTAGCTCTGCTTACTTTTAGAGAAATGCAACTTCTTAATTAGAAATAAATAATAGCCCAGATAAAAAATCAATTGTTAGTCAATCAATAGAATAACAATCATGAATTGAGAATAATTTGGCATTGCTATTATTCTGAGTTTACTGAAGGAAAAGTGTACAATAAAAGTAGCTTCCAAAGGGCATTTCAATCCTGCAACATATAAGGAAGTAGGATTTCTTAATCTTATGGTGTATAGAAAAGTGGATAAACCAAAAGGAATACATGTTCTTCTGAACATGAAAGCAGATATTATTTTAGAATCCATTGC
Source organism: Hydrochoerus hydrochaeris (assembly GCA_004027455.1). Taxonomy (NCBI): domain Eukaryota; kingdom Metazoa; phylum Chordata; class Mammalia; order Rodentia; family Hydrochaeridae; genus Hydrochoerus; species Hydrochoerus hydrochaeris. Next base: position 222,941 of record PVLA01001217.1, read on the forward strand.
TGTAATTTTATTGGATGTTTGTTTTATTTTCAAATTTACATCCACAAAACTATATAGGCCAGGCATGGTAGCACACACCTATAATGTGAGAAGTCTGGGAGGCCAGCAGAGGAGGATCACCAATTTTAGCCCAGGCTGGGCAATTCAGTAACATGTGGCATCTCCATAATGATTTTCACAGTGGTAGCACCGGCCTATAATAAAAAATAAAAAAAAAATTAGAAAGGCTCAGAATGTAGCTTAATCTGATGGCCTGGTTTCAATCCCTAGTACTGAAGGCAAAAGAAAGAAAGAAAGAAAGAAAGAAAGAAAGAAAGAAAGAAAGAAAGAAAGAAAGAAAGAAAGAAAGAAAGAAAGATGTGGATATATATATATATATATATATATATATATATATATATATATCTGCATTTTCTTTTTGTTATTTTAAAGAAAAAAGAAAGCAGAAAAGAAAATCAAAAACAACAGACATACAAACAACAACTACAAGAACAACAAAACCCCAAAACAATAGGAATATAGGCTTTCAAAACAAGATGATAGAAATTTAACAATGCTTGTAATAATGCACATTGTTATGTTCAGAAGAGTTGTTTAGATTACCCAATATAGACATGCAAAATTGATCTACTCATATGACTATTAATTGTTTTTTCCCCAAGAGCTAATATAATTAGAAGGAAAAATATCTTATCTATTTTATGTGTATATAAACAAATTTATCTTTTTCTTTTTCCCTTCATGTTCTCCTTCCCCCTAACCTAGATCTTTTTCCACTTTGAACACTCTGAGCAGTTTCTTACTCTTTCACAGTATCTTTTGTAGATTTTGGGTCTTATTTACTCTTTAATTTTTTATACTAGGGAGACAGTACAGTATTTACACCTGTGAGTCTGATTTATTTCACTTATGAGTATGGTCTTAAGTCTCATCACCTATAAAAGCCTCAATGCAATCCTTTTTTATAGCTGAGCAGTACTCCACTGGATAAAAATGCCATATCTTTTTTCCCCATTCCTCAGTTGATGGGCATTTGGGTTGTTTCCAAGATTTGGCTATTATGGATTGTGTTGCTATAAACATGGGTGCACATATATCACTGTGGTATGATGTTTTTAATACTTCTGGGAAAATGCCCAGAAGTGGGATAGCTGGGTCAAATGGGACCTCTAATCCTAGATTTTATGGCATCTCCATAATGATTTCCACAGTGGTAGCACTGGCCTACAACCCTGCCAACAGTGGATAAACGTTCCTTTTTTTCCCCACAGCTTCTACAGCATTTGTTATTGGTTGATTTCTTGATCTTGACCATTCTTTATGCAGTGGGATGGAATCTCAGCATTCTTTTAATTTACATTTCTCTAATGATCAGTGATGCTGAACATTTTTCCATATATTTATTTGCCATTTGTATTTCTTCATCTGAGAAGTGCATATGCATCTCAGATGCCCATTTTTGGATTGGGTGTTTGAATTTTAATCACTATATATATATATATATATATATATATATATAGTCTGAGGGAGAGTTGCCTAAGATATTTTTCCCAATTAGTAGGGTTTCTTTTCACTTTGTTGGAGATTACTTTTGACTTGCAAAAATTTTTAATAAGATGAGATCCCAATTGTTGATTCTGGGAAGTATTTTCCATGCAGTTTGATTTTTTTTCATGAATTTTCTACCTACCCGTATATCTGCAAGATTTCTACCTACTTTGTTTTCCATCAGGTTTAGTGTTTCTGTTTTAATATTTAGATCTTTGGTCCATTTTACTTTTGTTTAGTGTATAGTGATTGACATGGATCTCGTTTTAGTTTTCACCATTTGAAAAGCCAGTTTTTCCAGAGTCATTTATTGAAGAGGCTATCCTTCTTCTTCATCAAAGATAAGGTGGCTTAGTGAGTTTGTAGTTGTGGTTGTATCTTCTCATCTATTTCATTGATCTTCAGGTCTGTTTTCTTGCCAGTACCATGCTAATTTTATCACAGGAGCTTTGTAGTACAATTTCAAGTCAGGAATTGCGATGCCGCCTGCCTTTCCTTTATTGCCCAGAATGCTTTTGTCTGGTTCCAGATGAATTTTGGGAATGATTTCTCTAGATGAGTGAGGTATGCTAATAGTATTTTGATTGGAATTGTATTAACTCTGTATAACAATGTTGGGAAAATGGCCATTTTCACAATGTTTGATTTTCCTATCCATGAACAAGGAATATCTTTCCATTTTCTGAAATCTTATTTGATTTCTTTTTTGAAAGTAATGTAATATTCAGTATATAGATTTTTACTTTCTTTGTTAGATCGACACCTAAGTATTTAATTTTTGGTGTGCTATTACTTGTCTCTCAGTGAGTTTGTTGTTTGTGTAAGGAATGCTGTTGATTTTGGAGTACTGACTGCATACAGCTACACTGCTGACTTTGCGTATTAACCCTAGGGGTTTTTTGATAGAGTTTTTGGGATTTTCTCTGTAGAGTACCATGTCATCTGCAAGTAGTGATAATTTAACTTCTTCCTTTCCTGTCTTTATTCCTTTTATTTCTCTTCCTTATCTAATTGCTCTGACTAATTTTTCCAGAACTATATTGAATAGGAGTGGTGCTAATGAGCCTCCTTGTCTTGTTCCTGATTTTAGGTTGAAAGCTTTCAAATTTTGTCTATTTAGTAAGATGTTGGCTGTTGATTTCTCATATATGACTTTTATCAGACTGAGGCAAAGACCATCTATTCTGATTTTCTGTAGGATTTTTATTAAGAATTAGAGTTAAACTTTATCAAAATCTTTTTCTGTGTCTATTGAGATGATCATATGATTCTTGTCTTTGGGTTCTATTGATATGGTGTATTACATTTATTGATTCATATATGTTTAATCATCCATGCATTCCTGGGATGAATCTTGATGTCTATTAATATTTGTCTAGGTTGCTCCCATATATGGTTCATATTATATATATATGATTGTTATCTCTTCTTCTTGATGTTTTCCCCTAACAAATATGTAGTGATCTTCTGCATTTCTTATGGTAGTTCTCGGTATAATGTTCATATTGTCTGCAAACACAAATGCTAGCCCTGCTTTTTCCTGGGTTCCTATCACATGAAGTGTTGTTTTCCATCCTTTGACTTTTAGCCTTATGAATTTCCTTTTAAGTTAAATGTGTTTCTTGTACACAGAATATTGTTGGATTTTATTGCTTAATGCACTTTGACAGTCTGGGTTTTTTTATTATTGTTAAATTAAGACCATTTGCATTACTGATTATATCTGATATGCATTGGCTTATCTTTGTCATGTTATCTTTCTTTTATTGCTTCCGTACTTTTACCCCTCTGTTTAATTTTTTTTCCTACTTGTTGGTTGCTTGTTCTTTCTGTTGTTGTTCTTGGAATTGTGTCCATTTCTATCTCTTTTTAAAATATCTTTCAATACAATCTATACGCTTGGTTACATTGTCATGAAGTTCTTCAGTTGGATTTTGTTGTGGAAATATCTTATTCATTGATGTTGAAAAATCATTTTTCAGAGTACATCAAGCTGGGTTAGAAGTTGTCTTCTTTTAGTACTTTAAATACTTCATGCTCTTTATGAATTGATGGTTTGTGTTGAGAAGTCTGTTGTGATTCTGATAGACTTGCCTTTATAGGTGATATATTTTTCTTCTGTAACAGTTTTTAATATTCTGCTCTTATGCTGAGATTCAGGGATCTTGATTATTAAAGTATGAGGTATAGATTTATTCTGGTTATGGCTATTTGGATTCCTGCATGCCTCTCTTGTCTTATGTCAATTATTTTCCCATATTTGGGAAATTTTCTGCTATTATGTCTGCAAGTAGTCTTTCTAGGTCATTTGTGTTGTCTCCTTTTTCTTTGACATCTATGAATATTATATTGTTTCTCTTTGAATCATCTTTAAGCTGTTGAATTGTTCTTCCCTGATTCCTTGTGATTTTTAAGAGCTGTTTCTTTTCATGATCACTAGTCACATTCATCGCTTAAGAGTTCTGAGATATGGTCTTCAGTTTTATTCATGTGGTTTTTCCAGCTTTCAGTGGCATTTTTGATTTCTCCTCATGTATTCTAATCATTTCCTGCATTTTTCATTCAAGGTTTCCATCACTTTCCTATGCTCCTCTATTTTTTAATCTAGTCTTCATTGGCTATATTCACCAGTTATTTCATTATATTTGTCATTTCTTTTTTGACCTGAGAGATTATTTCTGATCTGATTTCCTTTACAACTTCCTGGAGTTGTTTCTTAACTTTTCTTGCTATCATTTCAGAGATTTCAGGTGATTTTCAAATTTACTCCTGTCTGTGTCTCCTGGACTTGATCTGGATGGACTGGAAGTTTGAGATTGAGTTTTGTTTTTCGTTTTGGCATTTTCTTTCTTTTCATTTCTTTTTCTTTTTTTCCTTTGTTTCTCTCTCTTTTGGTACCAGGAATCCGAATCATGACCTTGCACATCCCAGGCAATACTTGTACCACTGAGCCAAATCTATAGCCATTGTTTGGCATTTTCCTGTGTCCCTCTGAATTGGGCAGATGCCAAGTCCTAGTTGCTTCCCTTTCTGTCTGGCAGTGGGTCCCACTGAGGGCTCCTGCTGGTTCTGGGTCACTAGGTACAGACACCTGGTCCCCCAGGCTTCCTGAATGTTTCCGTATGACTGCACGTTGCTGGGAGTAGGCTCCCAGTCCCTGTGGGCCTCAGAGATGGTTCCCAGCTGTGGATGGGTCACTGGCTGCAGACTCGCGGGACTCACCAAGGGTTCCCAGGCGACTGCAGGTCTCTAGGTCCAGACTCCTAGTCCTGAGGGTTTCTGGATGACTGTGTGTCACCGGGCACAGACTTCCGGTCCCCACAGGCCTCAGAGATGTTGTCAGGTGTGAGCAGGCCCCTGGACACAGCTTCCCGGTCACATATCTGCATTTTCATTTTGGTTTTGGGAATTTTTTTATAGCCTTCAATATTCTTATTTAAAAATTAAAGTTAATTCTATCACGGCATGTTTGCTCTGTTTTGTGTTTTTATATTCAGATTATCAGGTTTAAAACTCATTTAAATTACCCATGGGGAAAAATCACTGTAAAGTAGAAAGTAAAATAATCTTTAAAAATATCATTTAACAACCTCTTACTATCCTGAGCATGTCTGTCTGAGCACGCACTGTGTCACCCTCACTGCCGCAGTCACCTGTGTGGCATGGCCTTTCCCAGTGCCGTACCACGGCTCTCCATTACACTGGTAAGTGTCTCTCCCTGAATGCATCTTGCAAATTATGTCATTTTAATCACAGGCATTAGGAATGGAATTGACCAATTATTATAGGTCATATAATACCCTCCAGTGGCAATTCTCTTTTCTGTATTATCCAGGTTATTTTAAATAACTCAAGAAATAAAGATTTCTCCTTTGTCTTCTTGCACAACCAGTTTTCCCCCATGGAATTCACTCTACTTTGATACTCTAACCAGTTGCTAACAAGCAAACCATTTCTTGACACATGTAAAATTGCACAGACTTGTAATACCTCCGGCACAATGTGCTCTTTAACATTGCTATTAATATGTTAACAGGTGGAAACTTATTATCATCTTGACTGCTTGGAGTGTAAAATGTCTTATACTCATTTCATTTTCAATTCTTTGTAGTTTATGGTTACACTTGATTAAAGGTGGTACTGTGAACACTTTGAGTTGTTTTAATTCATGATAAAAGTGCTGAGGACTGTGTTCAGAAATATATTGGATATTGATTCTCATGTGGCTTTAGCACTTGTCTAATCTGAATTCAAATGCAAAAATTCTGAAATACTATGTGAAAAGTAGATTAAAGTGTAGCAAATCTATAATCAAAATTAGTAATAGGAATGCAGAGAAAGAGCTATACAACAGTAACAAGGAAATACTAGGAAGCAATTTAATGCATTGATAGAAAATGTCTCCAGACACAGAATTTGAGAAGATTAATAATGGTTCCTGTTCATTTTAGGTTATAGCTTATCTGCATTGCTGTGATATTTGTAAGCTAAATGCATACTGAAAAACAGTGACATTAGAGACGCTGATGTAGAAGAAATATCAGTGCTGCTGAGGTGCACTGATATCTACATTTTCAGAATACATTTTCCTGATACTCTTTTGCTCCCATGCCCAAAGGAAAACATTTGCAGCAGTACTTGAGAATAAATAGTGCAATTCTTTCCAACACAATGGTAAGAGAAAGATGATTTTGCTGCAGGTAGTTTTCTTTCTTCTTTTCTTTTCCTTTTTTCTTTTTTTGGTATTAGGGATTGAACTCATGACCTTGTGCTTGCCAGGCAGGCACCTGTGCCTCTGAACCAAATCCCTGACCCCAGAGAAAGATGAATCTTAGTCCATAAAACATGTCTTGTTTTGAATACATGCAGAACATTTTTTTCTATATATAACCATGTGAACCATAAACCTATGATGGTATAAGAGATTCTGTCAACATTTTATCTCTACTTACCTAGAGTTTTCACCTGGGCCCAAGGATTAAAGTGACATATAAAGAGACAAGAATGCAGACGTATTGAATACTGTAAATGTTTTACATGACACAACAGGTCTTGTAGGGAAATAAAGACACAAAGGAGTGAGAGTCAAACATTCACATACTAAATTTGAAAAGGGTAGTAAACTATGAAACTATAACAAGGCCAATGGCTTTGGGATAGGGTAGAGAATTCAGGAGGAGGGACAAAGAAGACAGAATTAATTTATAAGGTTCACTGTTACAGATTTCTCTTGGCCTCCATTCCATGTCCCTGATGGTGACAGTGTGGCTTTACTCCTGGTTTCCTCCTTGGTGGGCTTCTACTTCTGCTTTCAGGAAGAGTAGGGAAGGTCAGGGAACCCTTCTTGTATCTGCTGATTTTTAACTTCTTTGAGTTCAAAACAACCCTTTGGTCAAACTGGCATATTTTGATGCAGCATATTCTGTAACACATCAGTGTTATCAGTAAAGGAATGTCTCCTTTCCGATGAAGTAAAATGTTTTCTGATGGGTTGGCTGAAAATAATCTAAATTGCTCATTCTCAGGCAGAGAGATAGAGCCTGATAAAAACAGTGTGGCCAGAATGAGAAAGAAGCAGAAAACAATTTATGACCCCAAAAATCTGGTCCTGTAGAAGCTGCATCTGTTGCCACAGTAAATGATTTCTTGTCCTAATGCCTTAGGCCAGTTTTCTCATTCAAAGTTTCATTACTCTATCAAGATTTCTAGGTCAAATATTTGTCAAACTGATCTTAAGACATGTGTCTTGCCTTGGTCAGCCAGGAGAAGAACCTGGATTTCTTTTCTTTTTTTATTCTGTATATGTGTGTGTGTGTGTGTGTGTGTTACTATAGGTTGAGTCCAGAGCCTTTACACTGAGCTATATCACCAGTGTATCTTTTATCTTTTATTTTATTTATTTATTAATTCGTTGAGAAAGAGTCTCACCAAATCAGCCAAGGCTGAATTCCAGCTTACATTAATTCTTTTGCCTCAGTCTTCCAGCATGCTGGGGTTATAAGCATGTGCCAATACACTGTTTGGGTTTTTGTTTGTTTGTTTGTTTTTAGTTATAGCACTTAAACTATTTCTTACCAAATTTATGAAAGATTGGAAATCTTTCATACAGAAAATGAGTTGAAGTTAATAGAGAAACCAAAAGTGAAATATAATCATAGTTAGTACCTGGGAGTAAGGAATTATATTAGACAGTAAATAAAATTAATGAGAAAATAGACCACATACTAGCCTATAAATCAAGCTTAAGTAAATTTTAAGGAATCAAAATTATGCCATGCTTCTAAGGATACAAATACAGTTCAACATATGTATATCAATAAATATAGTGTATCACATAAACAGAAGCAAAACCAATAATTACATAATGACATCAATAAATGCAGAAAGACTTTGACAAAACCCAACATTCTTACTTGATAAAGACAACAAACAAAATTAGTGTAGAAGGTCCTTATATCAATCTGATAAAATCCCTATGTCACAACACCATTACCAACATCATATTAAATGAGGGAAAAAAAATGAAAACTTTCTCACAAAAATTAGTAGATGATGAGGGCATCCATTATCAGCACACCTGTTCAACATGGTACTTGAAACATTAACTAGAGCAACTAGGCAAGATGAATGAATAAAAGAAACATGGATAGCACAAGAAGAAGTCAAATTATTTTTCTTTGCAGTTGACATGATCCCTTTGAGTAAGACTTTTTGAAATAAGGAACAAATTAAATAAAGTAGCAGGATACAAAATTAACACATAAAAATCAGTACCCTTCCTGCCCATTAACAATGAACACACTGAGAAAGAAATTAGAAAGAAATACCATTAACAATAACACCAAGAATAATTAAATGTTTAGGATTTAACTAAGTAAGTGGAAAACTTCTACAATGAAAGTTGCAATCCTGTGAAAAACAAAATCTAACAGGACAGCACCAAATGGAAAGATATCCCCTGTTCCTGGATAGGCAGAACCAATCTGGTCCAAATGGCAATATTTCCAAAATTGAGGTACAGATCTGACACAATCTAAATAAACATATTAACAGGATTCACAAAACAACTGGAAAAAGTAGGTTTAAAATTCTTATGGAACTAGAAGAGACTCAGAATAGAAAAAGCAAACATGGATAACAAGAGCAAAGCTGGAGGCATGGCATTCATACACTTGAAATTATATTACCAAGCTATCATCAGAGACCAAAACTAGACTAAAAACATATAGCCTCTTTAATAGTGTTGGAGAAAATAGCATACAGAAAATACAATCTAGACCTGTGTCCCTCACCACTTATTAAACTAATATCAAAATACATTAAAAACTTTCAAACTAGACACAAACTGCTGGAAGATAAAATATGTAAAATTCTTGAAGTCAGGTATAGGCAAGGACTTTCTGAACAGAACCTAATTACACAGGAAAAAGTTCCAAGAATGAACACATGGGGTTATATCAAATTAAAGAGCTTCTGTACAGCGAAAGAAACAAAAACTAAAAACCAACTTAGAGAATAGAAACAATGTGTGCCAGCTATTTGTCAGATATAGAAGACTATATCTAGAGTATATAAATTAAAAAAATTAGACCTCATAAAAGACCTTATCAAAAAATGGACATGTGGAATGAATAGACACTTCACAGAGGCACTAATAAACAATAAATTCATGAATAAATCTTCAACATTGTTGGCCTTTAGAGAAATGTAAATAAAACAACTCTGAGATTCCTTCTTATTGCAGCAAGAATGACCATCATCAATCAAATCATAAATGCTAATGAACCCGTGGGTTTAACGGAATATTTCTACACCATTAATGAGAAAGTAAACTATTACAAACACCATGAAAATCAGTGTGGAGATTCCTCAAAATGTTAACAATAGAAATTCCATTTGATCTAGCCATTCCTCTTTTTTGTAACTTCCACAAACAACTAAAGGCATCATATCACAGTTACACATGCTTGGCCATGTACATAGCAGCCCACTGCATAATAGCTAAACCTCAGAAGCAACCTATATGTCCATCAACAGATAAATAAAGATATATGTGAATATGCGGTATTTACACACAAAAGCACAATTAGAAATGCAAACCAGTTATTTGTAGCAAAATGAATACACCTTGAGACCCTAATATTAAGTGAAATAGACGCACAGTCTTAAACATCGCATAACTTCTGTTATTTGCAAAATACAATAAATAAAGCACAAAATAAGAGATGATAGTAAACAGGGACATTTCTCTAATGGGAAATGGTCAAGAGATAGATGGAGGATGCAGGAAGGAGAGGGAAATGGGTTGGAAAACAAGATTTAAGATCTGTCAGATACATGTACTAACGCCACACAAGGAACCTAAACATTGTGTGTTGAGAACATGTACTAATAAAATTTAAAATAATAAAAAATGAATTATCTAAAGCAAAAGATAATGACCAAACATCATCTTTTCTTATACAGACTTAGTAATCTCCAAATGCATTATAAAGAAGTAGTATGAGGAAGAAGTGTTGTCACAGTCTGAAAGTTTGAGTAACTGCTTTTCTCTAGATAGAAATAATTATTTTTTTCTTTGGAAAAAAATTAAGGAAAGTAAAAATTTTACCTTTCAAGTTATATTCATAATCGCAATGTGTGAAAACTAATCTTAGTTTCCTCCATATATGTGTCCTAATATCTAGCACTTAATAAAACTCTCTGCATGTTACCTCTCATTCTTTAGAACCTAAAAACACTTGAAAATGACTTTGTATCTGCCACTAATACTGTTATTATTAGTGACATTTTTTGTGTTATGTGTAGTGTAGTAGTTAAGTTGCGCATTCTAAATATTGGAGAGAATCTGATTACCACTGGTAACATATTGTGAAATCTACTAAATATATCTGTTTCCATATTGTCATATGGAGCACCTTTGCAATAGTCACATAGAGATGGTATTCTCTGCTCGCAGTATATGAATATATGCATATGTCCAGTACTATTACCTAAATTTATATTACCTTTGTAGTTTGTTTTTCCCATTTACCTGTCTTTTGCAAAGTAGCAGCACAGTGAAATCAAGTATATATTTTGTCCTGATAATCAATGCTTCACACATAATAAGAACACAATAAATTATTATTAAAGTATGAATTAACCAGCCATAGTACTTCTGTTTTCCTACATTTTCTGATTTTTTTAAAGTTAAATGCACACATGTATATGTTTGGCATGCTTCTTTTTCTCTATTGTTAGCAATATATTACACATGTACATACTATGCACGTCTCACCAGTATTCAAAACCAGTATATGCAGGAGGCAGACATTCTTAGTTATTATGAACTTTACTTACTTTTATCAATCTCAGATTTAAACTACTTCGCAATGTAAACTAAATATATAAAACTAGCCATGATTTTTACTCCTTGTTAGCAATACTACTCAGATTCTTAATGTTTCACTTAGGTTACCTCATAAAGTAGATTTCTGCCACAGTTTCTTTAACTCCAGTCTGGTACCATCTCTGTGTCTGCCTGCCCTATCTCATATGAATCAACATTTTCTTAGCTGGGGGTTTAGCTCAGTGGCATAAGCATGGGCCTGACAAGTGTGAGGTTGTGAGTTCAATCCCTGGTACAAAAAAAAAGACAAGAATGAAGAGTTAGGGCCGGGTGTGGTGGCTCAAACCTGTAATCCCAGCACTGGGGAGGCTGAGGCAGGAGGATCATTGTGAGTTTGAGACCAGCCTGGGCTACAAAGTGAGCTCAAGTCCAGCCTGAACCACATAGCGAGACCCTGTCTCAAAAAGACCAAAAAAAAAAAAAAATCACACACACAAAAAAACCATTTTCTTACCAAGGACAGTATTTCCTAAAGACTGTTGTATTCATTCCCTTTCTTTTCCTAAAATTCATTTTTAAAGAAGTGGCAGGAAAACATCACAGGCCCAGAAATAACTGAAAAAAAAAAAAAAAAGACCAGAAATGTTGGGACACAAAAGTTAGAATTATTTTGTGAGGTACACAAGAGAACTAGATCAGATGGTGGGGACATGTCATGTTAAGTTAAATTATAGTTAGTCTATACCATAGCTCTCTCTTGGATCCATGACTGACTTAAGGCATGATAGACAGAGCCATTAGAGCAGTAGGAGTAGACTTGTTAGTAGTGACATTTATAAAAGGCTCGCTTTGGTCGGCACTGTCTGGGAGTTTTGGAACCATTATCTCATCTGTTGTTCTTAATACTTTGTTATGATTTAGATCCAAAATGTTCCCCAATAGTCATGTGTTTAGAAATGTTCATGTGATGGGCCATAGAGATGCTATACGCACTGATGAGTATTTAGCAGAATGAGGGCTCCATGGGAAACTGAACTAAAAGTGGTACATATTTCATCCTGGTGAAGACATTTTCTCACATTTTGCCTGTGTGAAACTGAGTTTAAAAGCGGGGGACTAATTTGGGAAACGAAATTCTAAAGAAGAACAATGTTCAGATTGTGATTATTGCTGGTGGCTTTGGATCAGATTTACAATGAAGATAAGGAGCCAAAATCAGACCAAAAGATACAGAAAGTTTATAGCTTGGCCAGAAAGCAAGTACCGGTACATTTGGGGTCAAAAAGAGTATGATTACTGAAAAGATTAGGGACATCAATAAGAAGCCCCAGAATAGTATCCCCCACCATCCCCTTGCCCCACAAAAGCCAAGTAATTTAGAACAGAATGTTAGGAAGAATACATTGAGAGGATCTCGGGAATTGGCCAACCTCCATTCATCACCAAATCAAAGAGTGTAAAAGCATAAACTCCTTTAAAAGATGTTGCTTTTTGAAGATGGCCCCAGGCTTTCCTGTTTATTTTAACGCATCACTAACATCTATCTAGGTACCCACAGTTCACTGCAGCCATAGTCCAAGGGGGACTCGCTACTATTGAAGCTAGCATCAGACTTCGGAGTTCACCACATTTACAAGTATGCACAATTCCAGAGTTGCAGAGTCATGGAATCTTCCTCCCAGATTGCAAGAGGATGGTTTCAGAGGCCAGACAGTATGCTTCTCTGAGGGCCAAGTATAAAACTGAAGGAATGAAGCCACTTAAGCAGTGGAGACCCCAAAAAGTTAGAGATGACAGGACTATGGATTTTATGCTGAGAAAATCTGCCAGCAGTGAGCAGAACTAGTCTAAGGCAAAGGCCATATGGGCAGCAACCAGCAAGGCCATAAGGGAAGGTTGCCCAACCCTTTGAAGCTCACATCTTGTCACCATATGTGTGAGGTTCTGGACATTAACATGCAAAGGACAGTATTTTTCCTGCTGGCTATCAGTCTTGCATTGGTCCAATCTGTCCTTATGCTCACACTTTACTTTTTTGCAGTGGGAATGATATAATGTGCTATCGTATGGTAGAAGTGTTTCATTTCATTTTTACTTTTACAGAAGTCTCACTAAAGTTTGTCTTAAGTCTTAGAGACTTTGGACTTGGACTTTATAACAGTGCTGAAACTGTGAAGACTTTGGCAACTTTTAAAAATGAACTAAATATTTTTTTTTCACAATGAGAGGGACATGAGCCTTTTGGAGGACAGGGGTGAAAGTTAGGGTGTCAAAATAAAGTATCCCTAGAAGTTTCATGGGTTCCAAGTTGGGGCATTAAGAAGGTTATTGCATCATCACTGATGAACTCATACATAAGTGTGCTGTTAAGAGTTGAGCAGGGTAAGATGAAGTAGGGAGTAATTAGAAGGGGTGAGTTAGCAGGGACATATCCTAAGAGGCTGTGAGTCTTCACTGACTTCTCTTGCTCTCTGCTTTCTGGCTGCCATGGCTGGAGCAGCTTTCCTCTGCAAGGCCCTTGCCACATGTTGATTCTGCCTTGTACTCAAACACCATGCACTGAAACCTCTGAAACCGTTAGCCAAATAATGTCTCCTCAAATTTAAGTATGGGGTATTTTTCACTGTGATGAGAAAGTCACTGATACAATCACCCTTTAGAGACATCTATAACAAAGAGATGGCTAGAGTTCCTCTGGTATTTGCAGTAGTGTTAATAATTTGCTGTTAACTATCTTCATTTGTGGAAGAGAAAATTGACCTAAAGAGGAGGGCAATGGGAGAGTGAAAGAATTCAGGAAAAGCAGAACTGGAAAGAACTGGGACTCTCTGATGTGGAAGCTCAAGTGCATCTCTGGTACTCCTGCCCCACTCAGTAAACAGAGGGGATATATTTTCTGAATTAATTATAAATAAATAAATGAAGTAAATGATGACTTCTGACACAAAGTTTTAAGTTTTGGGAACAGAGAAGGCAGATAAGTTGAATTACCAGAAAGAATAATATGTTTGAACATTAGAATTGTAAACCACCAAGAAAAGCTATCTGCCAAACGTTCACTAAAAACCACCAGTATCTTCAAAGTAACTTCCTTGTGAGGTAGTAGAAAACTAACACATGGTTGAAGACTCTGGAGCTGTGTGAGAGGATTCACATCAGTTCTGCCCAATTGTAACAAATTGAGGGTGGGAGAGTTAAAATTGTGTAACAACGTACCTGGGAGAAGGACTGGAGAATGACCGTGATTTAGGTGGAATTTTGTCACATATTAAACCAAGTTCGAGTGAGGGTGTGGTGTCACAAGCCTGTAACCTCAGCACACACAGCACTGAAATGAGAGGACCATGAGTTTCAGGTCAGCCTGGGCTGCCTTTCAAGTTCCAAGCTAGCCTGGACTATAGAACAAGACCCCGAGTCTTTCTAAAGGGACCTATGCATTATTTCTAATGATGGGTCAACATAACACATCCTGCAAAATTTTTACAACCATCAAGTAGACAAGAAAGACAAAGGGAAAAAAATTGTCATTGTTACCAATTATCATAAGCGTTTTGCCCTTCTGACAATTTCATTTTTGTGGGGCTGGGGATTGAAACCAGTACCTTCACATCAAGCTATAGTCCCACCCCTTTTTATTTATTGATTGATTTTTCTATTCAAAGTCACAAAATACCGTGATAGTCAACTTAACTTAGATTATATTATTGAAAATCAAAATGTTTTATTTATTGTGCCAAAATGGGTAAGTTTGAGATTAAAAAGTTAAACTGGATGAGAAGTTCTGTGTGATAATGTCCGTGATAAATAATTCAATTTTAGCCTTGAGTAAATGTTAAATTATACAGAAATGTGAGCTTTTTAAGTAGGTAATAATGACAAACTGAAAGGTATTGTATAGTTTAGACCAGTGAATGATGTTAAGAGAAATCTAATTTTTATACTTAGTAATAAATACTGTAATAGTGATTATAAACCGAGAAATAAAGCTGTCCACATTCATTTCTGACGCTGTTATTAAACAGCCAGGTGACCATTCAAAAAGGATGGAAGAGAAATGACCTGTCATAGGAAATGCCTCATGTTTTAATTAAAATGGCTTGAATATTTCTAGAAAAAATAAGTTGAGTATGTGAATGTCTATTACAGCAAGATTTGAAAGGAGAGTAAAATAGCCCATAAATTGAAGTAGCTTATCATAATCTTAAAGTCTTAGTATATTTAATTCTACATAATGAAAGAAAAGTGCCAAAAAATTAATCCAGAGAACATAAAAAGTAGCATTTAGTTCATCTTTTATGCTTACCTATCTTTTGAAAAACTAAAATTTTGTTACTTATTGTGGTAACGTGTTATCACCTTGAGGTGAAGGCGTAGCACTTAGGGAGGCTGAAGCAGGAGTATTATAAATTCAAGCCAAGTGTGGACAGTTTAATCACTTGCTCCAGTCTTTTTCTTTTTTATTTCTTTTTGGTTCTGGGGATCAAACTCACGGCCTCAGGCTTGCCAGGTGAGTGCTTGAACCACTGTGCTAAATCCCAAGCTCAGCAGTTTAGTGACTTAGTGACATCATCTCTCAAAAAATAAATGAATAAATAAAAAGAGGTGGGGCTATATATTGATGTGAAGGCACTGGTTTCCATCCCCAGCCCCACAAAAATGAAATTGTCAGAAGGGCAAAATGCTTATGAGAACTTGTGAGTCTTTGGCAACAATGACAATTTTTCCGCCTTTTCTTTCTTGTCTACTTGATGGTTGCAAAAATTTTGTGGGAAGTGTTATGTTGACCTATTATTAGAAATAGTGCATAGGTCCCTTTAGAAAGACTTGATGAGCTAAACTCATTCCAGGATGATTAAATTTAATTCCTATTTCATCCAGATATGCATACATTTGTAACATGCCTTTAGTTTGTACAGAATGTCAGAATTCATGTTCATTAAGTTTTTATTGTGTGCTAAGAGATATGCTATGCAATTTGTTTCCATTAATTTCATTAATTTAGAAGATAAAACCTTAAAGAGTTTAAATTGCACAAAGTCAAATAATTGAAGAGATCTTAAGATCTGTGTTCACAATGTATAAGTTCAGTGTTAGCTTCTATATTAGATTTATACAAATGTATTTTGGCCTCTTTTTCTATATGTTTAGGTTTTTCGTATGCAGAACACATATATATTCCTCAAGATTTTCTTTTTTTGCGTGTAGATTTACTTTTATAAAAGGATTATAAGTAATTCTCACACTAGTTTATGTTAGCATCAGATATATAAATTATATGTAGAAGCAATGTAAATCTTAGAGAATTTGTTAGAATATTTGTTGCCTAGGGATTCTTAAATAACTCTCAACATCCATTTAATTAATGATATCATTTTAAAAAGACCCTCATGCTCTTTATGAAGTGGCTGCTATAAAACGATGCATCTAAAAATTATATCTGTTTGATTTGTTTCCATATTTGCTTCTATGGCAATATTATATATTTCAAGCATACCCTTAAAAGTTTCTTTTAATTTAGAAATATCCAAGTATTTTAATAAAGTTTTCGATATTATAATAACCAAGCATTTTAATAAAGTTTCAATATTATAATAATGGGCTTTTGCAAGGTAAATTATAAATCCCTCTGCTGTCATTTTGATACATCACCCTAAATATTTATACCTAGAGTTTGCTATTAAGGTAGTTATTTGGAAGACATAAAAATGTGAAGAATATAAGCACAAAAGTTCTTTTATCAAATGCAAAATATATGATTAAAATTACTGTGGAATATGGAATATGTAACAATAATATAAGTCATTATTTAGCTCTTATGAATTCTAAACATTGTGCTCTATCTTGATTATTGACTAATTTCATTCTTTTTTTTCATTTAATCATAATTATTTGTTGAATACCCACTGTATTCATTACTTTTCTCATTGCTGAGACAAAAATACCTGACACTCAGTAAAAAGAGGAAAGGTTTATGTAGTTCACAGTTTATAGAGGTTTCAGTCCATAATAGCCTGGCTCCAAGGTGAGGTGGCACACAGCAGAGTGCAACAGTTCATAGCAGAGAAAAACCCTGAAAGCGAGAGAGAGAGAGAGAGAGAGAGAGAGAGAGAGAGACAGAGAGAGAGAGAGAGAGAGAGAGAGACAGAGAGAGAGAATTCTTCCTGCCCCTAATTCAGGCTGCCCGCTTAGAGTGAATGTAGCACTCATACCCTTATTCCCAGTATTGGACCATGACTCAATCACAAACTCTAGATTCAGCCACCTCTCAAAGCCAGGCCCCCATGACTGCATAAGGCTTGGAGGGGACATCCAGACACAAACTATGACACCCATCATTTGTTACCTAATGTTCTCTGTGCTTGCATTATAACAATACAAAAGACAGCATTCTTGCCTTCAAGGAATGGAGATTCTGCTGAGTCTCAGAAAATTAGGGTACTGGAGAGAGCACTATCCCATTTTTATAGCTGAGAACTCAGGTTTCATCAGGAAAAATGCTCCAAAATCACGTTGCAAAGCCGGAAGTCAATGAATATCTATCTCATTTCTAATGCTAAGCAGTTAAGTATCATACTACTCATAAAAGTTTGAGTAGATCAAAATGCTACATCCAAACTACATATATCCAAATATATATATATATATATATATATATATATATATATATATATATAATTTTTAAAATGTTGGAAAATAACTCCAAAACTTATAAAATATTATATGTGGCAATGCATTATGTTTTGAGTGAGCTTTAGATATTTCATCTATACTCATATAATTCTGCTTTGTTCCTCATGTATCTTTCCTATCTTTCCATGTGAATGACATAGACATTCCCTGTGTTTTCTACTAAGATGATCTCAGCTGTCTTCTCTAATCACAGTGCTGGTCTGATAAAATATACTGAACAAAAGGAAGATCACAAAGGGCATAAGAGGTTGATTTTCAAAAGAATGAATTTAAAAGAATTGCTTTATAGTTGTAAAGTTTTGTTTAGCAATTTAAAAGAATTGCTTTATAGTTGTAAAGTTTTGTTTAGCCCTAAATCAATTGATCATTTCAATAAGTAAATAAACATTCTTTATAAGTAATAAGTAAGCATGTCATATCCTAATTTTTTTCTCCTATAATTTTTCTCAAGCAAATTTGATCTTTAAAAAAAAATGGCAAGCACATATTTTACTTTTTAAATTTAAAATTAGAGAAAATAACATTAAAAGTTTAGAATTCAAAAGAAGTCATTATTATTTTTGTTTTTGTTATTCAGATGTTTTGATGAAGAGAAAAGTAGTTTGAGTGACAATAGCATAGTTGTCGCAACTGAGAAATTTTGTTTCACCACTCTAACATTCTTGCAGTTTTCATAACACCTACATTTTCTTCCTGCCTGCCTTATGGTTCTTCTTGGAGCCTTTCCAGTGTCATAAATGAAAAGACAAAAACTGTGCAATGGAGCTTTCAGTTGTGGTCGATCAGATAATTCTCTTCAAGTTTTCCTGCTGAGGATGACTAGAAAATTTAAAAGGCAAAAATGTTACTGAAAACAACAGCATTAACAATTATCAGAGGGCAGATTCATGACAAAAGATGAATTCTCCAGTTCCGAATGGGATGGTAAGTGGTTTGAAAATGTATTTGACCAATATTCCAGACTGAGAGAAGGGAGATTGGTAATGTTTGGAATGGAATATGAACAGCGATAAACTTAAAGTACCACTGTGTGGTATTAAATACTGTCCAGTTTAATGTTCTCTGAATATATAAAAGTGGGTTAAAGTATCCCGAGGTTGCTAGTAATCCTAAACTCTCGGATGAAGTATAAGGCAAGAAGTTAGCATCCAAACAGTGAAATTCGGTTATACTAACCGAGAATAGGAGAACAGAATATGGCATGTGGAAACACAATACAAACAAGAGAGAAACATATCAACAAATTTTGAAATAATACTGCTTACTAAGGTAAGTTAAGTCTTACTTTTAGAAGACTGGAAATGTTTAAGTACCAAATGCAAATAATAAAGTGAAATTGAGACAATAATTGACATATTTAATACATATTAGACACGATTGAAAAGAGAATCAAATGTGGGATAGATTAGAAATAGATAGATTACAAACAAAGTATAAGGTGAAAGAATGAAAATAACAGAATGATTGTATGAGACAGATTATATAGCCAGTATAGCTGTAATGTAAATATATATATATATATATATATATGTGTGTGTGTGTATAGAATGTAAATATATATGACAAAAAATAATATCTCAAAAGGTGAGAGAGCTAGAAAACAGGAAAAAGACAAGTCAGAGAATCAAGAATACTGCAAAAACCCAATCTTGTCAAAAGAAAGTTAAGTTTGGGTTTATATTTAAAACACTCAGAATACAGATAATATGAGCCAATGTTAAAAGCAGCTAGAGATTAAAGATGTGCTATTTGTCAAACAGTATGATTATCAAGTAAGTATTCAATAGACTGTTAGAAATCAAAATAGAGTGGAATGACATATTTAGTGAAAGAATGTAAACATCAAGTTATAATTTTATACTTTGAACAAGTGAAATCAAAATGATGTCTTCAAAAAATTAAGAAATGAGAGAATTTATCACAAAGAGTCTCACAATACAAGATACACCACAGTGATTCCTCAGTAGGAAAATTAGCTTCCATAAAAGTAAAAAGTTTCAAGTAGGAAATCAGAATATAAAGTGGTAAACATGTGGGAATATATTTATGGATCTTGATGAAATCAAGCAAAATTAGTAATTTCTTGTTGGGTTTAGCACATTTTGTAATATATACAGGGTTCTTTAAGTTGAGTTAAAATACTGTGTAATTTTAGTACTAAAGAAAAAATAAAATATTCAATAAGTATTTAGAATAATCAAGGAAAAACAATAGGAAAAGCAAATTGCATAGCTATAAAAATGGGAAGATATGACATATTTAAATTAAAATACTATGTGGATATTATACATAAATGTATTAAATATTTCCATTAAAAGCAAAGATTTACAGATTGACTAAAATAGCAAAATGATATGTAAAGAAGTATGACAAAAACAAAGACATATAACTTCACTGGTGAACTATATGCTTGTGCAATGGACTGAATTTTTGTGTTACTCCCAAAATATTCATATTGAAATCCTAACCATTAAAATTATATCAGGATATGTGATCTTTGGTGAAAATTGTAGCACATGAGAGTAAAGCCCTTCTGAAGAGAATTATTGATCTTACTATAGGGACCACTGGACATCCTTCACCCTTTCTGTCTTATGTGGACAGAGTAAATGTCCATTTGTGAGCTAGACAGCAAACGCTGAACCTGCCATGGCCATGACCTTAGATGCTTCAGTCTTCTGTGGAGGAGAAATGGATACATGTTGTTTATAAACCATGTAAGTATATGGTGTTTTTGTTTTAGAAGACCAGATGTACTGATATTATCCAAATTATTTCTTTATAAAGTTGTCAAAAATAAGGACAGGCAATTCAAAGAAAAGGAAAGAAAAGGCCAGACAAATTCTAAAAATGCTTATAGAGATTTGTTACTGATGGGAACATTAGAATTTAATGTAAAAGAATAACCAAAGATATAGGTGGGAATTCCATAAAAGCTGTAATTCATCTGAAAGGTATAATATTTCTAGGATTGCATAAATGATTTAATACAGTCTCAAAAATCAAAGGACTATAACAAAATTCACAGGACTACAATGAAAAGTGCAAATCCACAAATCTAATGGGAGACTTTTTTACAGTTTCCTTAATAATTTATAGAAAATACAAGCAATAATTCAGTAAAAGTATGCAATATTTAAAATGTATAATCAAAACTTGACCTAAAATATGTCCTATAGAAAATGTCATTTGCAGGTAAAAACATATAAACACTTATAAAAATGGAATCAATGATGGGTTATTAAGCAAGTTTCCCTTCAGGCCCAAAGACAGAAATCATAAAGAGATAATGTTTCAATCATATCAAAGTCATTTAAGATACGCATAAATTATAAAATTAAATAGAACTTCCAGTGTATATTGGCAGTGAAGAAAAATGGAACTTCAAATGGAAAATATTAACATTAAAGACAATTTTGTGTTAGTCACAGTTCTCCATAAACACAGAACCAGAAAGATGGAGACAGACAATGGATATTGGCTCATGCAAATATGGAAGTACTACAGTTTGCTGCCTCCAAGCAGGAAAGCAAGCTATGAGCTCAAAGGCTTGAGAATTAATGAGGACCTTATAGTGTAAGTTCGAGTCTCTGTCCAAAGATACTGGAACCAGGAACTCCAGTGTAATCTTTTAAGACTATAAGATATGTTGCCCTGCACAAAGCACAGCGTGAATTCCCCATTTCTCTGATTCTTTGTTCTATTGGCACTTTTCATTATGGTTTGAATAATGTTACTCACATTGTTAAGGATGATTTTCTTTTCTCACTTTGCTAACTTAAATTCTAATCTCTTCCAAAAACACCCTGAAATACAGTAATATTACACCAGCTATGTGAGTATCTGTTAGACCAATCACATTAACAGAAATATCAAGGTCCCATCATAATGTTTTGATCTTCATGTTAACTAAAATGATGTGTCAACGTTTGTGGGGTGCAGCTACATCTTTCCTAAGAGAGAATTTTTGTCTTTAATGGCATATATTAAGAAAAAAAGAAAGACAGAAAAAGAAAGACTGAGATTCCATGAAGCAAGTTACAGAAGTTACAGAACTGAAATTTTAACAAAAAATCCAAGTAGAATTAAGATATGACAAAATCAGAGTTAATAGAATAAAAACAAACAAAAAAGGTAATAAAACTGACAAACCAAACGGCCAGTATCAACAGTGAAAACAGACACCCCACAAAAATCTAGAGACCCTGAAAAGAGAATAGGATACAATATACAAGTTTTATGAACAGGAAAACACTATAATAGAATTAGGAGAAAAAGAAATTTGAACAATCCTGTGTATATTAATTAAATTTAATACCAAAAACTTTAAAGAAAATATCACAAATCAAAACTAAACAAAAACATAGCCTGGAGTATAACACTACAGTCTGTAATACTTAATCTTGGAAGCAATCCAAATACCCATCAAGCCATGAGTGGAAAAAGAAGATGTGTTATTTTCTATATGATGGAGTATTAGTCATGAAGGATAAACTTGAGACATTTCTAGGTAAATGGATGCACCTTAAGACCATACTCTTAAGTTAAATAAATCAGTCACACATGTATAAATATTGCATTGTGTCTCTGATCTGAGAAACTGAAATTTGATGAGGGCAACATAGATGGAAATGTAGGGTACACATCAGGAAATGATACTGTCACTAATAAGTGATGCTTAAACAACTGAATGTCTACAAAAGAAATAGGGTAATTTAACTAGTAAGGTGTATTAACAGAGAATTATGTATTTAGGTAAATGCAAAATTGTTAGGATATAATATAGAATTATATCTTTACAGTGAAGTAGAATGATATTTCTTATACAGAGCATTTAAAGAGTTAGCCATAAGGAAAAAAAGGAAAAGCTTTTTTTTTTTTTTTTTTTTTTTAATACCAGGAGTCAAATTCTGGACCTTGTACTTGCCAGGCAGACGCTTTGCTGCTGAGCTGTATCCTGGGCCCCGGTTTATTACTATTATTATTTTTATATTAACTTTTAGAACTTATTTACAAAGGATGCCATTAAAAGAATGCAAAAATAATTCACACCGAGTGAGGGAATATATTTTCAGTGCATTCCCAGAATATATAAAGAACCAACTCATAATTTAAAAAAAGACAAATAGCCCAAGGGACAAATGGGCATGGGACTTAGTAAGGTAGCCAAATGTCACTTACTTGTCAGAAAAGCTACCACCTTTGTTTTTATCCATTGAAATGCAAATTAAAACATGAGAAGATACCACTGTGCCTACTCGCGTTTTTAAAGGACTGATAATTCTGTGTTAGCTGCTGGGAACACTGTGACCTTTCTTACTCTTCAGCACAGAGTGACTTGAGGTGTCAGTTTAACACTAACTGCTGAACACGAAAGATCTTTGCATAGTCCGCATCCCAGCAATTATGCTACTAGACATTGACCCAAGACGAATATGTGTAAAAGATTTATGTGGGATTATTCATAGCAGTGTTATGTAGGACATTTAATAAGTTGAATTATGAATACAAATAACAGAATACAATACATCAAGGAAAAGGAAATAAGTACAACTACACTGAACTACATCATTGATTAATGTACATGTAGCATTAATAGTTACCAGACATAATAAACTACAGGCTGTATGATTAAAATTATAAATGTTTCCCCTAAAAAGTTTTAGACTTAATTATTAAATTATATGAAGGAAATCAGGAAAATAATTTCCATAAATTTCAAATATTTTAAAAAACTGGCATTTAGTTATTGGCAGTGAGCATAAAGACTGAGTTTCTAGATTTTGAGCAAAGATCTATTTCTTGATTTAGGTAATAATTATGTAGGTTATGGTGATAAGTTTCTGTGCTTTTGTTTACAGCTACATGTGAGCTGTTTTGTAACAGAGAAGGATAAGGAAAATTGAGATTCAGCATCTTCTTTGGGAATCACCTAATAGATTTCTGGGTGGGAATGAGCCAGTAAACCTATACCTGCTATGATTCCAACGTCCTGGTCAAGGTTACCGCCAGGGGATGCAACATAGCACCCCAAGGCAAATTACTAGAATCAAGACACGTCTTTCAGGTGTGCAATTCTGCAGAAACATTCACAGCAGCAGCCCTGCCAGAACTGCTGCTCTGGCCTCAACTTTAAAAGGCAGAGCAGGAGGGGCAGAGGGGGATGAGATTGAGGGGAGGAAGAGGGGGAGAAAGGGAGAGGAACAAAGACATCGTTCTGCCAGAAAAGGTCCATACCTGGTGGCTGGGCCTCTCTCCTGCCTGGTCTCCCTAAGTGGTCAACTCGAACGTATCATTTTGTAGCAATAAACAAGAGCTTTCAGAAGTGGAATTAATTGACTCCGGTGACCAATCCTTATTTGATCACCTAAGGCTGTGTCACAGATGGGGTGGCAGTGATTAAATTACTTTCCAAACTAATTAGGAAAGTTTTACTGCTTGTTAGCAACACTCATGAAACAACAGCAGCAGCAGCAGCAGCAGCAGCAGCAACAACAAAATAAACCGTTAGTGAAAGAAGAACACTGACTTTTTTAAAGGTCATACAAAATATTTGCTGCACTATTATTTTCAAAATCTTAAAAATATTGTATTTTTCACAATGTTGGCATCTCATTGACATTAATGTCATTAGGAAAATTTTATTTAAATTTCCTATAATGAGCGTATTTTAAATATTTGGCCAAGTACCAAAGTATATTTGAAAGCACACTGGAATTAATGGTGAAATGGCTCCAACAGTCTCAGCTGTAGATTATTAGCTTTTTCGCTGTGACATCCCTCTAAATTCAGGCCCTGCTTTCTACCATAGAGATTCTCCTGGGGCTATGAAGATGCATTTCCTGTGTTTTCTCTTATAAGTTTCCAATCTCTAGCACCAATGATCTCTAGCATAAAAAATAATTTGTTCTGAATTGTTACTTAGTTTCTGCCCAACACTTTGTGCTCCCTTCTATCAAACTCCTATTCATGTTGTCTTTAATTTTAGAAGCTTCTCATTTTTTTGGTACCGTTCTTAAAACGACGAAAATGGAATTGGGCAATAATCCAATAATATTTAATATATTTTACAATTATTTCTATATATTTATTTGTGAGAATATCTATTCTGTGTTAGAGTTCTCATTTGTTTTTCTAAATTGTGAGAGACTCTATTACTTTATGATCTTAGCTTTTTATTTTAATAATTCACTTTTTACTAATAGCAACCAAATTGATATGTATATCCTAGGGAGCTTTCAAAGCACTATCATAGTAACCCCACCTTTGTTGGGTTATTTGGGGGCAGCTTCTTTCATTTATTCACTCCAACATTTGTCATGTGCAGTCTATTGTTAGAGAACATGTTTCTAAATCATTGTATTAGTGAAGTTAGTGTGTGGTGGAGCGTTTTTAGATAGGAAGAAATGTTTTCAATAAAATAAGTAGTTTTAAAAATGCAAAGATCCCAAACTCTTTGTTAACTGCCTATCATCAATGATTAGAAAATGAAATAATACATTTTAAGAAGTTAAATTTATTCAAATTTGTTGACATCACCTTCTGCATTATTTCTACTGTAAACTCACTGGTTCCTATATATTTTAATTTATTAAAAACTACTGGTAGAATAAATCTATAGTCTAAGATCCTTGTCCCAACATTTTTATGTTAAGTTTATGATGAAATAGATTGTGCTATATTAGACATTCAATGTCTTAAAAGCAAAAATAAAAGCACAAGATCACTTTTCCTATTGTGAAATTAGTATATATTTATATTTCCTTAAAACGTTCTCAAGGTCTGTATTCTTGAGCTGCCAATTAGTAAAAACTAAACATAAAAATTTCTGAAAATGGCAGTGAAAGTAATGTCCATTTATATGAAAATTATTCAAACATAAACTAAAAGTCAAAAATAAAAAAGTCAAACCAAAATGCAAATGGAAATGTTGTTGCACTATATCAGTTTCATAAATTAGTAAACTTCAGGACATGTTAAATTTTGAGCACTTTGTATCTATAAAAATCTACATCTTTAACACGAAACTCTCATTTCATAAGTAGGAATTTTCAAACGTGAGCAAATACTGTATCAGAATCCTCGGGAGAATTTTTTAAAACCAGAGCTTTTGATAAGTAGGTGCGGGCAAAGCACTGAAAAATTGCATTTGTTGTAAGTTCTTAGTTGACACCACTTGGAATACTACGTATTGGAAATCATGAACAAATAATGTTAACACTACCTTTCACACGCTTACAAACATTGTGCAAGTTTCCTATGTTACAGTTATAGATACTCAAAGGAATTAAAAAGCAGAGATTGAATTAATATTTGCGTAACCTTATCCCTTTCATGAAATTTTTCTTTTAAACCTTGACGAAGATATTTGAACATTTAAAATAAATCATTAACAGCCCGCTTCAGGAACCAATTTTATTGTATTAATTCCTAAACCAACAAGCTCACTGAAATACCACACACCAAGTCTTCTCACTAGAAATAACACTGTGCAGAGGACAACTTATCTGGAGAACTATTTCAGAAAGAACTCCAACATCATGAGTGATTATTATGCACAGCAGGTGTAAATGAATTATTTATCAAATATGTTTTCATTATTTCTCAGTGAAAACATTGAGGATCTTCTTTCCAAGTACTCAGTTTCAACAATCATTTGTATACAGAGCAGGTCTTTACTTAGACAAATATTTACGGATATGCTTTCATATGAAAAATGAAAGAGCTATTATAAACACAAACACTGTACCATATTTTGAAAGCATAAAGTGAATAATTAGTAAATAATTATGCCATTTGATAAACAATTTTCTTCATTGTTCACTTTACTTCCTTTTATATTTTAACATTTGGCACTTTTTAAAGGGTTTATTATGCATCCCTCTCTCAGAAGAAAAAAATATTAATCTAGAAACCACAAGCTGTTTTTGCAACTGAATATCATAGACATTGGAATGATGAACTTGAAATTTTCTAGAAAATGTGCAATAAAGAAATATGCTTAAAAATGAATTTTTAACCATTTATATAAATAATTGACATGCATGTATAGAAATGGTACTGTGTCTATTAAATCTAGCATCAGCAGAGATGTGTGTTGTATACACCGGTAGACACACATACAGATAATAACTCCCATATGGTTTACAGATTCTTCTGGCTTAGGGTATCATTTTTGCTTCTGGCTATTTCTCTTGCAAATGATCCAAAATTTCCATCATACAATTGACTCATACTCTGATTTTAATGTTTTAAGAATTTTACACTGTAAAACTGTGTCTACTGAAATATCAAGACATTAGTTTACAAAGTGGATATTTTAAAACAAAAAGAAGTTTATACAAGTTTTTTGTGTGTCTTTTTTTGTTTGTTTGTTTGTTTGTTTGTTTTGAGACAGAGTCTCACTATGCAGTTCAGTCTGGCCTTGACATCACTTTGTAACCCCGGCTGGTCTCAGACTCACAATGATGCTCCTGCCTCAGCCTCATAGTTGCTGGGATTTCAGGGGTGTGCCACCACACCTGGTTTATACAAACTGTTTAACTTGGTGGATCAATTAGTTTACTGACTAGCTTCAGTAGTTCTCTTACAAAGAAAGAGGTAAAATTAATCAAACAAATTATCATTTTCAAATGATGCTAATTATCTTTGAAGATGTATTTGCATGAATTCTCAATGTTTGAGTCTTCCTAAAGATTCGTTACCCTAATCACCTCTGGGGGTATTATGAGGTGGACATTTGGAGTAAATGAGATCACTGCCATAAGAAAAAAAAGCACATGGGAGTGTCCTTTTTCCAGCATGTGAGGACACAGTAAGAAGACACATGTCTGCAAATGAGAACTAGGACCAGTACCAAAATCCAGATCTGCGCATGCCTGTTTCCTGCTATTGTGCTCCTACAGAAATATCAGACATAAATGACTGTTGTTTAAGCCTTGTGGAAGAATGAGCTGATTAAGAAAGGCTGGATCCATGCTCTTTCCCTCCATGAAAATAACTGGTCATTTCAGCTGATAAATCAGTGTGACTGTATACTGAATATGTTTTAGGTGTCTGTGTTGCAAGTGATTCACAGTTCAAATTGTCTATTGATGCCTTGGTGAACAACATCTATGAAAAACCTCCAAAGCCAGCTAGAAACTGGTATATCAGAGACTTCTTTATTACAAAGATAAGGAAATTAACTTACATGTATGCTAAACAAAATTATACATATTATTTCAAAAGAAAAATGGTAAAATAAAACTGGTTCTTGCCAAATATAGTCACTTCCTAAGGAAGGGAAAATTTTCACGAAATATTGTACTTATTTGAAGAGTCCTACCAGGTCACATTTTTAGATTAACTGTACTCTTAAGTTTTATGTAAATACAATTAAAGTTGAAGAGATCTAGTCTGATATGGCCATATCTTTATAACAGTAAATGAAGTCTACTGCTATTTTTTTCCAAGTAAGAAATCATTTTTGGAAAGTTATTCCATTTAGATGAAATAATCAGTTTTGACTTGAAACATTTGCGTTTGAAATTTCATCTTTTTGTATGTTGAAATTTTGTAACTGAAAAGATAAAACTAGAATCGCATATCACCTTGTCAGCCTTATACTAGCTGCTACCTTTCTTTAATCATTAATGCCTACTCAGAACTATTTAGTCTGAATGGAAATATTTTATTTTGGACAGATTCCAAGACTTTTGTAAAACACTGGGTTTGGCATTAGAACGACTTGCAGTGTGGAATGAGCCTCACGTTCAGAGGCGGGGCTCTGGCGGTGACTGGAGAACAGAGACCCTCCGCTCCTCCGCGGATTAATCTGCTGATGAGTTCCTAGCCCAATGACCCTCCGCTCCTCCGCGGATTAATCTGCTGATGAGTTCCTAGCCCAATGACCTGTTACAGGCCCAGCATGGTTGGAGGAAGTGCATGCCTGTGGGCCTGACCTGGAAGGGTGTGGTCATGGCCCTGGCTTCCCTCTTCTGTCTCTACTTCCTTGATGCTGAATTTTGAGCAGCTCACCCATTTCTTTTCTCTGCCCAAATGCTTTGGATTAAACTCTCGGAGCAGCCCCATAAACCTCTCTTCCTTCAAGTTGCTGATGAGGGATGTTTTGTGCCAATGACTAGAAAAATAATAGACCAACCCTAATGGGGCAGTTGCTGTGACTGTAACTGACCATAGGGTTCAAATTCTTCAGAAGGGGTTTAGAGAATCACTAACATTCGGTAAGCAGAGCTAGACAGGCAATTCTGAAGGGAGCTCAAAAGACAAATGAAACACTACAACCTAATACTCCAGTTAATGTGACACGTTTTCGATTTTTCCTAGGGTAAGGTGAGTCAAAAAAGCTGGTAATATCTCAAAATCATTGGAAATACATAAATAAACCAAGATGATAACAATTATTGTGTATCAAAGATATATACTAAATTGTTTGGAAATGAGTTTAAAGTTTCCTTTGAAAACTAAAACTAGAAATTCCATGCAACCCAGCTCTTCTCCTTCTAGCTATTTTCCCCAAAGAGTTAAAGACATCATATTGCAGTGATACATGCATAGCCATGTATGTGATAGCAACACAATTCATAGTGGCTAAATTTGTAAATAGTATGTCCAGCACCCTTATAAGAAAATGTACTGATGGGCAATGTAGTACTACTCAGCCATAAAGAAGGATACATGTGTGAATCATTCATTGGAAAATAGCATTTTGAGATGGTAACGTTAACTGAAATAAGCAAGGCACATGGTTTCTCTTACATAAGAAAACCAAAGTGCAAGTGATTACCAAGAAAAATATAAGGTAAAAATAGGAAGTACTGAGATAGATCTTTCTCAAATGAGAAGGAGATCAACTGAGGAAGGGGTAGAGAATGAGAAAGGAAGTGAAGATGTGTTAGGTACCTGTAGCAACTCCTCATAAGGAATGCGATCATTATGCATTGCAAACACAAAGTAATTTAAAACAAAGCAAAACTAAAAGTATTGAGGACTTGAAATAATAGAAATGCTACTTTATATTAAAAACTAAAACTTAAAACCAACGTACAAAATAGCTGAATTTTTAGCTATTTTATATACATAGACTTCGGAGTGCACAGCCTGGTAAATGCACACAACAAACAAAATAATGAGACTTCCCAGTTTTCTCTAAGTATATGAGTTGTCCTAAGAATAAAATCAGTGATAGAGGATTTCCTACATTTCAGTTCAATGTTTTACAAGACATAAAGGCTAGTGGTCATACTATATGACAACTTTTGTGATTTGAAGTTCTGGTGAAGACCTGTGTTAAAAACAGTGGGAAGAAACCTTCCTTAGAGGGCCAGAGATGTAGCTCAGAGCTAGGCCATTTGCTTACTAGACCCAAGGTCCTGGATTTGATAGCTAGCCCTGCCAAACAGGCAATAAGAAATAAGAAATTAGAGTATACCTCATTTGAGCATGCACTAAGCAAAAACAATAATGGATTTGAACAAGAAAATATTTTTTACAGAACTTAATTGAGGCATTAAAAAATAATGATCTTTTTGATTTTTTTCACTGAGTCTATTCGTGTGCTTGTACTACATTTGCAGATTAATTAATTTACTTATTTTTGGTAGCAGGGATCGAACTCACGATCTTGCGCTCGCCAGGTAGGCGCTTAAGCCACTGAGCTAAATCCCCAGCCCTTGCAGATTTATTTAGTATAAATGAATACAGTACTTCCTTTTGGATACTGGGTCCTTCAAACTGACCTGCAGCCGCAGACCTCTTTTTAATTTTCTGTTTTTAGCCAGGGTTTCTGAAGGCGCTCTTCTGGAGTTCCACACTTTAGGAGTAAAAGCAGGATTTTTCATATCAGTTGTTGTCCCGGTTATTAAGCAGTAAGGCCACGTCCTGCTGTTTCAGTCACAGCTCATACATGATGTGTATGGCCGGGTGGGTGGTGGATACCTTTAATACCAGCACCTGGGGGACTAAGGCAGGAGCATTGTTCTAAGTTTAAGGCCAGCCTGGGCTACAAATGCGTTCCAGGCCTGCCTGAGCTGCATAGTGAGACCCTGTCTGACTACAACAAACAAACAAACACCAACCAAAAACATAACGTGTATTTAATTATCAAGGTCAGACTTGAATATGATGCAGCAGAGAATCCTGGAGCACCTGAAGTCACAGCTCTAATAGGAAACAATTCAGATGTTACCGTCACTTGATTGCTATTACCTGAGAGAAGAAAATTAAAGTATGCTGAAGATACTTTTAATAGCTGTAGAAACTGACAAGATGTGCTGCTAAACCAAGTCAGACAGAGTCTGCCACCTGATCACCAGTATTGCTGAGGAGGTCAAAAAGAACTCCTCAAAATGAAAAGTAAAGCTCTACTGTAGATTTTGGAGGTGGTTTTTGTTGTTGTTGTTTTGTTTCTTTGTGTTTTTTTGTTTTGTTTTTTGCATCCTCCCATCATTAATAGGAGTAAAAACTGAGACCACAGGTTAGCTGCTCAAATTTACAAAAACATTTCAAACATTTAAATCACTTCTTTCTAAAAAAAACAAGACAAAAAATGAGAAAACTGGCAAATACTTAGCAATGGCAGACAGGAAACTCAAAATTTTTGATGACCTAAATTATATGCAAAACTCATATGTAAAAACAAATAATGAAAAAGATTTTCACATTTTTTCTTTGCTAAAGACCATGCATAAAAGGTTTTACTTGATACATAAAAATACCTGTGGAAATATATGGTTCTTTAAAATTAATAGGATGTCCATAGAATTCTTACTTCTAGAAATGAGGGTTTTAGCTGTGTATGTACTCTTATGTTACAGTACTATATTTTCTCCTGAGTTGAACTATTTTCATTATGATGTAAGGCAAGATTTTTACATGGATCCTGATGTTGATTACTAAAATTAAAACATTGCAGGGTAACATCAAATAAATACACGGCTTGGAGAAAGCACCAAACTGTTGCCTGATTCCACAAGTCCCATTTATTAAAAAGTTGTTTATATAATGCTGCAATTCACAAGGTCAATATGAATATCCAAAATTATGAAAAATAACAGGTGCTCTTGTTTGATCTTAATCAGAAAATGAACGAAAAGAATTTCTCATCATACTGTGAACTTTCATCAGTTTCACCACAGTGATTTGAAAAGGGTGGCATGAAATCAGAAAGGCAATTGAATTAGGGCTCGATCATGACTTTTATATAAACCCAAAATGTCAATCTCATAAAGGTTTTAGAGAAATGAGACAACTGTAAATACAGTGTGGTAATTAGGTACATGGAAGTTTGGAGAGCAGAAAACTCTGAAATCTACATTTAAAGCAAAAAAAAAAAAAAAAAAAAGAACAGTTTCTCTTTTTGTCTGTCTCCTGTCCCCACATAAAAAAACATATATACTGAATTACAAGACATTATGATTCAGTACACAATAAAAATCTGAGAATTGGTGCAGAGATATACCTCAGCAGCACAACCATTTGCCTGGAAATACAAGGTCCTGAGTTTGATTCCCAGTATAAAAAAAAAATCTGAGAATCAATAATCCTGAAAAAAATCAAATAATTACTTTTGTCAAAGGTAAAGAAGTGAGAAGATAACACTCAAAAGATTATTGAAATTTTATTTAAAAATACTCTTGAAATGAGAATATATATATATACATGTAAATATAAGAGATGATCAAAATGTATGGTGAATGTTTAAATTTAAATCTTTTTGTAGTAAAATGTACATTGTCATTAATCCCTCTCAAAATAATCCCTAGTGCTTTGCACACACTTATTTCATTATTTCTGAATAATAGAAACACAAAGGACTCTTCCATATTTGATCAACTCGGTGGAATCCATTTGTACTTGGGGAATGTTCTAGAAAGTTTCCCTTCCACCTGAGCCACACCTTTACCATTCTTCTAGAGATTAATTCATCTCTCCATAGATTATGTTGAGAGGAATTATCTGTGTGGACAAATCTGTAGTAATGTTACAAAGTTTGGAAATGAATTTAAGAAGAAAAGATAATAAAATTCAATTATAAGGTACTCATTATCTACAATACAAATGTGATATTCAAAAGATTAAAGAGTCATAATTAATAATGATACCACAATGATTTTTAGCGTGACTTTGTTCTTGTTTTACTAAAATGATAAAAAATTAATTAATATTTTTATCACCTATGATGGCTCATATCCAGCTGTACCCCCAAATCCTCATGCACTCATAGCTGGGGCTTCTAGGAGTGACTGCATCATGGGAGTGTGGTACTGGATTATCCACTGGTAGGTTTATCATGTTTGTGGGTGTGAATGATGAATTTACTGAAGAGAGAACCCCGTCCTGGATGTAGGTATCACAAACCAAAAGGCTTGCAGCCTGGATGGAGTAAAAAGAGAAGGAGCACTTGCTGTCTCCCACCTGTCGTGCCATGGACTGTTTCTCCTGTACCATGGCTCTCTGTCGTGCTGCCTTTCTTGAAAGCAGCTCACTATGGACTGAAACTCAATGAACTGTGAGCTGAAATAAACCTTTCTTCCTTTAACTTCTGAATGTTGGCTATTCTGTCTCAGCAATGAGAAAGTAACTAAGACATAAGTAATCCTAACTGCACTTGCTTTTTGAAGAAAGTGGAAGTTTAATAACAGCTTTGGTTACATCCACCCCCTGTGACTGGTATTCTGTTTTGTGTTCTTTATTCAGAAGTTCATACATACAACTTTACTCCTACTCGGCCCATATTTTTAATCATACATACAAGTCTTTGAAAAAAGACTTCCTTCTTTCCTTGAACAGTGATCCAATTTTGACAGTTCTTATTTTTGACTCTGCTGGATGAATATTAATTTCACAAAAGAATATATTGTTAGAAGAAAAACTCTTTGTTTAGCATATATTAATCAGTGTACCAAGAGAGAACACTTCAACAAAAATGTTATTGAATGGATTTACAATGCTGAAACAATTCTGTGGATGACCCAAAGTAGTCACAGCTCACTAGGGTTGTGATTGAATAGCTTTTAGGTGACCTTAAATACATGAATGACAGTGTTCCTTATACTCAACTTGCACTTAAGGACATACCTAAGATTACTGAAATATGGGGGACAGGCCCCACTCTGAGACAATCCAGAAGAACATTATAGTGCTTTATTTATTAAATTAATAGTGGAATTTTCTGTCATTTAGAACATAAGTGATTTGTTCACAAAATTTCACATATTAGCTCTAGTAGTAAAAATTACATATTTCTTGAAACTGTAACATTAACAGGTTATCTATTGTGACCATTACATGCCCAATTTTGCTTTAATAGAGATGTTAACTGTGACACATCCCTTTGCTTAAATTTCTGATAGATTGTAAGTAACTAAAGGGAAACCAAGGTGATTTTATGAAAAAAAAATTCTCTGGGCTAACATGTCACTCATGGAATAATAATTTGGAGTAGATGACAGTTCTCACACCAGCTGCTTGACATCTGAACAGCTGCCAATGCCCTAGGAAATGTCACACCATCAATACAGGCTCTGAGTGTGTGCACAGGAAAAATGTATCTGGTAGAGGCCAGCACCCCAGGCCATGACGAACACCCCAGGCCCCATCATCCCAAAGCCTGAAGCCTGGGTTGAGCTGTCAGCTTAATAAATGAGTAGCCTCTTTGTTTTGATCAGTATTGTCAAGGCTTATTTTAAAAAGGGGCTCTGATTCCTTTCACAGGCTGGCCCAGCCAAAGTCAATTGGTACAATTTCAAGGTGAATTTATTCATTCTTTATAAAGTTCTGTGCACGAATATATCGAGACAGTTGAATAAATTGAAATAAATAGAGTTGGAGTTACATATTCTCTCAGTAATTGAAATAGTTTCCCCCCAATATATTTATAGTAATAATTCTACCTTTATGAAACCTAGTCTAGCTACAGAAAGGAAAGCATAGAATTACCATTTTGATAACATATTTGGAAAATGCAATTGAGGCTAATATGTTGATAAGGGCACCTGAAAGTTGTCCTTGCCTTTAACCATTCCATGTTAAACTTTTGAGTAAAATAAATTTGTTAATGCTTGATAAAGATGCCTGATTAGCCTGCATTGTTGTTCAGATATTTATCTTGAATTTGATAAACAGAGATGACCAAACAGTAGCTCATTGTGTCAGCTTTACATTACTTTGAATTTGAGTTACCTATAGGACTCTGTAATGAAAAAGAGCATCAATGTTGTTGTCCATGTGCAATTGGAAAATTCCTCTAATTTGATGGAAAATTTATTTAATGAGTCCACTTAGCTGCCACCATTACCATTTTAATAATGTATAAGGAATTTTGACTTGATGTCCCATTGTTCATTTTTGTTAATTTTTTTTCTTAATTTTGCAAACAGGCAATCTCTAAGTCATATACAGTGTTACTATTACAAAAAGCTGTCCTGGTTATAGCAGAAAAAAGTTTATCTGCATGTATGGAGAGAGAATTAATATCAAACATTGACTGCAAATTGTTCTTAAAAGGTTTTTCTAACTGAAATACCTTACCTGGCAAGTTGGGATCTTTTAAAACCATGGAGAAGCCTTGGGAAATGCCACAATCTGAGACTTGGGAAGGAAAAATGCTTTGACTTGATAATGAAGGACATCTGGGCATGATTGCCATTTCTAACAAAAGAAATCTAATAATGGAGGTAAAAACCTAACAAGGGGTTTAAGAAACCACTGTTAATCCTTCTGAAAGCTGAAAAGATTCTCTGATTTTGTTTCCTCACTGACTAGCAATCTATTAAATTGATCAAACTGATCAACTGAGAATGCCATTCTCTTTTCCTTGTCTCTTTTTATGGCCTTCTTTTTAAGTAAATTGAAGCTCTGTCTCCTATCAGTCAGTGTGCTTGTAACCTCTGATGTGTGACCCATGGGCAAATGAGCATTTTGTAGCCTTTGCCAGGAATATTATCAGTTCATAAAACATAAACAATAATTGTGCGGGTTACAGCCAGGCTGAGAATATATATATGGCTTGAAGAATATAAATTTCAAAAGACTATCTTACCTCTGAGTCATTTAAAAAAAATAGTCAACCTGTTATTGATTAAAAGTCTTACTTAACAAATCATCCAGAATAACCCAAATGAATGGTCTGGAAGTCAGGACTCTGAGTTTAGGAGATGGATATCTATACACTCCTAACACATCATCAGCCTTTGTTGATAGGGAATAGGGTTTCTGTCGTTCCCAGAGGTTCAGCTCAGGGGTAGTACGGAGGAACTGTGGGCCTGAAGAGGAGCCATATTGCCTTCAGGGAAGAAGCTTTCCTGACAGTTTCAGTCAACCGTGCACAGCATAATGAAGGGTTACATAGGGTGATTGTCTCATAAGATTTTATCGTCTAGTGACACTCTAGTCATCTCCAGTTTATGTAAGTTCACTCTGTGGTATTTTTGTTCAACGTAAGATTGATTAGCGATGTACAGCTATTGCTCACAACGTGACTGTGCCATTAAGTGATGCGTAATTGTATTTGCTTATCATCAATACTGGGGAGACAATGACTGTTAAACAACGTGGACTAACTGAGAACAGGGAAACTTCAGTCACCTTCCACTGTTAGAATTTGCATTATATTTGAACAGAAAATCACTTCTTGGATAAGAAACTGCAGTAAATCTCAAACACACTGAAAAAGAAGAGATTTCATTGTCCATGCTTCTTGGCTTGTGTTACCTTATTAAGATGTTATACTTTTAAGGGTTTATTATCAGAATATGAAAGACTTCTTCTCTCCCCTCCCCATTATGCTTTCTTTTGTTCCCCTTTCCTTTTGCTTTCCCTTCACTTTCCTGTCCCTTCCTGTCCCTTCCGGGCCTTTTCTCTCCTTTCCCCTTTAACTTCTGATCCATTTTGTTTCTGGACCAGAAAATTAGGCATGATGCGGCTGATACTAAAAGTTAATGCAAATTCCTTGTAACATTAGTAGGAACATTCTGCTTATTTTAGTATTTGGAGCTTCACAAAGATCTTCTGTACTAGAACAGGAGTCGGCTAACATTTTCTGTAGAAGTCTAGATTGTAAATATTTTAGGTGATGCACTCCTTGTTTCAGCTACTCAGCTCTGCTGTTTTAATGTGTAAAATGACAATGTGTAAATGAATGAAAGTAGAGTATTCTAAGAAAAAATGTTTTACAAATATCTATTATGGGTTGGGCTTTAACCTCTGATATGGTCAAACCATGTTTTAGAATACATAATATCTATGCAGTGAGAATCTGTTATTCTGATTCACACATATGTATTAATGCAAACTGTTGTTAGTAGGTGTGCTGTTAAGATAATCCTTTTGAAAACTTGTATCAACCCATTAAGTTATTCAACTCCTATCAGTCTATTTTCAAAACTGGACTATAAAATGTTAATCAACTATTAAGTCTTCATGTATACATATAATGAAGACCACATCATTAAAGGTTTTGCAGTGACCAAAATTTTTATTGCTCTCATACAATTATCACTTTTCTTAGGGTTCTATTATGGACCCGGCTGGAAACAGTGCTCTCTATCATGAGTAGAATAACATTTTGTAAACCTTCACATAAATGAAATCACTTTAGCTTATGATGTGCTTTCTAAAAAGATGTGAAGATTGAGGAAAATGTTGGCAGAGATTGTGTGTATTTTATAAATTATTTTATGGACTTCTTGCATTTCCTATGAGTTAGGAAAAAAGACAGAGTGGGGCTTATCATGGCTATTGATTCAGTGATAAGAAGGACTATTAAATTAAGATATTTTATTTTTATTTATTTTTCTTTTTTTTTTTTTTTTTTTGTACCAGAGATTGAACTCATGACCTCATATTTGTCAGGCAGGCACTTGTCCTGCTGAGCTAAATCCCTAACCCAACTTAAGGTATTTTAAAACTATAGCTAATTTCCTGAACAGATAAACACAGAAAAAATTTAAAAGGCACACAAAAAGATATATCAAAAATAAATTTGTATCACAGAATGGCCTTACAACTCAGTTTGGCTCTACAAAAGACATACCAATGCTTACTCTCTCATTCATTTTGTAAATCTGTATCTTGTACATACCTATGCATATATCCAAACACACACTTGAAAAGATTTGAAAACTATATATATCATTTCCTACTTTTATTACATTTAAGCTCCCTAGTGTGTTTAGATCTTTACTGATAACTTTTTTATGTTTTTGATTGTTTGCTGCTACATTCTGTGGCAGTAAACATATAATCTTGTATGAAATGTTTTGCTGTAAAAAGCAATATTTCATGAGTTTTTTCTTTTCATTTCTCTATCGGTTCTGAGCAGAAGTTCTGGCTACTGTATTATTTCATACTGTCTTACTAAAGATATTTGTATGGCAAGAAGCCATGGCAGATAGAGGTCATGTCTTCCTCTAAGGAAAAAAAAAAAAACTAATTCTATTTACTTGTCATTGAAAAAGACACAGAGTTCCTAAACCCAGGGTGGCTCAGCTGAGAAGCAATCTTACCACAACTGATACCTCTCCATGTTGCTCCCTTGGCACAAAATGAATCTAAGGGAACTGAGGAAACCACATATCTCATGCTGCCTGTGATGTCATCAGCAATATCGTACTTCTGGTCCCAGAGTCTCCAATCTTCTCCTTACATCAGTGAAGGTGTGACAGATTCTTAGCTCAAAAGTAGGAAAAATCTGAGACCTTTGCTATTTTAAGCTTAAATATGGGATACATTCCTAAAACTGAAATTATGGAGTCAAAGATCAAGTGTATCGTAAATACGTTTAAATGCAGTAACACCCCAGTTCACAAATGCTTCTGTTGCAAACAATTCAGTTTACAAACAAAAGAGAATGACAAATTTTTGTTTCCCTTTGCAAATTCCACATCAGGTGACACACGTGATCATGGCCATCATCCCTACACAAACACAAACACAAACACAGCCATCTTCCCCAAAGTCGTAAATCAAATGAAGTTTGCAAATGGAGGTCTCACTGTAATTGCTTTAAAAGTATATATATATATATATATATATATATATATATATATGAATAGTTGTTCTCTTCCCTCCAATCTTACTAAATTGTGTTGCTTCTTTTAAGATTTTCCAACTTGCTATGTGAAAATATATCTGATTGTATTTTTAATTTCCATTTTACAGTGGGTGAGTCTAAATATTAAGTTGAATACTTAAGAGCTGTTTCTACATGCGTTTCTCTGAAATTATCCTTCCGTATTTTTTAATTTTTCTAACTGATTATTTAGATGTGTCTATCATTAATTAGATTTCTAAAACCACACATTATACATTTCCTTCTAATTTTCATTTGTCTTTTTCATTTGTGTAGGTTTTTTCCATTGGATGAGAATCTTTAAAACTTGTATTATGAAAGTTATCAATGTCTTCTTTTATGACTCCTAGATTTATATTGTTTTTTCCTACTCAACAATAGTATGACAATAAATTTTATTGCTTTATGAATTTTCCTGGTTTTTTCTTACATTTAATCTTTGATCTATTTTAGCAAGGATTAAGATATGGATCCATCTCATTACTTTTTCTGAATTAAGAGTATTTTTGAAATAACATATGCTAGAAACCTTAACTGAGGCTGGGCAAGGTGATGCATGCCTGTAATCCCAGCACTTGGGAGACTGAGGCAGGAAGATCTCTGCAAGTTCAAGATCTGCCTGGGCTACAAAATGATTTCAAGGCCAGCCTGAACTGCACTGTGAAACCCTATCTTGAAAAGACAAAAAAAATTCTTAATTGAGATTTGGAACAAAAAGGAATTACCTTGAGAATAACTTAATCACACACTTGAGATAAACTATTAGCTGAATTTACTAAACTGTTAAATTAAACATTTCAACTAATTACTGACATTTTATTGAATTGTAAGGTTTGCTTTGGCCACCAGGCTTACTTCACAGAGGGAGGGAACTGGGACATATTA
Source organism: Hydrochoerus hydrochaeris (assembly GCA_004027455.1). Taxonomy (NCBI): domain Eukaryota; kingdom Metazoa; phylum Chordata; class Mammalia; order Rodentia; family Hydrochaeridae; genus Hydrochoerus; species Hydrochoerus hydrochaeris. Next base: position 262,468 of record PVLA01001217.1, read on the forward strand.
TTTAGTGAGGTCATTTTCAGTTATTGTTATTTGATTATTCTTTCTCTCCTTACTCTTTCTCTTCCTCCCTCTTTATCCTTACCTCTCTGCCTTTCTGCTCTCTTTTCCCAGCATCATGAATCTGATACATCCCTCTAAAACCAGGGATGAGCATTATTATTGTGGTGGTACTTGTGTAAATAGTTTTATGAGCATTCTTCTTTTTTCCCATGTTTTTTCCTTGTCAGTATTTCTCTGTATTCTCCTGTGCTTTGTCTTTTGTTCTCCCTGTGCTTTGAGTTGATGTCCACTCTATATAGCTCTTCACTGCTATTCCTTTTAAGAAAATCTATGTCCCCTTCTGATTTTTAGGTTCTTCTGCCTCTTTCCTGGTTTATTTCCCAAATAAAAATTTATCAGTGAAAGTTCCTGGACTTTTAACTAAGAAGAAAAGGAGTATAAATAATCATTAATGATCGCGGCTCCTTTGTCTAATAATTTGTTTATTTATCTTCATGGTTTTCTAAAAATGTATAACTCACCTGACTTCCTTATGTAGATTTGCATTTATTTTGCAATTGTGGTGAAGATGATGATATTTTTGGCTGAAATGGAACCACTGTCACATATTTTGTCGATTATCTTTTATCTCACACATTTCTATACCAGATCAGTTAACTAAATAATTGATGTAGGTTGGCTTTGATTATTGTTTCTCTTTTTAGTTTCAAAGAAAAATGCAGTGTGACCTTCTGCATAGATATTACATCTCTGCTGCATTTCCAGTTGTCTTGGGACAAAATACTGGACACCCAAAATGAAGGAAGGAAAGGTTTAGTTAGCTCACTGTTTGTGGAGGTTTCAGTCCATGATCAGCGGGCTGCGCGGCAGAGTGGCATGGTACAGGGGCAGCGTTTCAAGGCAACAGCCAGCAAAAGCAGCCAGAGCAAAACTGGGAGAGGTGGCCCAAGCCTGTTCTCTCCCCTTATATTGTAAGCGCCCTCTCCCCAGGGCAAGTACAGCACTCACACCACCTCTGTGCCCTCCTCATGCACAGGTTGAAGATGTCTAAAAGTAAGGATCCTGGCTCCCTGCTGAGTCTTTTAGTTAAACTTCTAAACTTCTCAAGTTGACACAATGCATCAACCAGAACAGCAGTAGTTTACTTCTCATTCATTACTAATCTGTTCTCCCATAATAGTTGTTTCTTATGATAACTCTGTAAGTCCTCACTTGCAGTGACCCTTTATTTCAGGAAGAAGTGAACTTGTCCTTACTAGAAGTGGAACAACCTCATTTTTCATCTACAACTTCGTTGTGCTCTGGTCAAAGAGCCCCTACCCCTCAAAACTAGTATTTCTTAAAATGATGAAACAGTGTTTCAACAAAATAAAACAATTCAGTTTTGTAAGAAAGAGGTTGCTTCTGTGATAATATGCATTGGTTTTAGCCCTTGAAAATCTCTAAGATTATTGTAAAACAAAAATGAAATAAACAATAAGAATATATGCTTTCCAAGAGCAAGTCTACCAAGTGAGTGACTCTTCGCTGCAGGGAGTTGGATGGTCTCCATTTGAGAAACATGTAACATCGGCTTTATCTGTAGTTTTGGATAATGCCATTGAGAATCCCAGCATTTCCAAAATTGGGTACGCAGGCTGTGTGGCACATGGCAGTGCCCTGATACACCATAGATTTCATGTATTTGTTTAGACATTTAGAAAAGTCTCACAAACAATGTTAAGTAACTGTATAACAAAATCAGCATGTTATGCAGATTTCCAGCGGATAAAATAATTGTTTTGAGGAAATGGCTTTTTATTCAAATATACAGAAAGATTCCTTATATACCAAAACAATTCTGCTCATCCTCAGAAAGTGAAGCAAGCGTCCAGTGTGTACCTCTTTATGTATTTTGCCAGACTGTCTCTGCTGTTACAGTTGTACACAAAATAATTTCTTGGAAGATTAAATTTGAATAAAGGGTTTTGCTAAAACCAAAATCACACTTTTGAAAGGTCCTATACTAAATTTGAATGCCATTTCTGGTTCTTTAATACCTGGCATGTTACTCATTGATCATAAATAAATATACAATAATAGAGTAAAAGTCAGCATTTTTATCTAACAGCTAAGGAGAATTTTCACAGGAATTTTTCTGTCTCAGGCAGTAAATTTCCAACAAACCCTAAATTGGTGTAAAATGACAAGAGATTAGAGACATGATGAAATTTTGAGTTCCCTAAATGATTAAGTTAGTCTTATCTATAGAACCATTTTTATTTTACTGACATTGAAACTAAAATATACCCTTCTATAATGAGAATTCATACTTTTATTGTGTTCTGAGGGTAAATTAGTGTTTAAGTGACATTAGACCAATTATGCATTACCTTGATGCTCTTGAGATTTTCTCATGTGTGAACTAAACTTGCAACATTTCATGGAGAAATAAAATAAATGTATTATTACACTTTTTATTTTTTTGAAAAAAAAATGCTCCAGTATGCATTATTTTCAAGCAGTAACTTACAGTGAACTAAAACTCTTTTTTTTTCTTTCTGACAAATGACATCTAAGAGCATCTCTAATTTTATTTTTGGAGTTAGATCTTATACTCTACAATATACCACTATCTTATTCAATCAACATGTGTTAAAATATACTGGAAATAAACTTATCAGTGAGCAGAAGAAAAACAATCAGTATTAGTAGGGAGCCATGTGAAAGAACTTTTTTTTCACTGTATAGAGGGTCTGAATTAGCATAACATTTCTGACTTGAATTTGAGAATATTCATCAAGATCCTTAAAAATGTTTGCTTATAAAATTTTTAGAAAGTATTTGAGGGTTAGAAGAAATCTGCATAAGTGATATTCTGTTAGAAAATAACAATTTAACATTAGCAAAATAAAGAATGTGTAGTGTATATGGAAAATATTATTCTTTGCAGGACTTAAATATTATTCAAAATATTTAAAGACATGTAAGATGTTCATTTTTTAAAAAGTCAGTGTTATAATATGTATGTGCAATATGACCATAGCTATAAAAATCCTGTACATGTGAACTATTATTGAAAAATACAGTATATCTATAAAAATTATAAGAGTTCAAGTTGCATTGATATTAATCCCCACCAAAATTCTCTTCCTTGCTTCAGACACATTTGTCCCATAGTATTTACCTCCTTTTGGAAGAAGTTCTGGAAGTCGTCTTTTGCAAGTATCTTTAGCTGTGATGTTGTTACCTCCGTGACCTGAATTAATTCAAAACTTTTACCTTTTGTAATAGGAACTAGTGAGACAGGAGTTAGGATTCTATATGACAGGAAGGACAGCTGCCCCAAAATGCAGTTGTGAAGCCCAAAATGGAATCTGTGAATTCACAACTCTCCAAAGACCTTACAAGAAATCTGCTGGGTGTCCTTCAGCTGTCTGGGAACCTCCCCAGAGCATGAAGAGGTGGGCCACCGGCTCAGGGGTGCATAGGCCTGTGTGGGTACTGCATGAATGCTGGGTGGGTTGGACTCTTAAATTAAAACTATATGCTCTGCTGAAGTGTAGATATTATTTTTCTTGCACAATGGTCTTAGCTCCCTTCAAAACACCTTAGGAACACTAGACAAAGCACTTGCATGGGTGTCTGGCTTAAAACTCCTCTTAGCTAGCAAAATATTTATTTCCTTGCTTTTATATCATGCTTTCTTGCCTCTGTATCTGTTTAATCCATTTGCTTGTACCCTACCTCCTCCAATTCCAGTATCATTGTTCCCCAAGGTGGCGCACAACCAGGCATTCTGATGACACTGTAGTGTCTATTTTCACTTTAAGGAAGAGTAGAAATCCAACAGTGCCAGCTGGGTGATGGCAAAAGAGGGTGAGAACACACTGCAGAGTTTCCATGAATTGCCTTTCCACCGGATGACACATGGCAGTAGCATGTACCACGTTTCAGACCACGTTTCATAGAGACAGTCACAAAAATGATTTCCAAAAATGATTCAAAACATGACAAAGAGAATGGGTGAGTGTGCTCAAAGTGAAGGGCTGTGTGGTGAGGGAGGTTAGTAGCAATGTGTCTTGTACTATAAGACATTTTTAAAATTTACATATTCAACATTTTTTTTTCACATTTCATGTAACTGAAACTAGAGAAAACAATCACTAAAATATTTTCCAAAGTTAAAATACCATGATAGAATTAAAGAGTATTATGTTTTTTTCTCCTCAAAATTTTATTTTTTAAAAATTAAAAAAAATGACAAAATACATAATAAATATTAACTTTTGAAAAATGAGGATTTCTTAATTAAAAATTCAGTGAAAACCTGAGGCTGTATCATGTTTTTGGGGTACTGAGGATTGAAACCAAGGCTCTGCTAATCTATATTCCCAGTACTTTTTATTTCTTATTCTGAGACAAGATCTTACCAAATAACTAATCTTAAGTTTGAGTCTAGTTTGGACTCAAACTTGAGATCTTCCTATGTCAACCTTCCAGGGTGCCGGAATAATAGTTGTATGTTACTGTCTCTGGCCAATCTCTGTTACTTTTAAGAAATTATTACTTAATAATATTAATAATGGAGCTCAATAGGAAGGTTTTGCTGATGAACCTATATATGCATATTGTGAATCTTCAGATTACTGACCCTATGAGTCTACTAATAATTGCCATAAATCTTAGCTTTTTGGTTTTAGTGTAAGAAACAAAGTAATATTGTATCACTTGGATGTAGGATGATAAGAAACACACATTTCTGTGTGCAAGGAATTAATTTTCTTATACCTTTCTGTTCTCTCCTTCCTTCTGTTGCTGCTAGATATTTGGTTGTCTGTTCCGGGGCCTTTGAAATATCAGCTCAGTACAATCTTCGGACACCATATCATGTGTGATAGTCTCTTAAGGTGTCAGTGATATACGATGGCACCACCGCTTGCCCAGGAATAGTAAATCCTACACTGCCCAGCCACCTCCATTATCTCCTATCTGTGGCTTTAGTCAAAAAGTTTCTACTTCAGCTTTGTGCTTCTAATCTTGTCCCACAGTTTCCCATCAGATATTTTCCAAGAAATAATAATATTTTCCTTTGAAAACATTAATTATACTATGACATTTTAGAGTTTTATCACAGTTAGAAAAATATTCACAGATAAAAATACATAGAACCAAAATACCTCTGTCCCAGAGTGACAATGGACTGCATTGCATGGTAGCCCAGGGCTCTTCTCACAGGACTCTGCTCACCTGGCCTTTCTCTTCTCCTTAGCATTCAAACGGGAATCAGATTAGGGATTTCAACATTTACTCTTCCTTCTGGTGCCATGTTCTTGCTGTAAGTCTTTGCTTGAATTATTTGCCCTCTTTAACTTTGTTTAAAATAAACCAATTACTTTCTAGATTGTTTTCTGAAAAACTTTTTCTCCTAGTTTTTATTAGTACATGTTTGCAAGTACACAGTGATTGTATTCGTTATGGGCTGCTGCTACATGTACATAACTCATTTTAATCCTTTTTCCAGCTCCTCTCCCTTCTCTCCCTCCTCCACCCTCTCACATGCCTGTTTTTGTTTCTGTTTTGTTGAGACAGGGTCTTGCTATGTGGTGCAGCTGGTTTTACACTCATTCCGAAGCCCAGGCTGGCCTTGAACTCACTGCGATCTTCTTGCCTCAACCTCTTGAGTGCTGAGATTGCAGGTGTGCACCACTGTGCCCAGCTACTCTTTCTCTCTTGATAATCTCCTTATTGTAAATCACAGTTTTCTTGTTTGTTTTTGGTAGTACTGGGGATTGAACATGGGGCTTTCGTATTAAGCTACATTCCCAGTCCATTATTTACATTTTTAATTTTGAGACAGAGTCTCACCCACTTGCCCGGATAAGTCTCAAATTTATGTTCCTCCTGCTGGGGTCAGGAGCATGTAGCACTATTCCCAAATTCTAGGTTGCTTTCCATTCTAGTTCTTACCATTACTTGTTTTTATATTCATTTGCACAATTATTTATTTTCTATTTTCTGCATTAGAGAGTCAATTCCATTTTCTTATTTTACAAGTACAATGGTATATAATGAATGAAGAAAAATGCTTTGAAATGAATAGTTTCTCAACATTAGCAATATTTATATTTTGGGCAAGATAATTGTGTATGGTTAGAGAGTGGAAATATCCCATATGTTATAGGATTCTTACTAGTATCCATAAAGGTTAATAGACTGTCTCTTATGAACAAAAATATTTTCCAGACATTGCCGGTTATCTGCCAGGGAACAAAACTTATTCTCCAAATAAGAAATCCTGAAGCAGAAGAAAAAGCAGATATTAAGAACTTATTCTAATGCTGTTGCTGCTATTACTGATCCCTGTCCATAATAATTTTTTTTCCTATGTGATCCTGATAACATTCCTTCCTTCATATCATCTTTTTTTATCAATACTTTCTAATGACAACATTTTAATGAAAATTTTCTCATGGAAGAAAAGCATCCAGCTCATCTCTGCTCCTCACTGAATTGTCAGGAGAAGGTTGTCTCTAGAATGCTAGCGGCTAAGCATAGTGATTTTGCCAAGTCAGCCTGGAAGACAGAACTTCCCTCCTTTGCCAAGAAGTTTCTTTTCTGTGCCATCTGACTATTGAGAAGATGAGATTATTTGACAATAATTAAAATTAACCATGGTCTCCACTTTCCAAAAATAAATACACTTACTCTTCAATTTATAAAAACCATGCAAAAAGAAAATATAAAAATCTCCACACCACAAGGAGTGTATTGCTTACCTTGCATACATTATTTAGCTTTCATTCACAACCATGAGTAAGTTTTAAATCCTGCACATAAGTGTATAAGTTGCTTTCCATCACTTTGACAAAATATCGGAAAAATAAATTTAGAGGAAGAGTTATTTTGGCTCACGGTTTCAGCAGTTTCTGTCCATGATGGTTTGTCGCTGTTACTGTGGATCTTTGGTGAGGTAGAATGTGATGAATCACATGGGAAGACATAGTTTTTCCTTTTACTGAGACCCCCTTATGAAAATATCAGAAAATGCTTTTCTTACATGTGAAAATTTTCATTACAATGTTGTCATTAGAAAGTATTGATTAAAAAAGATGATATGAAGGTACATTCTGCTCACCCGATGGTAGTTCAAACTGCTCACCTGATGGTAGCTAGGAAGCATGGAGATAGCTCACTTTTGTAACAAAACTTTCCCCGCAAACACACTAAGCTCTTATTTTATCTATGTGGATTAATCATTTTTGGGGCCCTAACCCTCAAAATCCAATCACTTCTCAAAAGCTTTCTTCCAAAAATCCCTGCATCAAGGATTAGCCCATCATTGCATGAGTTTTGGGAAGACATTGAAGATCCAAGTACTAACGAAGGGTGAACTTTTTCTTTGTTCAATTTGTTTATCATGTTGTTTAATTTGTATCCTTCATTAGGTCTATGTAAGGATAATTTTCCCCTAATTTATATTTTCCATTCTTGTTATTTTTAACAATTTGAAATGTCTACCATCTGCAAAACAGTTCTTATAATCACATGTTGATTACATATGAATTTAAATGTCCACTTGTGACACATTTCACTAGTTTGTTGAGGCATAAATGGTGCATATGTTTAAGTGTACAATATCATAAGTTTTATGTGCTCCCATGAAAGGCATCGGCACAATCAAGGTACTGGTTTATCTGTCATCCCAAAGAAGTTTTTCATAATTTGTGTTATCTCTGTCTCTTTTCTCATTGCTCTTGCCTTAGCAGGCAACCCCTCGTCTGTGTTCTGTTTCTGCAGGTCAATTTATATTTCAAAGAATTTTATATAAATTGAATCACACCACACTATCCTTCCTACTAGGCTTTTATCATTCAGCTTAAGTATTTTGAAAATTACTCATTTGTTGCATGTATTAATAGTTTGCTATATTTTATTGCTCAGTTGTAGTCCTCTATAAGGATTGCCATGATTTGTATGTGTCAATTAACATTTAGTTTTTTTCTAAGTTTTAGCTGTTAGAAATAAAGTGACTGTAAATATTCATATCCATGTCTTTTGCATTGTGGCTCTTGGTTAAATAACTAGAGATGAACTGTATGGTACATACAAAGGTATGGGTTTAAGTTTCTATTTTACATGTGGCTGTATGATTTTACATTCCCATCAGAGATAAATATGAGTTACAATTTTTCTGCTTCCATGCAAACATGAAACCCATCTTCTAAATTTTAGTTACTATAATAGGTGTGTGCTGGGCAGTATTGTGTTTTTTAACATGCATTTCCAGTTGAATAATGCTTAGAATTTTTCATGTCCTTTTTGAGCAATCAAAAGTCTACTTCAAAATACTTACTGATTTTGCCCACCTTTTGTAGTTTAGTTTTTCAACTAAGTTTTTAGAGTAGTTTGTGCATTGTAGTTGCATGCTCTTCAGCAGTTATCATTTGCAAAAAACTGTATTTTATCTTTTATTCACTTAACAGGTTTATGTTTTTCCCTTTAAATAGAAAATTGAAATTTTCTTGAAGCCCAAATTATCATTCATTTTTCTTTTATGGTTCATGTCCTTGTCATATTTAAGAGATCATGAATTTTTTTTTCAATTTTTAATGAGGCATTTAGAAACACATTTTGCATTTAAGTCTATGAAACATTTTGTGTTCAATTTTGCAATTGCTCTGAAGTGCACATCATATATATATGTATATATATATATATATATATATATATATATATATATGTAATTAATCTGGCCCCAAAAGAGAACTGAGCTTCCCCTTTGGTTTCTAGGAGGTAATATAAATCATGGTTGACTGCAGTTGGTAGATAATCTAACTCATATGTAGCAGAAGTGTCTTTGTCTACGGTGGGGCCTGGGCACACTGAATATTTATGCTTACTTTAGATCTTACGAGTGAAGTAGGCCATGATAGTCTAGTTTTAGAGTGAAAGTTGATCATGCTGGAAATGTGATTTGGTTTTGGAATGGGGTTTTGCCTCTGACTTGGTAACTGAATTCAGAAAGGCAATCAAAGAGTCATATGTAAACAGTGACACCTTAATAAAAGTTCTCACACTATGCTTGTCCAGTTGACAGTAGTTGGTGTGTACTCTTACAGTGATTGCCAGCAGAGTCACAAGTCCTGATCCATGCAGGAAGGCAAACAGGATCATCTGACTCTACTCTCTTTTCATCTTCCCTTGCATGATTTCATTCTCTGCTGTTTCCCTGTGTGCTTATCAGTTTTCAGTGAGACTTCCCATTCCTTCTGGGTCATCAAATTTAAGGGTGATTTTAGAAATACCTGTGAGTGGGAACACTGGAGTCAACAGAGCCAAGAATTTTCAGGACGGTCAGCCCTCTGAGTCTGTGACTGACTCCCAGGTCCTTGTGATATGATCATCCAATCATTGTGGCACTATTTGACGTTTACTCATTGTGTAATTTTCTCAAAAATGCAGAGACCTCGTTTTTGTGAATCTGTTTTTGACTCTCATTTCTTTTGCATTTTGCTGTCTTTTCACTGATACCAGACTGTCTTGGTTATTGTAGCTTTTTTTCTTATTGTTTATAAAATCAGATAATGTGAATTGGCCAGTTTTTCTCATCATTTTAAAGTTTACATGAATATTCTATTTCCTCTCATTTTCATATATATCATCTTATCAATTTGTACAAAGTTCAGATGAGATTTTTATTACATTGAGGCTACGTATGATTTTGAGATAAATTATAGTATCCTTTGACCTATGAATAGTAAATTCTTTCCAAGTATCTCTTTCTTGTAAGGCTTCTTTCAAATGATATTTTACTGTTGTAAATATATAGGTCTTGCCTGTTTGGCAGATTTATTCCTAAGTGTATCATATTTTAACCTCTTATGAAATTTTTAATTTCAATTTATGATTATAGCTGGAATACAGAAACCAATTTATTCATGTATATCAATTACTGTATTTTGAAATACCTATAAATATTCCACAAGCTTCTTACTATATTCTATGGATTTTATATATAGCTTATGTCACTTGTGAATAAAAAGATGTAGTTTTCTTCTGAGTTTGATAACATTTCTTTATTTCTTACTTTTTTTCCAATCAGTAGAACTTACAATAAAACATTCGATAGAAACAATGAGAATATACACTTTTTTGGTTCCTGATCTTATTGAGAAAATAGTCTTTCATCATGAAGTAGGATATACAGGTACAATGAGGATTTTTCAAAAATAGTCCTGGGCATACTTAAGAATTTCCTTTCTGTTCTGAATTTTCTTACAGTTTCAATGTGGAATAAATGTTATATTTTATCAAATACAGATACTTTGTTGTGTTTTTCACTTCTTTTTTAGTTTGCTAATATAGTGAATATATTATATGATCTTAGAATTTTAAACAAATCTTACATTTCCATGATAAATACTGTTTGTTAACAATATCTTAACTCTTCTATATATTATTAAATTTGTCTTACTAAAATTTTGTCAAGCAGTATTTATAGCTGTGCATTTGAGGAATGTAAGTATCCCATTACCTGTTCTTAGAACGTTTTTGTCTGATTTTATATCAGGACAGTTCTGGCTTCATGAAATCAAAAAGAAAGTATTTTCTTATCTTCATGGAAATTAGATAGTTTTTAATTAACTGTTTCATAGATTACATTAGTGAAATCTTATAGGCATATAAAGATATTTTTAAATGTTTTAGGAATAAATGAAAACATTAAATTATTATGGCAGTAAAATGCAACATATTTCTTCTGTGAGATTAATGCTTTGTATATTTCAAGACTTTTTTAAGTAGATCAGGGGTTAACAAATTCACAGTCTAAATCTATTATTAGGTGATGAAAACAAAAAAAAAAAGTGAGTGGGTAAAACTTTTTACAGGTTTAAAGGGATGAAAAATAAAGAATGCAAAAGATCTTATTTCATCTGCAAAATCTAAAATATTGGTCAGTACCCTTGATCCTTAAGGAAACTTCACTGCCCACATCTAAATTATTAAATTTATGACATTGAAGTAATAGTAATTTTCTCTTATTACTATAGTATCTATAGGATCTTCAAAATCATTCCTCTATGGATAACAGGTGTAATTAGATTCTCTTTTTTTTTTTTTCCAATTACTCTTGCTGGTGGCTAAGCATGTTTATTGATCTTCTTAAAAATAAATTTAGTTTAATTGGTTTTCTATATATTTCTCTGATTTCTAGTTTATTGTTTTCTGTTCTTCCTGCTCTCTATTTCTATGAGGTAATTTTTTTTTTTCCCCCGAAAGTTAGAAAGTTAGATCCTTTCTTTGGTATCTTTCTTCTTTTCTACCTGGTAAATCCTATCAGTTATTCTCAAGAAGAGCTATTAGCTATATTCCTCCCAAAAATATGCTATGATTTTTAAAATTTAAATTCAAGTTAGTCTTTCTGATTTCATTTAGAAATGACTCGGAAGTCATTCAGAAATGTATTCATTAGATTTGACATGTTTGTGGATTCTTCTGGTGTCTTTTAAGGATTGATTTGTAATTTTATTTGATAGTGGTATGGGAATATACTCTGCATGACTTGCCCAAACCAAGGCTTACTCTTCTGCAGCTTGCTCAGTGTCTCCTAATTATGAGATATTATAGTGTCGATGTACGGTGCTGGCCACACTTCTGTTCTGTTCTGTCTCCAATGTTCTGACTCTGCAGTTCTAGTACTCTCCCCTCAGAATTCTCCTTATGTTGGGCTCCTCAAACTCCCAACTCCATCTCTTCCTCTAGATGGGGGGACTCCATGTTTCATCTGCATTTCTACTTACTGTGTTACATCCTGAGGACTCAGTGGTCCACTGGGGCAATGTGGGGCTCAGTTCCTTTACTTTTTTTCCTTCAGGACCACTGAGCACAATTGCTAACTATCCCATGTCTTGAAAATAATTTTAAATATATTTTGTCCAGTATTTCTGTTTCTCTCCAGCTGCAGTCCTGGAAGCCCCCATTATTCTATTTTGTTTGCAAGACAATGAAATATTGAAGAAAAAGACATTGAAAATGTGCCACCATGAGCCATGTATGTTATTCTGACTTGAAAGTAATCATGCTAATTCCTAGTTATTCTTTGAATTATTCACATTTCTCATTTATTTTTCTACGTATTTATATCTGCTTTCATAAATCAAATACTTACCTTGGTGTTTAAGTAATCCTATTTACTTTTAGTGTTACAAAGCAAATTTAAGAGAAGCAAATTTAGTGTGAAATTGTTGTCTATAGCTATGCAAGTTTTTGCTTCACCACTCTGCTTCTCAAAAATCACATCTCAGCAAGCAATAGTGTGACTGTATCTTACAAAGTCTTCTTGTTATCCAAAGTGGATTGAAACAAAGGTATCTAAATTAGTTACATCTCAGAAACTCAAAACAGGGATTCACTGATAGTTAACTATTCTCATTATGAGATGAGTATCACTTATAAAAGTAAAAAAAAGAAGTTAAATGTTAATATAAAAAGAAAATATAAGAGAGAAAGTATGAATAGAAGAAAAGAGAATAAAAGAAGAAGCAAAAGAGAAAACAGGACAGAAAGATCAGTGAGAGGAGGTAAAGAGAGTAGAAGAAATGAGAGAAGAGGAGAGGAGAGGAGAGGAGAGAAGAGAAGAGAAGAGAAGAGAAGAGAAGAGAAGAGAAGAGAAGAGAAGAAGAGGAATGGTTCAACTCAGAAAACAATACAAAGGAGAAAGAAGTTAGAGGAGAAAAGTTGAAAGAGAAAATTGAAACCAATGGGATCAGACTGGAAGGTTTTGAAGAAGGCCATGCTCTTGATTTGTTCCACTTTCCCTGGCTTTTTTGAAATATCTTGTAACATTTATGATTTTTTCCACTTGTATTTAACATAATCTTATTACATATTGTCAAAGAGTCCTGCCTTACAGAAGAATGTACAGGAATTATCAAAATATCATTACTAGTATTAGGAAAATATTTTTCTTTGACAGGCAAACTAATAAGTGCTGTGATATAGATAGAACATTGACAACTGTAATTAGAAAGAGAAAGTCTTTAAATTTTGCAGTAGTTGTAAATTGGTACATATGTTGTCCTTGAAATTTAAGAAAGATTTCCCTAAATAGGACCAATGAGGTGGTCATTTCAGGAATGGGAAACATAATTAGCAGGCATAGAAGGACAACGCAGAAAGGAGAAGAAGCGTTCTGTTATTGGAAGGTGTACATGTCATTGGGAAAGATGACTACATATTTTATTTGACAAAAAGTAAGTCTTTTTAATCTTGCATTAGATTTGATGCTATGGACATTGGGTGATACTGTTGGGTGATACTGTTTCTGAAGCTGTTTTCAACAATGACGTGTCAAAGCATTTTCCTAGAAGGATTAGTCAGGTAAGAGTGCACAGTATTGATTAAGAGATCAGGAACTAGCTAGAAGTGATGTGCTCAGAGGTTGCATCAAGTAAGAGACTTTCAAATTTAGGTCACAGAAAAATCTAATTCTAACTGGAGGAGAAAGGGAAAGAGAGACAGACACAGCCAGAGATTTAGTCAAAAACAGACGCAACACCAAGAATATAGCTCATCTAAATATATCCAAACACATAGTTAAAACATTCATGGATAAAGCTGAATTCAGAAAATAGAAATTTGACTCTTCATCATTTGGGGCTGGATGTATCTGACATCTGTCTCATCTAATACTGCTCTAACTCTGCAACCACGTATCGTCACGACTCTTGGTTCCAGATTTTCTTCTACAGTAGAGTTATGTCTTTAGGAGCTCTGGCATCAGTTTCTCTGAGGTTCATGTCTATCAGGAAAGAACACAAAACATTGAAACTCATCTGCATATTCTTAAGCTTTATTATGATTGGCCCGCGTAGATCACTAGCTTATCTCAGGATGTATCTTTGGTTCAAAGGATGCAGTTCTGATTTTGATCATGTCTGGGTCAGGAGGATACAGTTTTTGTTGGTCATATCTGTGTCTTTTGCCTATATAACCTTGAAGGGGAGAACATTTGATTTTGCCCGGATGGTACGGTATTGCTTTTTGTTCATCCCAGGGACACTTTTCATACATTATTTCAAAATTTTGTTATGAGGGATTCATTACCACTTATAATATGGAAGTAATAACTTATAGTTTTCAGTCACAGGCATATATTTAGAAGCCACAACTTCAGATTTCAGACTTTTAGTATAATATGGCTTTATTGAGTATCCCACAATACATTGAATATGATAAATTTCTTTTCATTGTCAACTGTCACAATATGTGTAACCCCTTAAAATCAGAAGTTTAGACGGGAAATATTGATGCTATCTTAACTCCACTAAAGTAAACTGTGCTGCTGTGCCAGGTAGGAAAATGCATGTTTGCTGCAGAAGAATCATCGTCTCCAAATCATAATTAGTAGGTGGCAGGGACAGTATAACACTGGAAGACCAAATCTTATGCAAAGGTGGCCTACATTTGAAATATGAATCTTTTGCCTATGCAAGAGATGAAATTGATAATCACAATCTCTTTAGGTTCATAATTTACTAAGTTGTAGGCAGGTTAGCCATGATTGATCATCCGAAGTCAGAATGTTAGTAATTTAAAAATCATTTTATTACATTACACAAATGTGAATTTTAAAAGCTTCAGATCATCAGCTCTACCGTCAGCACCCTTTAGGAACAAGTTTACCTCTTAAAACTGAATGCATGCAAGAGCATGTTTTCTGCAGTGTATCTTTCTCCTTAGTTTCTCATTTTGTAACTCAGATATTCTACAGTGGATTGTTCATAATATACATTTGTTTGTTATTGAAAGCACATGCATTTACTATAAAATGAAGCATAGGAAAGAACTACAGATTTTGCTACCATTGAAATAAAATTTGTCACTGCTTCCATAGTCAACAAAGAACTTTTGAGAAGAAATTATTCAAAGTGTAGTAGAAAGGCCAGGAAGGCTGAGCGCAGTCTGTACAATGAAACCAATACTCTATTACGGTCTATCATAGCAAAGGTGTTTTCTTTTTAAACTATCCTAAAGGGGCATATGAAGCTTTCCATATAATATAGATGAAGGGCTCCTCCATTCTAATCTTGCATATGCTTTTGTTGGAGTATATTTTCACCTAGAGATATAGATTGTGAAACCAGTATGATTTGCAGCACAGCAGAAGGAGTCTTCACAAAGGATTTCCACAGGAAAAGGCACCCATGGAAAGACATGTATGCAGGTGCCTCTTTTTCTTATGGTATCTCTGGTTGCCTTGCTGAGGAAATTCTTGACTGTTATCATGTGATGAATCAGAGTTAAACAGCCTTAACTCAGGCTGTGTCAATTTGAAACCTTCCATGAGGGTTGCTGTCACCCTCTGGGGATGCTTTTCCTTGGAATTCATCTCTCTGCAACCACAGTCTCTAAGGGTCTGACAATATAAATTAGAACAGGAAGTAAAGACCAGTTTGTTATAGAAGCTTACACAGTATAATTGTCCTCATGATTTCTTCCATCCTATGGGAGTCAAGTTACTCTCCAAGACAATGGCTGACTGAGCAAAAGGGATTTTTTTTTTTTTCACATAAACATTTGTGTGCTTCAAGAAAGCAATTTTTATGCAAGGCTGGTTTCTTCTTGGCTTGATATGTGATGATATAGAAATTAGAAGACATTACACAAAATAAATGAAATCAATTTTATAGGGGACACTTAAAGCAGGAGTCTTGTAGGGGAACCCTCCACACACCTACACCCTGATCTCTCATCAGCTGCAGAAAGCCTATGGCAGGACAGTTTCTTTTGTGAGGCATACTGAAGCTTGTACGCTGCAGGGAAGGAAACATGACCTCCGGAAGTTTCTCCTTATGTTAGAGCATGTAGGGTCAATGCCTGGTCAGAGGCGGGCAGGGAAGAAATTACATGGGGAAATAGGCAACCTGAGGTGAGACACTCAACTAATTGTTAGACCTTGCTGTGAAATTTTCCAGTTTTTATTTCAGAAAGGAGTTACTAACTTCTCGACACAGCGGTGGAACAAATTTCTGGTTCTGGGGACTTGGGGAATGATGGTTGGGCCAACCCAGATGAGCATTTAAGATGTTTCAGGACAGCCCTTTCCTTCATATCATAACAATCAATGCAAAACTTCCTCCTGCCCTGCTGTGAGTCTCCCAGGATAACAATTGTCCATACATCCATGTGACTCTAGTAGAAAGAGGAAGTAGGAAGACATCTGCACAATAACTTTCCTTCATTATTAACATTCTTCACGAGTTCTCAGTAGATTTCGTGTAAAATTTCCATAATTTCATATTTGGTTTGTATCCAAAATTAGAAGAACAATCAATATGTACTCTTCTTACATGATGACTCTTTTGTGGTTTATAACAATTGAGATTTAGCACCAAAGTTTCATTCAGGGATTCTTGTTTGTTTATTAAAATCATTCTAATTCATCTCCTTAAGACACAAAGAAAAGTAACAGAAAATATATACCCATTTGCAGCCATTCTGCCTTACAGAACTCAAGCAAAAAAAGGAGAGATACAGAAGATTTGAAATACACTTTAAATCAAATTTCTGTGGAATTTTTCTTTTCCCTAATATTATTTCTTCCTTTCTGCTTTGGTCACACTGACAAAAGTTTTAGTTAGCATAAAAAAAGAATGGTAACACATTACCGACTTAGCTTCTTCGTTTTTCCTTTTGTTTTATTTAAGTGGACAAAATTTCTTTCCTGTAGACATCAGCACTCGTTACTCCCTTATTCATTCAAAGTTCATCTTAGCAGTGAAGCTATACCACCGTGTAGGTAGAGATGAGAGGGGAAAAAACCCACAAGGTCCGTACTTCTAAGAGGGAGCGCCAAAAAGATGGGCGTAAAAGGTACCAGCAATACTAAAGAAAAGACTAAGTTTCCGGGGAAGCAAATTTAGAATTTTAAACAAAGTGAGTTTAGAGGCAGCCTCGTAGGCAGCAGGAGTTTTAGATTCACAGTGTAAGAGTGTGGCCAGATTGCAGGTGTGTATATTCAGAATTTGTAAAGGTAAATGAATTAAGCAGTTGAGAGATCCGAAGACAAAGGAAAATGTAATTGGCATCACTTGAAAACCAGACAAGAGACCTGTTACAGACAGCAATCAGTGAGATCAACACTGGTTACTAAACTAAGGGGTATAACTCGCAGAGATATGAGGCAAGGAATTTCTAGGGGATGGTGACACTCAACAGTGCCAGACTCTAAGCAAGTCGTCACAGCTCCGTGCCTCAGTTTACCCATTTTTTATTTTAAAAGGCAAAACAGAAAAAGGGATAGAAATTATACAGCATTTCAAAAAAGAGAAAAGGGAATAAATGCTAGTTAATATATTGCACATTGCTGTCTCAGAATTTGCTACTCAGGTTACAAAATCTAGGCACAAAAGTAATCAATCATTGACCGCACATGCTGTTTCTTTTGATGAAACAATAGAAATTAGCAGTATAGTTATCTATCTAGTATACATATACATACATATACTTTTATATGTTCATCAACATATGTATATATATATATAAAATCATTGCCTTTCTTCCTTTTTTTTTCTTCCCCTATCCCAGTAGTTTTGTTGCTTTGAACACTTTCTTTCCCTTTCATTATTACAATATCTATTGTATATTTTGGAACCACCACTGTTTCAGATTTTTATTTTTTATTTTTTTACACTAGGGAGACAACTATATATATATATATATATATATATATATATATATTTTTTTTTTTTTTTTTTTTTTTTTTTTTTTTTTTTTTTTTTTTTTTTTTTTTTTTTTTTTTTTTTTTTTTTTTTTTTTTTTTTTTTTTAACCAGTAATCAAACTCACGACCTAGCACTTACCAGGCAGGCGCTTGTGCTGTTAAACTAAATCCAAATCCCTGGCAATACAATGTTTATAAATGTGAGTTCATTTTATTTCACTCATGCGTATGGTCTCAAGTTGCCTCCATTTACCTATAAAATCCTCCAGATTATCCTTTTTATAGCTGATTAATATTGTTTTGTATAAAAATACATTTTTTAATCCATTCTGTGGTTGATGGGCATATTGGTTGTTTCCAAGATTTAGCTATCAAAAATTGTGCTGCTGTACACATAGGTATCACACTTATACATCACTGTGGCATGACATTTTCAGGTCTTCTGAGAAAATACCCAGAAGAAGCATAGCTGGATTAAATGGGACTTCCAATTCTTGTTTTTTGAGGAATCTCCACATTGATTTCCACAGTGGTTGCACCAGTCTGCACTCTCACCATCAATGGAGAAGTGTTCCTTTTACCCACAGCCTTGCCAACATTTGGTATGAATTGATTTTTTGATGGCAGCCATTCTTTCTGAAGTGAGATGACATCTCAATGTTGTTTTAATTTGCATTTCTCGAATGACTGGTGATGTTGGGCATGTCTTCATGTATTTATTTGCCATTTGTAGTGTTTTGTTATTTTTTTTAATCTAAGAAGTGCGTGTTCATTTCAGATACCCATTTTTGGATTAGGGCTTTGAATTTGTGGGGGCTGATGTTTTTCAGTTCTTTACACATTCCAGATATAAGTCTTTTGCCTAAGGGACTGCTGTCTAGAATTCTTTCCAGTTCTGTGGGTGTTCTTTTCACTCTGTTGATAATTTATTTTGATGTA
Source organism: Hydrochoerus hydrochaeris (assembly GCA_004027455.1). NCBI lineage: Eukaryota > Metazoa > Chordata > Mammalia > Rodentia > Hydrochaeridae > Hydrochoerus > Hydrochoerus hydrochaeris. The sequence goes on from PVLA01001217.1 coordinate 281,113, forward strand.
TAAAAGCTTTTAAATAAGAAAAGATCCCAGTTATTGGTTCTGAGAAGTACTTCCTATGCAGTTTGCATTTTGTGAACGAACACTTCGCCTACCCCTATGTCTTCAAGATTTCTACCTATCTTGTCTTCCAGTAGATTTAGTGTTTCTGTTTTAATATTTAGATAATTGGTCCGTTTTGACTTTAGTTTAGTGTATGGCAATAAACATGGTTCTAGTTTCAGTCTTCAGCATGTGGAGAGCCAATTTTTCCAGTGCCATTTATTAAAGAGGCTGTCCTTCTTCCAGTGAACATGTTTAGTCCTTTGTCAAAGATAAGGTGGCTAGGTGTCATTGTAGTTGTGTCTGCATCTTTTAATCTGTCCTATTGAACCTTGGATCTGTTTTATTTGTTGCTGTTGATTTTTTTTTTTTTTTTGCCAGTACAATGTTGATTTTATCACTGTAGCTTTGTAGTATAATTTCAAGTTAGGGATTGTGATGCCCCCTTCCTTGCGTTTTTGCCAAGGATTGCTTTTGCTATTCTAGGTTTCATCTGTTTCCAAATGAATTTTTGTTTCCAAATGAATTCCAAATGTTTTCTCTAGATCTGTAAGGTATGTTATTGGCATTTTGATCAGAATTGCATTAAATCTGTATACCAGTTTTGGGAGTATGGCCATTTTCACAATATTGGCTTTTCTTAACCAAGAGCAAGGGATATCTTTCCATTTTATAATCTCCTCTTCAATCATTATTTTTATAGTATTATAATTTTCAAGTTATAGGTCTTTTATATCCTTTTAGGTTGATTCCTAATGATTTCATTGTTTTGGATGCTATTATAAAAGGTGTCATTTCCATAATTTCTCTCTCAGTGAGTTTGTTATTTGTGTACAGGAATGCTATTGATTTTTGAGTACTGATTTTGTATCCAGCTACACTGCTGAATTTGCTTATTACCTCTAATAGTCTTTTAATGGAGTTTTTGGGTCTTTTATGTAGAGTATCATGTCATCTGCAAATAGTGATAATTTAACTTCTTCCTTTCCTATCCTTATTCCTTTTATTCTCTCTTGTCTAATTGCTTTGGCTAATGATTTCAGACCTATTTTGAACAGGAATGATGGTAGTGGACATTCTTTTCTTGTTCCTGATATTTATTTTGTCCATTTCATATAATGTTGGCTGTTGGTTTGCCATTGATGACTTTTATCAGATTGAGGTAGATATCATCTATTCCAAGGTCTGTAGGCTTTTTATCATGAACAATTGTTGGACTTTACTAAAAGCTTTTTCCGTGTCTATAGAGATGATCATATAATTTTTGTCTTTGGCTCTGTTGATGTGGTATATTACATATATTGATTTGCATATGTTAAACCATCCCTGCATTCCTAGGATAATTCCCACTTGGTCACAATGTAATCTTAATCTTTTTGTTAATTTCAAGTGAGAAAAAAAGTATTTGTATTTACTAAGAATGAAAATTAATGCAGAAAACTAGATGGGCATAGAGCCAGTAGAAACAATGAGATACCTAATATACATGTAATAGATAACTAAGCATTTGATTTGAAAAAATAATTGTGGAATTTATTTTGCTGTCTTTCCTTTCCCATGGTTCAGTTGCCCTAATCTACACACTCTTTTTATGTATTTTCAAAAATTTTATTTATTTATTTTACACACACTTTTGAGTCCCCACAGTGTTGAGCATTGTGGTGGGTATTGGGTACCTAGTGTTCCAACAAAATAAGATGAATCACATTTCATTGGAAAAGATGTGAGTGTATATCTAAACCTGTCTTTTTATAGTGTTTTCATCTATTTTAATCTAAATACATCTTGTGGTAGATTTTTACCCTCTAGGAGGAATAATTTTTGTTGTCTGTAAATTTTACAAAATTCTGATTCCCAGGATTTAAAATTTTACTATAATTCTATGACTAACTACAATAATTATTAATCAAACATTTATCAGGTTAGCATGTGACTGAGCTGGGTTGATGTATCATAACTCATCCATCGATTTGTGAAAAACGTGCAAGAGTGCATGTATACGCATATACACACGTGTACATCATACAACTGGCAAATATTTGGGTTTATAAAAATAGGAATACTTTTAAGTTTGTGAGAAACTCATTTTCCAACTCTGGAAGTTGTTAGTAGCATTTGATACATGAACTGATTCATTTCTAAGTTCATCTTTTTCTCATTACACTTTCAAATTTAGCCAGCTTTGAAATACTAGCTAAAAACTAACTCTGTTGTGTAGATTTTCTGTCTTCTTGGTTACTACACTTCTGTATTATAACAAATATTTTACTACTACATATTGGCATTAGCATTTTTCCATCTTTTGCAACAGTTTCCTCTTCATACTCTTAGCTTTCTATGATAATTTTTTAGATATTTTGTATCGCATTCTAGGCTGGTATCATATATTTTTGGGGTTTTGAAAAATATTGCAAAAACTAGAAAGAAAAAAAATATATACAGACAATGTAGTTTAACAAAGTCTTCCTGCCGGGGATTTAGCTCAGCGGCCTAAGTGCCTGCCTGAGATCACAAGATCGATCGCCGGTACAAAAACCAAAACCAAACCAAACCAAATAAAAACAAAACTCTGAAATTTCATTGTAAGTAGAATTTCATCATGGATCAAAGCTAATGGTATGACTGAATAGTATTACTGAGATTTAAAAAAATTATGACCAGTATTTAATTTTTCATGACCAGAATTTACCAATATTCCAAAGGTAGATAAAAAAATATGACAACCTATAACTTTTCTGATAGTTACTGTCATTTTACAACATAAATTACTTTTGTGATTCTTGAGTGTTCAATTTAGAAACTATGCATTGTATTATAAATTAGTAAATTCTGCCTTATCCTCTGAATTGAGTTAAAACACACAAAACAAACAGATACAGATATGGAGTGCGCATGAAATAAAAAGCCTGCTAATCAAAAAATTCCTAAAACCTTTCCATGCCTACATTTCTCTTTGTCCCGGTGGTTGAAGTATTTTCCTTCAGCTGCTGGAGATCATAGTTGTTAACATACAGTTAGGGGGTCTCTTAGGTTCTTAAATCATAGGCCTCTAATTAATAACTACTGTACATTAAAACTAAGATATTCACTACCCTGAAAAACCAAAACTGTGATCTCAGTGAGCTGCGAATACCTAATCCTTCAGTGTATTCCCTGCCTTGTTAGGATCACACTGTGACTCCCTAGCTTTGAGCTCAAAATAAATCCAAATCTGGTCCTGTTTTTGTTCAGAGACTTTCTCATTCGAATAGCTTCTTCATCCTGGTTTATATTCTTTTGACTACATGCCCTAAAATTCTGACTAATAATCTTAAAGAGGATTTTTCTTCTCAGCCTGGCAAGGTCCAGAAAGAATTTAGTTGTTTTTCTGCCCTTAAAAGTATGGTTGAGAAAGACCTGAGAAGGCTAGGGGAGGTTGCTGGCCTTCAGAGCTATTATTGGCTTGGGTTTCCAGCTGAACTATGGAACACCACACTTGAGATTGTCATGGGTTAGTTGGACCTCTATTTATGAAGATGTAAAGCAAACAATACCAAGGGCAAACTAGACCATGCTGGCACTTCTGTGTTTCTCACTGCCTCACTGCCTTTAAAGCAACTCTGCTTCACTTCTACTTCACAAATTCTGTAGAAGTTCAGTTTTGTCCATATCAGATGCAAAACCACTGAGCAAAGGGCATTCCGAGGTCCTTAGCTGGCAGTATAAGCAAGAACAATTTTCCCATTTAAAAGAAGCAGAAAAGGTCAGGATAAATAGTCAAAGATACAAGAAAATTGCAAGTGGTGATGACTAGTACTTCTGTTAATAGTTGGAAAATAACCCAGAGAAAACAAAAGCCACATAGTGGAAAATGTTTGGTTAATGTGCTGCATTGTGTATTTATGGGAGGAGTGCATGTAAAACCAAAATTTATATAGACATAGAAAAATGTAGTGGCTCAGGGTTCAGTATTCAGTATTCTCAGTTCTTGAATGTAAATTGTGAATAAGAAATTAGTCACTTTCTCATTACTAGGAAAAATCACCAACACCCACACTACTTACAGAAGGAGATGTTTATTTTGGCTCAGGGTCCAGTATTCAGTATTCTCAGTTCTTGAATGGGTGACAGACTACTGGGCAGAACGGCATGGCCTGGGGGAAGGTGGATGAAACCTGCTTACCTCGTGGCAGTCAGAAAGTGGAGTGTGAATAGAGGAACCAGGGAGGCAGATAAACACTTCTAGATCACAAGCCAGATCCTGTCTTTACTGACAAGACCCCACCTTCTAATAATGAGTCAAGTCAACCAAACCCTCTCATGAGCCAATACCCTCCCAAAGGCTCTGTCTTTGAGTTTCTGAGCTTGGTAGGGTAATCTAGGTAGAAAGCATGGTTCTCACTGTATTAACATAGGTACCATCCTAATGTATTATTGTTATATATATCAGCCATTGATTTGGGGTGTATCAACAGAAGCTTTAACAAAGTATAAGAAATCAGAACATGATAATTTAAATACTAAAATGAGAAATATTTTTAGAAAATGTTCCATTTGAAGTTTTTATACAAAACTTCACAAATGCTAATAAAATTTTCAGACTTTTAATGAAACTTGCTTTTTATGTGAGTTAGGCTTCCTGTTTGACTGGCTTAGTACAATAATATGTTTGTATGAGGCTACTCTAGCAGCAAATGAACTCCTAGGGCTCACCATGTCCAAGTATTTCAATTTGATGAGTGAGAAAAGAAAATGGTATTTTTAAATGCAAAACCCATGTTTTCATACAATTAGATAAATAATCTCCACAAATTCTGCCTGAAAAATCTAAGCAAATTTGCGGGATACACAATAAATAAAATAAACATGGGAGCAATTTCAGCTGTGTAAGACTTGCCAAAGCTATTGCATTCAGGAATATTTAAGAAGTCATAAAGAAATACATAGGAAATAAAATTCGATCAATTTCAGTTAACAGTTAAAAAATCATATAAATTAAATTTTTAAAACTGTTCAAGGAAAAACAATTAAATAGATGGATGTGCTAAAGCATGACTATTAAATTTTCTATGTCCTTAGGGGTGTTAGGCCTGACATATTATGATAAAGATTGGATTGGAAGTCACAGAAAATTTTATTTTAAAAAGGTGAAAAAAAACTCAAATTACATAATTGCCTGTTCCAATTTTTGGCCTCTTGCCTTCTTTCCACCATGCTCTAGTAAACTGTATTTTAGAAAAGGGCATTGTATTATAGCATTTCACAATGTAACAAGATTACATATTTGTAGAATGGTAAGCATGGCATATTTCTCAACTATTGCCTGTAATAACATTCTTCTTTAAAATCTTTAGTGTATTTTTTCCTATTGATGAAACTACACACTAATATCTTCATATATATAGATATGTATCTATATATATCTTTTGCAATTTGATGATACGGTGATAGAACCAGTATATAATATGAAATTGTATTTTGACACTCATAAGGCTGCGTTTTCAAAACATATGCAAAGTGATCACCAAAACTTGTCACTTTTTTTAGATCTTTGGTTTATTTACACTTAAATATTCTGTATATGTGATGGTTAATTTTATGTGCCAATTTGGCTAGAGAATATCCTTAATTTTCTGGTCACATGTTAGATGTTTTACAAACATATTTTAAGATAGAATTAATATTTAAATCTGTAGATTTTGAGTAAAGCTGCTTACCTTTCATTATGTGGGAAGGCCTCATCCAGTGATTTGAAGACCTTAAGAGAAAGAGTATTTCCCTAGAAAAAGACAAAATCTCCTAGTAAATGGCTTTTGAACTTGAATAACAAATTTTCTCTGCCCTGATCATTTTGAAGTGTGTACTGCTCTGCAATTGTGTAACCAATTATCAGTCAAATCTATCTCTATATAAGCATCTTGGCAGGTTAGTTTTTCTGGAGAACATGGAGTCACATGATATAACTCTTGAGATAATGTAGTTGTTTTTATAAACTTTGCTTCATTTGTTTCATTAATGGTGCCATGAGAGCCAGAAATGGACGCTATGTTGGTGTGTGTGTGTGTGTGTGTGTGTGTGTGTGATTAGTCTCATTTTCTAAAAACAAAAACTGGGGGATATGAGACAGGCAGGGCTTTATGTAAGTGACTTGTGAAAATGAATCGTTTTCCTTATATAATTGTATTTTTTTCTTCTATGGCTGAATATACACATTCGATAAAATTTAAGCCACAGAGAAGAAAGTGATAGGAAGGATCTCTAGTCAGGAGTTAATTCTGATGGTTTCAGATGTTGTGATCTTATTGCTAAATCACTATAATTTTAAAAAACAAAATTTTAGTCTAACTAGAATTTTAACTGTATTGAAGAGATAAATTTGTTTTTATAATTAAAAATGTGAATTTTATTTTATTTCCTTTTAAAACTTAGTTTTAGGAGAAAATATGATGCAGGTAATTTATTCTCGAGTATTGTCAATTTCAATAGCATATTACTACTGTGGTCCAGTTACAAGGAAATAACAGGAATTCTTTTTCAACTTAGACTTTCACCAAGTAGGACAGATCAAAATTTTCCAGATCAAAAGCTCCAGGAAGCATAGACACCACCTGTTTTTCACTGCCCCTTCAACAAAACTTCACCCAAATTAAAGCAATGGATAACAGCTGTTTTGATCACACATGAAAAAAGGCAGGCATAAGTCAGCTAATAGTTTCTGTTTGAAATAAAAACTTGTTATTTGCATATGTAACTCACAGTGACTCTTGAATATTCTCTTTTATTAGTTTAGGTGTTTTTGATCTGCTTGAAGAATGAATATATATTTTGCACATTGGCTACTAGCCAACAAAAAAGTGAAAAAAAATGGAAATCATCCCAAAATAATATGAATCTTTACAATCATCGCAGGATTTGAGAACCTGCTACATAACTAACACAAAATGCCAACTTAGATCACCATATATTTCCATCCAGTAATACTGTACAAAGTTTTACACAACATAAGATTTTCTTTTAGAAAGTCAGTGAAATCACAGCTTAGCTATCTATCTACCTACTTATTTGTCTAGACAGCCCAGAAATACTTTCTCTCTTTTACCTATATAATAGTTCTTTCACATCTTATGTTTCCAACCACACACTCAAAATGCTTTTTCATTCTATTTTCTTTTCAGAAAACAAATCAAGTGCTATTATTGTGAAATTGCCATATTGTTTTGAATAACATCAAAGTTTGACAGTACCTGCTTGTAGAGTATTTGGATGCTCTAGCAAATAGCTCTTTCTCTGGCTTTAGGTTGCAGTATAAAGTGGCTTCTGTGTATGTTAGAGATTTTTATAGATGATTTCTATTAAGTGTTGAAAATCCAAGAGGGTATTTTGTGGTAAAAAGTGGTCTCTGTCATATGGGAATGAATAGCAAGTAATACTGTCATAATGGAGATAATATTGTGACTGGGACATGTAGGAGGGACAGACATGCCCTCATCGAGGGTTCTTGTAGGTGCAAAAGGTTCACAAATGTCATGGGGGTAGCACCTTGGTTGGTTTCTGTCCCTTGCATACATAATGATCGCTCCTGTTAGCTCAGTTAGCGATTTCAGTCTGATAAACTCACTCACTCCAGCTCTTTTATAAGAATGTAAAAATGTAGACAGAGTAGCAGACTTGGTTAAGTTTAAATTAATTAAAATTAACTGACATCAGTTAAGTCACACTCTAAGTAATAAAGAGACACAGGTAAGGTTTTTTCAGGCAATGAAGAGTATACTGTGTCTTTGAATCTGCTATTTTTGTTCAATAGTATCAGTGATTCATATTTATATAATGCTTTCATATTGAAGTGTTTTCTTTTATTACAAAGGTGATGAGAACAGAATGTTCAAAAATTTTATTTTACTTTCTCGATTCCACCTTTCAGGGATTTTAAGTCTGTATGGCCATTAGAAAAAATTAGAAACAGTTAAAATCTGATACTAAGTCAATCAGTCAGGTTCCTTTCACTACTATGTACCCATATATCTACTAACTAGGGTAAAAATAAAAATCCACCCTGGCTTTTTAGATAAACATCAGTATAGCATCATTTGTGTATATAGTTATGATGTTTATTTTGTATATAGATTTTATATTTGGTAACTAATCAGTATTGTTTATTTTCACATCTTTATGTTGTCAGAACTACGATGATACTAATTTTCTTTTTGATCTCATGACCAATGTAAAATATTCACCTTTTGTCTATGAAAGTAGTGAAAAACAAAAAATTACCACAGATTTGAGCATACAATTTGGTCACTGTTTATGACACAATTACCGAACAAGGATTAATAATTATAATTTCTGGACCTAATAATTTATGCATTAATATTTTGTCCCTGTCATGTCTTTAATTTTTGCAATTAATTGTTTTAATAATGGAAAGGTTAATTGCACTATTCATCAGAGTTACTTGCTGTGAACTGGTAGACAAATAAGAACCTCAGAGATAAAGGGCACACTTACTAATCAAGCCTGTCATTTATTTAGAAAACAAACTTGTTGAGATGGCCTAATAGATTTAGATAATTTACCAAAACTTGGGGTTCAGAAAAGCCTACTGAAACAAATAAAGTTCCAAGAAAGTATCAAATTTGTATTTATAATGAAACTTACCAGAGCTGTTTTCTTCCTTCTAGGTCTAGGCTCTATTCGAGTGTATTCAAGTGTGTGTGTCTGTGTCTGTGTGTCTGTGTGTATTAAGTGCACATGCTCACATGTGTATATTTATTTATTAAAGTATAATCTAGAAAACCAAGATTTTATTCTAAATACATAATCAGGTGCTATTCCTCCAAAAAGTATTGGTGTATGATATAACAAATAATGTAATATTTTTATAATAGATGTACGGCAACACACATCATTTCTACTAACATTCTACAGGGTATTTGTAAAAGTACAGGGGTAGTAACTAGATGCTAGCAAAGTTATGTTTTAAAGCTGCAAAATTACTAGAAGGAGATAACAAAACAGTATAACTTTAAAATCTTTATAAAACCATGATTCATATATTTTAGTCTAGAACCTGCTTCTAAGGATATATATTTAGGAATTATTTTTGGGTGTGACTATGGGGATTTAGAATAAAAATACCTTTAACAAAGTAAGACTTTTCTTTTGCAAAAATTGAGGTCCAGATGTCATTCATTAGGTGATCTACTTGTCAATTCCTGCTTTAGCATCCTGTCATTAGCCCCCACTTTCAGGGTTGCCACAGGGATACAGTTACTCACCGGGACACTAATTTTGTCATCGGGACACTAATTTTGTCATCTGTGTTCTAAACTCTGGGAAAAAGAAAATATAAGGGCTAAAAATTCCATCTGGGATGTTCCCTTTACAGAATTTCATTAAGATCCTCATGGGAGGACCTAACTATATATATATATTTTTTTCATATAATTTGTGTTTGGATATATGTGTACACATATATAATTCACACATATTGCTGCCCACAAGGACTCATTTTTGTAGATAGTTGCAACATCTTTTACCAACTTCAGAACATGAGTATGATGTATACAGTTTCTTGAGCTGGATTTTCTATTCGTCACATTTCCCTCATTCTGACAAAATACCTGAAATAGACAATTTAAAAAGAGAAAAGGTTTATTTGAGTGCACAGTTCCACAGGTTGGAGTCCATGGTTGCTTCCCCTGTTGCCTTTGGACCTGTGGGAGCAGTACATCACGCTAGCAGCACATGCCATAAACAATCTGTTCAGCTAGCGGCAATTAGGACTCAAAAAGCAAAGGAGGAGAGGATGCGTTCCCAATTTTCTTTTCAAGCATGCTTCCCCTAAGGCCTAACTTCATTTACCACACCCCACCTTCTAAACTCCCCACAACTTCCCAAGAGTGTCATGGGCCAGCCACCAAACTCTTAGCATAGGGTTCCTTTTTGTAGGGGGAACACTTAAGATCTAAACCATAACAATTTTGTATCTGACAGAGTAATGATCTATAAAGCATAGATGACCCAGCCACTGACGACACAGTGGTGAACAAATAGAGTAAGAAAACAAACATAAATTTCATGTTGAAAATGAAATACACTAAACAATGCTGGACCCTAGAAATTACCTGACATAATATGAGCGTAACAGTGCGATGTATGTTACCTATCCTAGAAAAGTTGCCTTCATACACCTGAAAGACTTAGCACTGTCCTGGCCAGAACCTTTTTCTCTGATCCTCCAGGGCTAGGTCAGACTTCAGAGCAGAAGGTGTTTTTGGGAGCTGTATAACTCCCTTACTGTGAGTGCAAATGTAGTATCAAAAAGCTGTTTCTTGCAAGTTCATATCAACTGGTCTTTTGCTTTTTGTCTTTTCTTTATTTAATTTCTTTTCCTAAAAACTTATAATTCTAGTCAGTTTACTTCTGGTTTGCTCTTTGATTAATTAACCAAAACTTATTTTGTTGCAGCTTTAACCTGGGAACTCATATTATTTACTTTCTGTTTCATCAGCTCTGCTTTTAATTTTCATTATCAGTCTTGTATTTTCTGTCTCTGGAGCATTAATCAGGAACTCAGGAGCTTCACTCTTACATTTATTCCCAAGTCTATTAACGCTGAAAGCAGTGGCTTCCCTAGAAAAGGAGCAGCCATTCCTGTCCTATCTAGAAGAGTGGACACCAAGCTTAGTTGTGACTGAAGCTTCAGTTTTAAAGTTACTAACTACAACCATTACAATTTAGAGCTCAAACAGTTGGTTTTTCAGTCAGATGAGAGTTCTGTTTGTTAGGCAGTCAACACAGATTGTTGGAAAACTTCCAATGGAGAATTGTCTTCCAGCTCGACTTTCAGAAGGGTTTACTATAGTCTGAGTTTGTTTGGAGGATTCTAGCAAATATTGGCAAGAAGGAAACCAGTAAACAGCATAATCCCTACCACTTAGCACTGTGGTCCAGCTAGTTCCATTTTCTAAATCATTAATGGTCTAGTCATGTCTTGTAAGGGCAATCATTACTTTTCCTTAGAGAGAATGCTGTGAAATTCCTCCTTGAATAAAGTCTCTTTGCCCATTATCATGTTTGGCCATTTCCATCAACCACATTGATCATACAGATGGCCCAATATGAGGGCACCAAAACAAGCACGTGTTTCCCTTCTGTGGGGAACTGACAGTAAATTCCATCATCCAAAGATGGTGTCAGTTCCCAACCAAAGATTTTGACTGGTGCAATGAAGAAAAAGGTGGAGTCCCCAGCTGATGCAATTAATAGAATATTCTATGCATTATCCTTAAATATCTGTCATTCATCAAACATTGAAAACTAGTAGTCAATGACATACATTATATATCAGACACTGACTAGTTTGAGAAACAAGATAAAGTCAGATTAGTGCAATCCTCAATTGTCAGACACATTAATTACTAGTATGGTATGTACAAAACAATTTGTTTTGAAAAACAGGTCATCATGAGAGATGTGGAAGAAATATTATTAAGATGTTGGATTTAAATATTTATTATATGTTTAGTCTCTTCCAGGTACATGCTTCTGTTTATTCACATATTTAATGTTTCACAACCATAAAAGATATCATGCTCATATCCATTTTGCTGATTGGTAAACTGATGTAGAGGACAGCTTAACAAATTAATCAAAACCATACAGTAGTTGATGGAACAGCAGTATTAACTCAGTTTGTTTAAATGCTGAGGCCATTCTTTTCCAAGGGACAATGAGCAGGACATAGTTTAGAGAGAAACAGGAGAAGTCAAATTGAAACCCATGCTGAGCTCTGAGGTGTGAGAAGGTGTGACCTATAAGAAGTGAAAGGAAAGATCGTTTCAGGTAAATGAAATTATACATAGGATAATTTCAAGATGGGAATGGAATGGGTAAAGTGTCTCTCACAATTCTAAACAGGCCAATTTGTTTGAAGAATTACAAATGAGGCAAATGATAGAAAGTTCACATGCAAGTTTCAGGGCATGGTAAAAATTTAGATTTATCTCAGGTGCAAAGGGAAGCCATCGAGAGTATTAAAAAAAAACTTTTAGCCTATTAAATATTGCTGTCTTTTTAAAATGTTTTAGAAGTTTTGGAATACTGTAGCAGAATGGTTAAAAATAAGACCATCGTTTTAAACATGGTTTCTACTCATTCAGTCCTTGATGGAAAATAAAATCAACATATTTTAAAGTGCTTTTGGGAAAAAAATCACTTTAGGTTGAAAAGTTTTCACTCATACACATTTCTCTTTTGTCTTATAGTTACTCAGTGGAATATGTATCCATGAATAATTCTTGGTTTTTTTTTTCAATTGGAGAGAAAGATATGAGCAGATGGGAGATCAAAAGAGCAGCTGAGCAGAGAATCTGGCAGAAATATGCAGCGATTTATAGGTAGATGAATAAAAATTTGAGAGCACTATAGAAAGAAATGATAACAGTGACTCTAAGTTTCCATCTTGTGGATAGTGAGATTTTCTGTGATCTTTTCTAACAGGATGTTTTTCTGTGAACTGGTTCTTGAGCTCTGTATTAGACAGCCGTAAAGGCCGCTTTTTAACAAGAATCCAGTATCATCACTGGAAGAATGCAAGTTTGTTAATTATCTTGTAATGAAATAAAACCCAAACAAAACTAGTAAACAAAGGCATGTATTATACTTTAAAATTTCCTCCTAAAACTACACACGCAGTTTTAAGGCTGGGAAGCTTTTGATAAAATATGCTTCAGTAATTAGGCCTGTTTGTTTCAGATTGTTGTTTTTTGGGGGTTTTTATTTGGTTTTTTTGTTTGTTTGTTTTTTACCAATGAAATTATGTTACTAGAACTTATAACTGGATGACATTGCTCTAAGAATAAAATTCTACTTAAAATACTATCTAAATCACATTAACCTCTCTCTGTCTATTATATTGAATCCTGATTTTCTTTCTTTTAGCGTTAAATGTCATTTTGAGCAGACATATTAAAATGTGCTTTATGATTCTTTCATTCAGTCTCCTAAGGCTTACTTACTGTTAATGGTAACCTCAATAAAAGTCACATAAATTATCAAAATTGTTTAGAAGACAAATAAAACATTTTGCACATATCATGAACACATCTTAGACACTTCTAAATGGGAATTTCCTTACTTCTGCAGCTTTATAAATAGATAAATATTTTTTGTTGATTGTTTTAAGGTATGTAAAGTAATCGGTTTGAGAAAGTAAATCTTAGGAAGCTACTTGGCAGTTTCAACTTAAAATTTTCCCTCCAAGCACTTTTTGTTAAGATTTTTAAAATATTTCTTCTCTGAATCTTTTACCTTTCTATTTATTAATGATCATCATATTATTATTTTTTATTTATATCTATGTTTTTTAGATACTATGAGAAGGGAACTTTATCAATCTAATAATGAATATCTACCAAAAACAAAGAAAGTACCCAGGGAAAATGCACTAGCTAAACTACTTGAAATGAGAAACTAGAAATTTTTTAAGACCAGAAATAGGATTAGGAAGAACTCTTTCACCTTTTGTTTTCAGTAATGTACTGAAAATCCTGTGTAATGTGGTAAGAAAAGAAAACACATATGAAAAGAAAAGGTATACAAATTAGGAAAAAAATAACTGTCTTTACATGACTGCAACATAACGTAATATTCTATGTATATTTTATTTCATTGACCAAAAGATTCTCCAGAAATTTGGAAATGATGTGAATATGGCAAAATTGTAGGCTACAATGATATACAATAGGTAATATGTTTCTTATATATCAACAATGTGTGTGTGGAAATTGAAATTACATAACATGATGCATATTAGCAGCTCAGGATTTACTTAGGTATAAATCCTAATGTATGAGAGCCAGAAGTGCAACTGCTAGAAATATGATGAATACTGTTCCAAAAGAATACAAGTGGACATCAAACATCAAAAATGTTTAAGAGTATTATTACTTACTAAAGAAATACAAATTAAAGTATAATGAGATATGGTCTCACCCAAGGTACAATGGTTGTTATAAGAAAATTAGACTAAACAAATACTGTTAAGGGCATAGAAAAAGCAAACTTTTAAATACTATTGGTGGGAATGTAAAATAGTATTGCTATTATGGAAAAAGGGGAGGTTCTTCAAAAAAGTAAAAACAGATCTATTATATGACCTGGGTCTCTCACTTCTCGGTAAATATCTGAAAAGAGTGAAATACCAAAAAATGCTTTGCTCCAGTGTTTATTGTGGAAGTGTTCATAATAGCTAAGCTATGTAATGATCTTTGGTGTGCAACAACAGATAATTACATAAAGAGTATATGGAATATGTGTATATACCATATTTATTTCCCTCTTTCTATAGTTTATCAATTGAAAAATTTGTGTTTTATTTCCTTCCTATTACTATTAATTGGGTTTCAAAATATTTTTATTTTTTCATAGAATCATGTCTTTCATTTGCACTTTATTTTTTCTTTTTCTTATACTTGAACTTTAATATTTTTTTCTTTTTCTTATTTTGTTTTTAGTGTATATATATGGGAGGTTACAGGGGAGGTCTTTCCCTTTCAGAATTAAATTGTGGATTAATTTGAAACTTTTTTAACACTATGATTTTGCCTCTGGCTAAAGCTTTGGCCACATTGAAATTTTCTAAGAATTACCTATAACCTAAAGCTTCTCAAAATGTTTTTGCTTAAGTTACATAGGAAGGCTTAATTTGAGAAGAATGCATTAATATTTTGCTGTAATATTATGTTCACATTGCATGAGAGAAGATGTCACCAGTGGCCCTAGTCACTCTCACATGCTGCATTTGGTTTTCCACAATGGTGAGATGGAATTTTGTGATAGACTTACTTTCTATATATTCTTGGTAAAAAATATTAATTTTCCCAGAAGAACTGAAAAGTTTGTATCGCAGTGATATATGTGCACCCATGTTCATAGCTGCACAATTTATGATAACTAAATCCTGGAAACAACCAAAATGCCCATCAACTGCAGAGGGGATGAAAAAGATGTGGCATTTTTATACAATGGAATATTACTCAGCTATAAAAAGATGATCTTGAGGCTTTCATAGGCAAATGGAGACAACTTGAGACTATCCTCATTAGTGAAATAAATAAGAATCATATTTATAAATATCATATTGTGTCTCTAGTGTAAAAAGTAAATAAGAACTACAAGAGTAATAAAATCAAAATGTGTAATTGCTATTGTAAAAAAGGGAGGAAAAGAAAGTGCTCTAAGGGATATAACTGCATGTATGTTTGAGTGTGTAAAATAGATGACCATATTGCTGAATCTTTGTTGGATCTTTGAGCAGAACTGTTTGTAGTCTGACTGTTTGAATATTTACTATGTACCCTTTAACTTTGTAACTTGAACAACTACATCCAGAATGACAGTACGTAATTTATAAATTACTGATTTCTTAGTGGGGCTTTTTCTCATTCTCCTTTATCTTTCTTTCTTTTAGAATTCTGTATTGTTGCTACCCTTTTTTCTGTATGTTTTTCTCTTCTCTTTAAATAAAATTTTAAAAATGTATAATTGCTATTGTAAAAAAAGAGGAAATAGGAAGCGCTACAAAAGATATAGCTGCATGTATGTTTAGGTGTGTGGGATTCATGACCATATTTCTAGGTTCGTGTTGGATTGTTGAACAGATCTGTTTGCACTCTCACTGCTTTAGTGGCCACTTCGTGTGCTTTAATTCTGTAACTTGAATAACTATTTCTAAAAGAACAATATGTAATTTATTAACTAGTGATTTCTTACTGTTTATCTTCTTTTCTTGAAATTCTGTAATATTTCTACCTTTTTCCTGTTTTTTTCTCTTTAAATAAAAAAAGATAAAAAAATATTAATTTTATCCCATTTTTTCTGTCTCATTTGGAATTCTCATTTGCACTGAAATGTGCAAAATAAAAAAAGACATTATGAGGACTCTAATTTAACGCAAGGTTTATTTTGAAATTCCATGTCTTTTGGTGCCTTTCTTTCTGGATATAGATTTGTAATATTTTATGCTCTATTTCTAATACCTCTTCTCTAAGCTAACATGTAATTCCTATCTGAGTCAAAATTAGTTTCTGACTCATTTCTAGACAGTTTTATGCTTTTTATGTGACTAATATTCTAGTAAAAACTGTGGTTCAAATTTTTGTCATATATTCAAAAACATGAATTTGTCTATGTTTCAGTAATATCTTGTTAGTTCTGTTATATTCTTTTTACTTTCTTTCACACTCTTATGTATGTGATTATTTCCAAAAAGAACTTTTTTGAAAATAGCTATAGTAACTATCATTTATGGTACCTGTTCTTTGCTAAAAATGTAGAGAACATCCGGTGTCTCAGCAGAAGCAAAAGAAACTATTTCATAATGATTGCTCTAATCTAAAAAAGTGATATACTTAGTAGTAGCAATTTACACTTGAGAGGCATGTGGTATTTTTCCAAGAACACAATGTAAATTAATGTTGACTTGTACCTGAAAACTAAAAATTCTGAGAGCTTGCTTGGTTTCTAGCTAAGTGACTTTTGACATTGGTTTAAAAAATCATAGAAAATTTTCTATTGCTTGTCATCAACCTAAATATAAACAAATATATTGATGTCAGCATATACCTCATGTATAATGCTTAAAGAGCAGGGATTAAGTGTGTCATGTTTACATGATAGACTCAGAATGGAGGAGGAACATGTGTGGAAATGAAAATGAAATGACACTCAGAAATCATGCATCAGCAAAGTAGGCCATGTTACATGCTGGATTTCAATAGTGCACTGCTAATTATGCTTCGCTTTCTGTCTTCTACCACTATGTACTTACACATTCCATATAAGAATTGGAACTTTTTGACATTTCCTAGTATTTTAAAGTGATAAACTGAAATTACCTTTCGAAAGCATAATTGTTAGTAATAAAAAGCTGCTACATTCCTCATCTAGGAAGACGTGTTTAAAGCAGCAAGCTAATTTTATGTCTTAGCTGTTCTTGTGCATCACTTAAATTAGAAATTTTTGATATGTTAATTATTTACCATTTTAAATTATGCATCTTCTAAAATCAAATAAACACATAACCTATAATTTATTATTCATTTAGCATGGAAACTTGTCTTGATAGAGCTGCTGCATTTTTAGGTACAGAATTTTTGTTTTGATGTAAAACTTACCAATATATGGCCTGAAGTATATGGTGGAAATTTTCAGTTATTTAAAAACACACATATGCACAAAATTTCTAGCATTTATCCACCGTTGCCATTTCATGTCTTAACGATATTCTGGAGCCATGCAATTATATATAGAATATATATATATATATATATATATATATATATATATATTCTCATATTTGTCTGTAATGGCATGAGACACAAAATTTTTGTGTTTTTACTTGTAGAATACTTAGAAAGGAACTCAGTATTAAATTAAATCACTTAAAATTTGCACCAAAGTGTGATGAATAGAGGGTTCGCTGTAATGAAAGCATTAACTAGCATTTTTATCTATATCTAGTAACTGAGGTTCTACATTCTTTTTTGTCTACAGTTTGTAATGAAAGGAGCCCTTGTACCTGGAAAATACTAACTCTTCCATTTTAGTGTTTACAAACAAAGGAATGAGCTAAGTATCTGGCTTCTTAAACAAATGAGTAAGATATTTTTGTTAACTGTAGGTGTGTATCTTAGTTATCACCCAAAAAAGAAAGTAAAACACATATATGCAAACAAAACATGCCTCTCTAGTGGAAAATTCTTTGGCGTTTATGAGTATTTATACAAAAACATGGAAGAAATCAGAGGTATTATCTTTTACATTTATTATCTTTGTTTGATGCTGAATTGTATTTTGTCATGCAAAGTTCTAGAAAGAAGTGACATGAGTTTTGAATACTTATTAATCATGACCACCAACCTTACACTTCACTTAAATTTCACAGCTTTTGGAATATTATCTCTGCAAATTAACTTCAGATTCTTTTATATAGAAACCCTCACATTTTTAATGCTTTCACAGCTTTAGATGTTCTGCCTGCAGTATGACTGCTAGATATATTTTCTTTTTAAAATAGAATCAAATGATTTTAAATGTGAATATTTATAAATAAAAATGGGAAATATTAAATATTTAAAATAGCTGGAAAATAAAAAATAATACATTTATCCATAATTTTACATGTTTCTCTTAACAGTCCTGTTTTCAAATTTACAGGAAACTGTAGCACATTATTTTTGCTACTTTGTCAAATAATTTACATCAAATATTTAAATGCAGCAGATTTTGGAAAGTTTGAAATCGATTCGCTACAAACTCAGTGTAACTTAAAAGATCTGGTGAGATTAAATCTCAAATTCTTTCTTAGTTTTCTTAGTTTCTTTCAATATATTCTTCTAAGGAATGAAAAATGCCATTTTGTAAGCAGGTCTGGAGATGCCTGATTCTCTGTTTCACAAAAATTGTCACATTTGGAAGGATGTCACATATATATATATATATATATATATATATATATATATATAATGCATTTATGTACACATTTCAATAAATTTATGTATATTATATATCTTAATAGAATATATTTATATTATTATATTGTATGTTTATTAATATTTATTTATATTCCTATATTAAATATCTTACATATTTTAAAAATATGTAGTTACTTTAAGCTACTAAATTTTGGGGTACCATAATTTGTTTTCCAGTAATGGGTAACTTTTACCCCAGACAAGAGATATTAAGATACAGTATGTAAATTCAGAGAGGCTAAAATGTGAGAAGCTCAAATAAGTCTATAAATAAACTTCTCATCATGTTTGAATATAAACAAAACTTGGTAGTGCAGTGATCTTTTATGCTGGTCCCCATTCATAAAGATTTTCTGCTATCTCTAATATTATACAAGTGATTTTTCCGATGAAATACTTTCAGTGAATGAATTGGTCAAGTATAAAAAGACTAGTGTCAGCATCTTAAAAAATCCTCTGTAAGATCAGCAATATTTTATTAAGCACATATTTGAATCATCTTTACTCTTTGGAAAATCGAGATCTTAGCACCAATATATTCCTGTAAAAAGATTTCCCTGGTAAGAGAGTTTTAGGAAGTTATCTTTGCCAACATTGTATTTCTCCCATCATTTCTTATTATGAAAGATAATAATCATACCTTATAATCTAGGACAATATTCCTTGCAACATAAATCACTGTAACATTAAACCTTAATATTTATTGCCTTTTCTATCTTGCTGCTGACAGTCCTATTAATGCCTCACTTGGAAAGTCAAAAAGCGATGCCTCAGTACTATATAGTACTAGACAAGATGGAGAAAATTCTTTGTACACAAATCAGCTGAAAGCATAACTTATCTGTTACAGCACAGGAAGATTAAACACTTTACTATAAAAATCCCTACAATCACAGTAACTTGAGTCGAGTTTGCCTCTATTGCTTTGATAAATCTTTAAGTATGCTTTCAATCTCTCAACAATTCATGACAGAGCTTGTGTGCTGTTGTGAATCTGCCTACCTCAGAAGTCCTGATGGTGAATATTTCATATGGCTTATTACTTCTCTGTGTCCTTAGTGTGGAGGATGTTAGTGTACTGTTCACTAGTGCTGCTTAATACCTTGTTAGCTGAAGATGGATTTGTATTTTCGGCCTTTAACCACCTAATTTCCTGTTACAGAAGATAAAAATTTTATTTTTGCAAATGATGAATGAGGTGATTATATTTCACAAATTTTAAGGCCATGGACCATTAACCGAATCACTCTGAGCACTTGTCATTTTACCCATATGTAGGCAATATGAAGAGAAAATTTTGCGTTATTGTAATACCTTACTTGTGCCACAAAAATACTGCCATAAACTTCATGTGAAAGCTCCATTTGTACAAGCATAAGGCTAGAAAAATATTAACTCTTTCTGAAAGAAGTTCAGTGACTACTAGGTCAGTGTTTGAGGCAGTTATCTATTTATTCTTTCCCAGAATCTCTGATATAGTAGCAACCCAAAACTATTCCAAATCTCATTAAGTTTATTAGGTGAGTATAAGATGATGAATACTTTTGTACAGTTATATATGTCTTCCTGCCTCAGATTCGTGAGATCAGGCGAATAACCACACTGACTGATCAGGAAGAAATGAACTTACTGAGAAGTTCTGAGACTGGTATGCCAAGAGAGAGGAATCTATTTGTTTGGTTGGGCATTTTACTCTAATTTCTATTTGGGAGACAAGGTCTTGACATTTCTCAGGGGTACTTTAATGTAGGCAAGATAAAATAATTGTCAATGTGTAACAAAAAAAAAAAACACTATTCCACATTTTAAAAATCACAAGTTCTAAGAGAATTAGCTCCAACCACTTTTAAATCCTAAAATTTCTTCTTCGAGATTCATAAAAGCCACATATTATGTAAGTGGATTTACAAATCTCTGTGTTGATTGTAACTGGCCCCAAAGAGAGAATCAGTAGTCTACTGTTTCTGAGCTTTTATTTATAGTCTTAGTGCATGTCCTTGTGATTTCATCCCAGGTAGCACCCATGTGTTTGGTTTAATACGTAGTTTTACTCATTATAGAGTCACCAGCTTCAGAAGGAGTTTCCTTTCTGAAAAGATGGGTGAAGTACGAGTTCAGGTAAACTGAGCCAGACCCTCAGCCCTTTGGCATTAAATTCCAGCTGGAGGTTTCATCTCCAGAACATGGCTTTCTGCATCCTCCTCTTCATAGTGTTTTCTGGTTTTCCTCTATGTCTGAGTTATTTTTCATGTTTTTACAAAGAGATTAAACCTATCATTTCTTTTATCTGACAATATATTCCAGTGCCAGTAATTACTACCCAACAATAAATACTCTGAATAATATAGACATTAAATTACTTTATGTAACTGATTTGCTGATTATTAGATTCATTAGATTTTTTAGAATATGTGTTCAGTAAAAATGAATTATCAGTAAGAATTGTACAGAACCTTTGTAATCTGCTTGTGTATATCATAAGGCGAAATTAATAGACTTCTTTTTGCTACTATTTTTATCAACTAAAAAAGGTTGCAGATTTTTTATTAAAGTTTTTTCAGTGTTACTTAGAGATATGTCATATTTCTCTTCTGGCTGAGTGTAATCCTACTGTGGACAGAGTAAGAATCACTTAAGGATCTGTCTGAGCAGATGGTAGTCTTCTCATATCTGGTACCAAGAGTTTTTGTACGTGAGTCTTCTTCCAGAATGCCACTGCTTCCAGACTACAGTTCCAGCACTGGGACAAGCCATCAGTAAACGTGTGCACCTTTATAAGACTGTACAAGCATTGTGTGGACAGGGAACACAAAGGTTAGCACATGTGGTTCTGAAGATCACAGGAATATCATACATGTAATCAAAGCCAGACCAACTGAGTTTCCCATAGAAATATGAGACAAGCTCCCCGGCCTCCTTCCATTGCTCTGCTCCGAGTTCCACACAGATTTTGTTTAGTGTTTCCCACAGGATGTTCTCTGAATATCACCTTTCTTTGAACTCAGCTTCTTTGGCCCACACTTCCGGATTTTTCTGCTGATCTGCCTGTGACAACATCTTGGGAGTTTGTGTTTTTGACTATCACATAGACATATGTTTTTTGTATTTTTTTTTAAAGTTCATTTATGTATAAAACATTTTGAAACATACCCCCCCTTTTCCCTTTATATCTAACTAAATACCTAAAACTAAGATTTACTTGTTTTAGGAGCTGACAATATTCTGGAAAACTTGTAACTATTGTAAAAACTGCTGAATAAGAGCTAATTCTACTGCAAATTTAGGAAGAAGGTTAAAATATATGACCAGTCTTTTTCTTTGCTGCATAAAATAAATCAGGCTGATTGTCTCAGTTTATAAATTATGTTTAGTAATTAACAGATTGTTGGTTGCTTTCTAGCCTTTTGGTTACGGCCAAGTATAATATTTGTTCTTATTGCTTTGAAAAACTCTTTAGATAGTTATACTAAAGTCTAAACAAGAAACTAGCCATATTAAAATACTTTTGGGGCAATGTACTGGTAATATGGAATGCCTTAAAAATAATTTATAAATTATTAAGCTTATATATGACTTAGTGAACATTGTACTAGATCCTTAAAAGAATTAAGCATGCATTCCTCAATATCATTTCAAAGTGTGATCTAATGCAAACCTCCCATATCATAAGAATTAAAAAAGTAAGACTGATCTCCAGTCCTCTGACTTTACATGTTCACTTATAACTATGGTATGTAGTCTAGCTACTTTTAGTTCTTACATTCTAAGGGTTATTTGATCTGCCCTGTAAGGATTTCATCTTTTATCAAAGTCCCTTACTTGTACTGAGACCTTGATATTTAAATAAGTAAATGGGAGAACTGAAGGGAAAGAGAGCACATGACATATCAGACCTGTCATGAGTGCTTGGAGCTTTCCTAGAGCCTTTGGACTATTTTACTGTAACACTGGGTCCTACCCCAAAATATACAGTTGCCACCACCAATACTGAAAGTTGAAGGTGAATTGGGGGAATAAGATGTTGTAGTTCACCAATTTGTAAGAAGGAAGAAGAAAACATTTCAGTTTTCAGGGCTATGTGCTTGTAAAGAGAAATCTTTAAACAAATAATCAAAATTCATCAAATAGGTGGCAATAAAGATAGAAATATTTAATATGAGATTGTTTCAAAGGAAACTGTAGATTTTTGTGTTATTACTGCCCTCAGTGTTTTATAAGAAATTTTTGTAGAAGTTCTATGGCTCAGGCAAGAAAAAGCTAAGCTATTACCAATTTATTTCTTCTGAAAACTTGAGAACAAAGAGACAATTCTATTACCCTTCTCACAAATGAGTGAATAGCTATCTAATTCAAAACAAAGACATCTGACAAAGTATGAATCAAATAAACTTGATATTAAAGATCATGTTAAATATAGTGTTTCCAGCTACATTAAACTCATGGAGCCCTGTAGATATTTTGAGCTTCTAGTGCTAAGTGTGAAAAAAAATTCCCTGAGATAAAATTAATCATTTTAGAGCATTTTCTTAAGATTTAAAGTGGCAGGCAAAGTAATGGCCCCTAAGGACATTTTAATCCCTGAAACCTGGAAATACACTATCATACATGAAGAAAAGAATTTTTCAGATATGAGTGAATTAAAGATCTTCAGATGGGAAGATTAACCTAGATTTTCTAGGTGGGCTTAACCTAATCCATGATCTTTGCTTATTAAAGAGAGAGACATGGGAATTAGAAGGATAGTATTGAAATGATGAACGCAAGATTCAGAGTGAGGTGAGGACATGAGACAAAGAATACAAAAGTTTCCAGCCCCTAAAAAAGGGACAAGACATTAAGTCTTCCTCGGAGTCTTCGAAAGAAACACAGCCCTGACAAATATTTCGATGTTAACTTGGTGAGATGCACTTGACTTCTGATTGTTAGAACTGTAAGAAAATTACATGTATGTTATTTTAAGCCATTAACTTATGATGACAACTTGTTACGTTAGCAATTGTGTTTTTAACATTTTTTTTTTTAACACAGTAAACCTTCAACTACCTTAGTGCTTTGTAGTCTTCTAGGAGCAGAGGGATCGCAATCTAGTCACTCATAAAAAAGAAAAGACTAGGCGATTGATTACGTAACATTTTCTGGTTTCTTCAGAAAACTTTCTTCTTTCAGAAGCCTTCTAGTTTCTTAGTTTCATTATAAAATATCGCAATCCCTTTCTAACATCTATTTCAGTCCCAGACAAATCATGATAGTGACTCACGCAAGGCAATTTAAATTTCTAGACGAATGAAACCGTGTCCTCACAAATAAAACTAAGGACCCTAGGCAATGTGTTGTGGGTTTGAGACACACTAACAAAGCTATAGTTTTTCTAATTGCTTGCCTACCAAAGTGAGCAGGAGAAAATTGTAGGGGGTTGAGAATTGCTCTTGAAAATTCCTAAGCAAGGTTCCAACTTAGAGACAGACATAGTGTCTCTCAGCAAGTCTGACACTGGCAGTTTTTCCTCCAGAGCTAAAACAGATTGCTCTTTCTTTGGTTGAGCCCCAGAAGGAATTAGCTTGTGTTTAGGGACCATGTGGTATGAAAATTACATAAAACTGGTTTATTGAGTAGTCTCAACTCAGTGGGGGTGTAAACATGGAGCAGTTTGTTTCTACAATCACTGCTTTCAACTGCAATCTGTCAAAATGTTCATATTGACATCACTGACAGATTTCACAACTTTTCAATCACTATGGTTATTTAAACTCCACTCCAATGTGAAACTTCTATGTCATACTATTTAAATATCATCTCCCTGCGTAGGCGTGAGCTGGGAGCCATGTCTTGCCGAAGTGTTCGGGAAGAGGCAGATTTCTCTGTGCTAATGTGCTGATGAGAGACATCAAGGAGAGGGGAAAAGACACATATCTAAGTTTCTTTTCTTCTTGGTAGTTGTCCCACCTCTAGCTATTAGGCTAGGCTTCCAAATTGCTCTTTTAGATGGCAGATAGATATGGATTCATCCAAGGTCCGTAATGAACCTCCTCACTTTCCTCCTCTCCATCAGGTATCAACAGAAGTGATAAGCCACAGCTTTCTTGCCATGAGATCTCTTTGGCTTGATCTTATGTGAGAACCCGGCTGGGAAGGGTTAGCCCTGCTTCAGTGCAGGTTTCTTTGATTCCTGGAAAACACCTACCCAGAATACAAAGGCAGAAAAATTGACAGCCTCACTATTTTGACTCCGCTGACCTGATACCCTTTTCCAATTTGTTTATTTCCTGCTGGAATGGTCAGCAGGAAATAAATGAATTAGCACAACAAGAAAATGCTTAAGCAGACTGCAACCTTGAAAATCAAACAATGGCCTTCTGTCTTCTGCTTGTCCAATCCCCATCTCAATCCAGACTACCTTCACTTTACCTTCAGATGACAAAACATTTCCCTAGAGCCCTGTTCTCCCGGCGAACTCTCCTTTTCATCCAGCAGTATTCCATCTGATCATAAGAGCTAGGCCCAAACTCAAAGGCGAAGAACTGTAAGAAAACTGATTATGGAGCAAACAGATTAACTATTGGTAAACTGAAAGATAAGATGCTGAAATACAAATTATAGTGCATCTTTGACCTCATCACTGGGTACAAGTCACCAATTATGGCTTACACCAATTGCATCCTAAGAACCATTCATTCTAATTCAGTGAGAATATTCCCCTCAAAGGAATATTGAAACATGTCTTGCTTGTGTGACTTGTCTCTCAGAGTTTGTCTTCCCTCACTTGGGGAAACAGCAGGAAGAAGCTATCACAATGTGGACTGCTTTTGTTTGTTCATAGGTAGAGTACAGTTCAGCTGAATGATTTTAATTACATGTATTTACCAGGTAAGTGAATTGTAGTGAAAAGTAGAACTGGAAAAACCAGAGTATAAGAGCCTAATAGTCATATTCACAAAAGTTTATGCAATATTAGTTCATTGAGGATTTGATGAGGAAGATGGTAAGAAATTTTTAAAAATGATGCTCTGGAAGACAAATCATTTAGTTTTTTCTTTTTGTAAGGAGAACAAAAGAAACATAGAAAAAAGAATGAAAATGAAACCTATAGATTAAAAAAAAATTAAAAAATTAAAGGACATCCAAATCATTTGCAGCATGCAGAATGCTTTTAAATCATATATAAACTAACTATGAAATTAACTATTTGTAATGCAATTAAGGAAACCTAAACCTTGTTTAGATGTCAGATACGGATTCATATATTATAATAGTAGGGAATAATTATGCTAAGATTTCTAAAGTTGGAATAATAGTAAGGTCACCCTTCTTAAATTGTGAAAGAATGTTTTGAATATCTGTGAAGACAAAATCTGCAGGTGTTCCAGTCTCTTATATATAATTACAAAATAATATTTGCATGTAACCTCTGGACATCCTCCTAGTTACCAATAATCTCATGATTTGTTGTGACTATATTGTTTATATTTTAAAAATGAGTGCCTCTTTTTTTTAAAGAAAAGTCTTAAAATAATTAGAGGTTAGATGTTAAAATGCCTCACTTTTACTTCAAAACAGAGTTCAGGAAATATTGGGGATTTTGATGAGATAGAACGTATCATAAGTTGTGTTTGATGGCTACATAGAAGATATTTGTACTGTTTCTATCTTTGTGCATACTTTGAATTTTTCTATAATAGAAGTCCTAAGTACTTTTTTAATCATGAAAATTTTGATTTCTAAGGAATTTTTTCCCCTGTAATTTTCTTAAGGGTTGTGATTTCTTACTGTTACATGACTAGCAGTGCTGTATTTTTTTTACCATGTCATTTTAAGGTGGCCTGATTTATTCCAAAAGAAAATTGGTAGGTCTTTATCTTTCATCTATACAATCAGGGTGCAGAGGAATAATGTGTAGCTATTCATCAGGATCCTCTACATCACCACGACAATGATAGAACTTTAGCTTCAGAACTGTAAGGACACATCAGTAAGGAAGCAATTGTAGGTACCGGAGCATCAGGCAGGTCAGATTCACTTATCTAAAAATTTTTCTATTACTGCAAGATTCCCAGAGTCTATGGCCAATCATTTTATTTCTGTGAAAAGAAGGATGGAATGAGAAATTAAACATGAATTCAGAAAACCACAGTTGCCATTTCCTATACCCATCACATTCTTTTTCTTTTCTTTTTTGAATTTTGGTGTCTGTATTTTACAGAAAAGTTATTCTTCAATATACCAAAGGGAGAATACTGGATTTATTCTAGAGTAAGCAAGAGTCAAATAAAATAGTATTTTAGATTCTTTGATATATCATACTGATAAATATTTCTAATTTAATTAAACATTTTACTAATTTATTCTAGCCTAATCCTGTATTCCTTACTTATATTAGGATGCATATCTCAAATGGATATAAATAGACTTCAGTGGGAATCACAATTAGCATGTAAAATGATTTTGGAATCCATTTCTCCATACTCCAAGTGTGTTCATTTGGCAATATATTCAGAAAAAAGAAAATTATTTTCACTAATATAATTAATAATATAGAAATAATATTTACTTAAACATCTAAAAATATCACATTGCTTATACCAAAGCATTGCTTATTTTGATAAACACTTTAGAATTTTTAAACAGTGTTTTAATATTTTATGGCTTTTTATTAATAGTAATAATGTGATAAAGGGGATTCATGATGAATTACAAAATACTGAAAAAATATTAGAGATGGTCTTGGCACATGTTAATACACAATAAAGATTTTGAGAACTGCTATAGGAAAGACTTTATTCTGGTGAAAATTTCTCATTTATTTAATCTTGCAATATTTTTGAAAAATATACCAAACAATATTTCAAGACACTAATGTTCATAGAGCTTAATTTTATAAATATATTTTAAAGACTCCTTAGTAACCAAACAGAATTTTAAAATAAGTGCATCATTCATTTCAACATATTAATTTAAGTCAAGGGTCTTTAAAATTAAGTTTACAAAGATAGTTTTTATAGAATAAGTAATAATTACTTATACATTATTTGCCTATGCACAGGAATAGATCTAGATGGGAAGTTGTCTGGTATTTTTTTTTTTTTGGAATCTTTATGAAAAAAGAAACAGATAAAAAGTAATAAAGGAATAAGTTAATACTGGTTATTGGAATGCAGAAAACACGTATTTGAAAATGCAGTTTTTACTAGCTCAGTGGGACTTAGTCACTAGAGAATGTGAGAATGAGGGAGACACATTACTTGAGATTACATGTTAGGGCACAGAACAAATGAAAATGTCACCATAAGAATGAATGAGATTTAGTAGGAAAATGATGAGAATTTGTTGGTGGTGTTTTGGTATTGAGTTATCTCTTTGAGATTCAGGGGCACATGCACAATGGCCACTGAATGTACTGAACAAATTCAGGAAGTGCGAGCTGGACCTAAATGAAGAGGATATACTCAGATCTGTGGAACCAGGATCATCCCGGAAGATCATCTTTCATCAGAAAGACAATATGAAACTGTAGCCCCTGAAAACCTTGAAACAGTGATACTGGTGAGAAAATGAAGCTGAAGAGGCAACAGAAAAGCATTAAAAAGATACAAGTCTCTATGAACTTCATACCTATTAAGAAGTCAGAGTTTTTTGTGTCACAAGTATTACAGAAGTGTGTCAAATAAACCAATGAGAATTCTAAACTTGTCTTTGAGAGTGGTGTACGATATTTAATAATGACATTTGCCAAAAGAATTTGGATGCTCAAGAAAAATTTAAAGACTTGAGAAAAAAATTGGTAGTGAAGAATGGAAATGGTGGAAATCATTCCTTCAAGAATTATAAATGACTGCAGAGAAGGAAAGATGCCGTATCAGTTGAAGATGAGAAGGATGAGGAAGAATGCATATAAATTTGTTTATAGTCATTGTTTATGACAGATGACAGAGAAGGTACACTATAATGATTCCAGGGAGATCAGGAGGAAATGGAATTAAAAAGAGCTGTGGGTAATTCAAACTTCAATACAGTAAGAACTCAGAACTCTGGAGAGTTAGCAACATGTAATATTTTGGGGTCATTGTTCTTGATGAATTAGGAGGTCACTTCTGTATAAATAGAGAGAAATGTGAGGAGTAAAAAGAGTAATGAAGATTTGAGAAAAGAGTTTTGAGGAGAAAGGAGGAAAGACTTTAATTGGTTAATACTTGGGTGATTCCCCAATCTTCCTCTTGAAAAAAAAAAAATCAACTATCCTGGAGTATTTTGCCTAACTTCCTATGTTGGACTTTGTAATTTCCAGAATTTAGTGATAATTTTAGATATTTTTTTCAGTCTTTCTTATTCATCTATGCTATGATTTCATGTCTAGCATGCTTCTAGGAAAATCTATCAGTCAGATAAGTACAAATATGTAAGAATGATTAGAAAAGTAAAAACCATGGCAATGCTGCTCATTAGAATGAAGGATGTTTTTCATTCATTATAAAATCCTATAGTCTATAACATTTTAAAGCATCATTACAATAAATTCCTCAATGCAGCTTTAATTTTTGTTGCATTTTATTATTTGCCCAAGAAATGTTCCCTTTTTTCCCAAATAGTCATGCTTTTGATATCCTTAGACTCTGATTTTATCTTTGCGAATTTTGAATGTATTATAATTTTCTTCCCCCATATCCCAACAGTTTTTAAAATCCCTGAAAAGAAGCACTTGTTGGAAAATATTAATACTTATCCCTTGGTAAACATTAGGAAATATTAGCTCCTTGGTCATTTTCTCCCTCCCTTTTTTATTTCCACTTTATTGTGGAAGGTCAAACTTGACACACATTATATCTCAGTGCTATGTACTCCGTTTAAATTTAGTTGATAAAATTATGTTTCTCTGAAGTAAAATTAAGAAACATCTGCCGATAGTTTGCCTATTGAGATTGTTATGTATGAACTTTTACTTTTTCGTAGCCATCATGTGTTCTGTCACCTATCTGTTCATCGATCAAGCAAACCATCCATTCATCCATCCATTGTAATGTTCTGTCCAACTTTCTAAAGCTCGTTTGCTGTCTGTGTAGTACTTTCTGACTCATGGTTTGCGTGGGACAAGACTGTAGCTTCCACAAATAAGGTCATATACCAGACTCTCATTTTGCAGTTTTCTTGATCTAGCCTGAGGAGAAGCCTTGAGAAACAAAAAAACAAAATCAAGCCAAACAAAAACAAAAAAACATTAGTTAAATATATTATCATGTAAAAATTTTGTGTTGAGCAGTAGCAGTGCCATGAATCTCTCCTTACTGTGAGGGAATCGGTAAGCAATGCAGTTTCTAGAGGTAGCCGGGACTCTGGCTCCACTAGCAGGGTCTTGCTGCCAAGGCTGGGATAGAACACGGGGTTCAGATCCCTGCTCCACGGGTGTCTTCATGGAACGTGTATCCTGTATGTCTTTTTTCTGATCATCTTTAACTTTCCTTACTCCTTCTTCTGCTTTTCATCTTTAGCCTTGAATTTTTAAAATGATGCATTAGATGTAGCTATTTGTGGCATGCTTTGATGTTTTGATACATGAATATTTTGTATAATGTTCACCTCAGGGAAAGCAGATGCCACTTCAGCTATTATTTATTTACACTTGATGAAAACATTTAAAATTCCTTAGCTTTTAAATATATAGTGCTGTATCATTATCAATAGTTAATTATTGTACCTATCTAACAATTCGATGGGCCATGAAATATTATATATATATATATATATATATATATATATATGTCATTTTTCTCTAAATTCTATTTAGTTTATCTTCTTATCATAAATAACTCCTATATATGCCATTTTATTTTATGTATGCATTACTTGAAATGATTTGTGCTTTATGACACTTCCTGTGGTTTCAGAATTTTATACATCTAAATTTGTATACAGTTAAAGATTTTTTAAATATTCATTCTAGGTAACAGGGATATTGTGTTCATATATATATATATATATTATCAACTAAATTTTTACATATTTTTATTACAGATTATATATACACATTGAAATTTTTTTAAGTATAGTGAATCAGTAATATAAAACCATGAAATTTTTAACACAATTTTGTAAAATTAAAAAAAAATAGTAGTTCATTTGAACTATACTAATTAATTTTTCCTGGGCTATAGTGTTAAAATACTCTCAAGCATTTGGTAGGTTCTTTTTACAAATGAGGAATTATAACCTTATCGCAAGTTAACTTATCAAACATCTAACTAAATTTAGCTGAGACTTATTTTTTATATAAGTCCTCACTTATCCAAGTTGACTTCCATTACCCACTATGCCATAATGGCTTGTGGGAAGACTGAACAGAGAATGGAATTAATGCAAGCCATTTCTCAATCATTTCTCGTTCTTATAAAATGATTAAAGCTGATGTAAAAGGGCTCATTAAAATGGAAAACATTAGGCTCATTAAAAAGCCATTAAACCATCTCACTTCTCTGATTTATTTTATCACAACCTTATGTAGCCATTGTTTAAAAGTCACTGCACCCCAAATTTCTTGCCTTATTGTTGAAGAAATGTTATCTAAATTGAGCTTTTGGGTTTTGTGCCCATTGTAAGATAAAAATCATCTTCTCTTACGTAGGTTTAATTTACAGTTGTCTGAGGCCAGCAGCTAACCACTGTATAAACTAGAAATCTGCTAACAATACTCTATTTGGATGGAATTACTTTGCAATACTTTTTTAATTGTTTTTAATCTGCATAACTTTTTTAATATTTTAAACTTTTGTTGTTTATGCATAAAACTGATTACCTTTTACACAGGCAAGTGAATGTCCATGGCTATTTTATGATAGTATTGTAATTTTTGTTAAGCAGTAGTGATTTCTTTTGCCAGACCAATCAAAGATCTACTTTGGGAAAATGCATTTTCCAAAGATTGAGCTTAAGTATGACAAGGTTCAGATACTAACAGATTTCCTGTTAATATTTAAGAATATTTTCTGGATATGTCTTTATAAGAATGGATCTAAATAAAACTGTCTCGATCTAAAAAAAATGGCTCAGCACAAAATAAAATTCACACAGAAGATAAATGCTTCAAATGATATGTTCCTGTTGGAGGCTTGTTACTCTTGCCAAATTAGTAGACAAGAGACCTCAATTCTGATGCTCATTTCAGTAGCTTTTATCTACCTGGTAATTATGCTGTGGAAAGTGGTGGACATGGTCATGTCCTTCCTGCTTACATCCACCTTGGAGAAAGAACTATATCTTTTAACAGCTGACTATGGAACAAATCTGAACAGCCATAATTTTTTAATCTCTCTGACTCCTACAAATTATCAGGTGCCATAATCTGAGCTTTATTTTATTCCTCTGCTCAAACTGTTTCCATTCTCTTTCTTTTACCAGTGTTTAATACAGACAAATTTGTTAATAACCATTCTGCTCAATTCAATCTCAGTGTCAGGTTCATAGAAAGCCATATGTACTGCATGGTCTTCAATGTTTTTAAAGTAAAAAGAGAGATAAATAAGGCACAAAGGCTTTCAAATGCTACAATCTCAAAGTGAATAAATCATTTCCTTTTTTATTAATATATGTGCCTAGTACTTAATGATCATATTATTTTTAGGAATTTGTATATAATTAATCATAATATGCTTTCGTCTTCTTCTTCTCCTATTCCTTTCAACTCATTTTCCATCCCCATTTACAAAAGATCTCTTTTCCATTTTCCCCTTCAGTTCTTTATGTTTTGTTAAAATCTCTTTTCCCTTTTTCCTCATCATTTGTACTCATAAGTCATTGGCTAGTATTTGTTGTATGGCCCCAAATGAACTGCAAGACTGACAGTTAAAATTTAAGAGAGCACACAACTCTTGGTATTGTAGTCAGGGGTTTCAAGGGGAACAGTTACATATAGGACACATAATTTATATTATTTTATGATGGTCACCTGGTGTTAAATACATGAAAGTGCATGAAATCTGTCCACAACACTAAAAACCTAGAAAAAAATCCAGTGGAAAGCCTAGATCCCACAGCAGTGTCCTGCATGAGTCCAGCTGAAAACCTAGAACCCATGACAATTCCTCCCATGAGTACAACTCGAGGCCTAGAGCCCACGACAAGAACTCATGCAAGCCCGTCTTAGAGATCTACGTTGGAAAGGCCCACAGGTCAAATGTGGAAGCTAAAAAGTCTGTGCCAATGGGGTGGAGGATCTGTTGAGTGTTCAACACTGGAGCCATGAAGTGACACTCAAAATAAGGACCAAGGCTCCCCTCAATAGTACCACAGCCATTCTCAGCAATAGTGAGGTCTTGAGCTCATTGGACGATGAGAACAGTCCAGTACATGTCAAGAAGCCAGTGTGACAAGCTTCCCCTGGAGATTAAACCACAGACATCTTCCTCTCCAGAGCCTGGAAGCAATGCTCAAAGTGAACCAGAGCCACTCTCAGTGACAAGGTCCTGAACTCCGATGACGACAATGGCTGAGTTCATATCAGAGAAGCCACCATGACAAGCTCCTCCAAGAGAACCAACAGCTCTAAACAACATTTAAAAGAACCCATAACATCATGCTCTTTCCCTCCATATCTCCTCTTATGCTGGCAACAGACCTCAGGTGGGCCGTCTACATGCAGCGCCATGCTGATTTAATTCAGCTGGTCTAAGTTAACCACCAGTTTCTAATCTGGAACTCTTGGTGACCACTGACTTTGCCATAGTACTCAAACTAAAGTGCCATTTTTGACACAGTGAAAGCATATTTAATCAGTATACGTTTTGCTGAATATGTATCTCAAATCTTATGATTTATATACATATTTGTTTATTTTTGACAATTTAACTTTCTCCCTATTTGAAGTGAATGTCAGAATCATTCTACTGCAGTTTCGACCCAGGAGGGAAGACATGGTGGAAATCAGGGCTGTGACTTTCTGTCCAATATTGAATGGTAGCTTCATTGGTTGGCCTGATAGCTACGCGGGCTCACCATTTCACATAGTGACCACTTCCTATTTATAGTTTCACTTTCCACAACTTCAGTCACGTGTGCTCAGTGTACATCTGAACATATTAAGCGGAAAATTTTAGACATAAACCTTTTGTAAGTTTCAATTGATTTTTTTTAATGTAAGTAGCATGATGAAATCTCTCATGCTCTCTGTGCTCACTGGATAAATACCATCTAGTGTATAGTGTTGTATATATTAGCATTGCTGTTGGCTCGTCGCTTCGCATCTTTCTTAGTTATGAGATGACTTGTTGTACCAGGGTAGTGTTTGCATTTAAGTAACCCTTTGTAGTAGCCTAACGCTGCCTCAAAATGTCTCTGTCATTTATCTCACTTTATCTCCTCCTGTAGCTATTGTATCATTTCACAAATCACAGGCAGAAAGAGTGATTACAAGCATAATGTCATAGTTTGAAAGAAAGCACATTCATGCACTTTGTACCATGTATTGTTGTAATTGTCCTATTTCCTTATTATTGTTATTAATCTCTTATTGTACCTCACATATAAATTAAACATATTAGAAATATAAGGACATAGTATATTTAGGGCTTATTTGGAACATATCCTCCACATGTAATACAGTTCCACTGAATTTGGTTTGAGTGTACCCTCCGCCCATCTAATCAATGAATCAAATGTTTTGTTAGTGGCAAAGTGAAATTATACAATTATAGTGAAATTGGTATAATTATCATTGTCATAAAAACAAGAACAAAAAGCATAAATTATGGCAGCTAATTCAAATGAATAATAAATCCCAATTATACTATTATTAACCTCATTTTTGATTGGTAGTGAAGTTTTCTTAAAGATAGGAAAAGAAACAGGCTCTGCAGAGTGAGTTTGAACCATGTAAAATTAAGAGAAAAAGAACAGCGTGAGGTGGGTCAGCCATGCAAGAGAACATGGTGGCCATTGACTTCATTTTTATTGGAATAAATAGAAATCTCAAGAAATTAGAAAATTGCTCCAGGTTTACCAATTGAGGCTACATTTTACCAACCCCTTACTCCCTGGCCTGTGCTATTATATATTGTGCTAGATTTCTCATTCTTCTTTTTAGATAAAAGAAAACTGAGATTGCTCAATTGGTGTATAAGGGCTGGAATAGACACACATAAATGTAAATATAAAATGTTTGCATTTCAGTGATATTCAAATTGAATTTTAGCTTTTTAAAGTAGTTTATTTTTTGTCTCTCAGAGAAAGATATCATGCAACAAAATGGCAGTGAACACTGCATAATTCTCTGCATAACATAAAGCAGTGGTATGGGATTTAGCCTAACATACCTTAGTCTAGAAAAAACTGGCAAAGTTCCTCTACTCAAATCCTTTGTATGTAGATTTGCAACTTACGAGTTTTTGTCCTATGTCTTTAAAAAAACTAGGATTTTTTTCACATAACTTTAATAAGTAAAGCAACAGTGATCTCGTGTTAGTTTATTGATACTCTACCAATATCGTTATTGATATTAACAACACAGTGATATTTATATTTATAGCATGTAATGGTTTAACCACATATAAGTCAGTTTAGAAATGTCTCCTAATTTGAATATTTTCAGGACAAACTTGAAGTGTGAATAAAAAAAAAACAGACACTGCATCATTACTATTTAAGAGGAGATTTTGACTAATAGGAAGAACATATTACACCCCACTTTTTCTTATAAGTGCACTGCCTTCAAATAAATCTATACAGAATCTTGAATGGAACCAGAAGTTAGCTTTATGAACAAAATATGGCACAAGAGAAATCAAGCGAGTTAATAGTTTTTATCTGATTAATGGTTACATAAATCCAACTCTCTTGATAATACGGCAGACCCGCTCGTTCTCATTCGTGTTGTCCTCTTCCCGGGAGGCTAGAACTTTGTAGATGGTTGCTGAATTCAATTTCTAGACTCTCAGAACTTTCTAATAACACACTTCCACATGTATGAAAACTATTAACTTCTTTTGATGTGTTCATACATTTAAGTTAAATAAGGTAACTTTTCTAGAAGGACATTCTTTCCCTTCAAAATTTCAGTTAAGTTTGGACATTTTGCAAGAACTAGAGCAAGGATTCAAATTTTGTTGTATGAAACCCCATTCACTTTATATCTTCAAAAAAGGCTAATCTATCTCCTGAGTTTTAAATCAATATTATAGACTTCTTTCTTTAATTTACCTTTTTGAAGAACCATTTTAGACTTACAGAAAATTTATGACAGTGTAGAAAGAGTTCTTAGGTTCTTCAACTACTTTATTCTACTTTTTTATTTTAATGTGGCACATTTGTTAAAATTAATGAGCCACTATTAACATATTATTATCTGAAGTCAATAATTCATTCATATTTCCTTAGTTTTTGCCTACAGTCCTTTTTCTCTTTACAGAATCCATCCAGATGCCCTTACTACAACCTTAAGTTTCTCTTAATTTAATTTCTTCAAGTTCTCTTGGTTTTGATAGAATTGATAGCTTTTAGGAGAACAGATCAGGTATTTTGTAGAATGGTCCTTTTATTAAAATTTATCTGATTTTTTATGATTAGACTGCAATTAAGAGTTTTGACCAGGAATGCTATAAAATATTTTCATCGCTTCACAGAAGTCCACGCTTAATATTCCTGAAATTTATAACCCAGTATTAACCTTGATCACCTTGTCAACTTCCTATACTACAATGTAAGTTTTTTCCCTTTTCATATTGTACTGTTTTAAAAGAAGGAGCCAAGAATGTTTAACACATTGGAAGTGGGGTTGTATGCACCGCCTCTTGAGCAGAGAACATCTACCTCAGTTATTTAGAGTCACTCTGCATATTTTATATATTTTTTTTTAAAAGTCAGTTATAGCAGATGAATTCATTGAGGTTTATTTTACACACTGAGCTATTTTATACTTTGAGATTGAATTTTATTCTTTGAGTTATAAGATAAAATATGCTTTATTTTGTTATACAAATTATTGCATATCAGCTCATGGAAATTGTTTTATTTGTCTCCTTTCTCCTATATTTTTACTATTGTGTTTTTTCTTTTATTTTCTTTCCTTCTTACTTTAAGGTTCTACTTGAATGTTTAGTGTTCATTTTGCAAAGTCCAATGGATTTGTGAGTTATCTCTTACATATTTACCAGTACAGTGTTATATGGAATAGTTTTACTGCCCAAAACAAAAACAACCAAACAACAATAACAAACTTTTCTCATCCATTAAATTCTTCCCTCTTATTGCATTGTCTGTCACCAACTGATTTTTATTGTCTTTATAATTTTGTCTTTTCCATACTACATAGTTATAATCACACAGTACATAGAACCTTCTCGAATTAGCAATAAGCCATTTTTATTAGTTCTTTATTGTAAGTACCTGAGTAGTTCTTTGTGGTAAATCCATGAGATTCAGGAAATTGTCCCGAAATTTTAGGCCCTTGACTTTCTTATTTTCATGTGATATCGTAGATACTCACAAAACTTGCAAAATTACCAACTAATTGTTCCTGCCAGTTTATAGCTTTAGCATACTCCATGAGTAGATTTTCGCTATGCTTCTGAAGTCACTATTTATTCTAGATTTCAAACTATTTGTGTGCTCTTGGTTAGAACCAAGTAATATGATTTATTCTTGACTCATTCAACCTTCTCTTTGTGTTATAAGGCTGATGACTGCCAAAGTTTTGCATGTCACAGCTGAAAATGGAAGTCTTTGATCTCCTTTCAGTAACCTACCAAATACTAGTTCAAGGTTAAATGTGCTAACATGTGTTGTTTTACCATGTAAAGGTCTAATACAATGGTTTGCACAGACTGGTCACTTACTAAACATTAATTCACCTTTATTTCATCTGTATATGCGACAAGATAAATTTCATGTGTAGCGTAATATTGGAACCCACTATGTTTAACTGACTGCTATGAAAATCATTTCTTTAATGGTGTCACAGTTGTTTATCTTGATGTTGATATTTCTTTCATGTATCATAAGAATATTTTTACCTTACAAATATACCTAATGGGAGCTATTAAGTCTAACACCTTAAAACATAGTACATGTAAAATTGCTTTGATGTTATTTTAATTATTTTTTCCATCAATTTAAAATTATGTTAAACATAAAACTAAATCTAGAGAAGTTAAATGAGTAAAAGCGAATCTTGCAGAAATCCTAAGCTTTCAAAGTAGGTGTTTTCTCCCACCCTCCCAGCTCCTTCCACTGTTTCTCCAATAATTATCATAATAAACAGTTCTACATATATGCCCAAATCTATATTTTATTACTTTTATGTTGTTACAGACAACATGAAAAAACTATTATTAACTGGTATATATATATATATATATATATATATATATATATATTATATACAGTATATATAATATATACAGTTAACATATAATATATATTATATATACTATATATAATATATATTATATATATTAACTGAAACTGGTTATTTAAAAGAGATAGATTTACACTTTAGTAGCAGGGGGAGGGAACAGAAGTGAAAAAGAAAAAGTATGTATTATGTACCCACAACCCAATATGATTTTAATTTGCAACACTATAAACATGTCCTAATAAAAAAGAAAATAAAGAAAATAAATTGCTAAATCGAATAAGAATGATTTGTCAAAGGGATTTAGCTTACAGTCAGTTCATTCTGACACTTTCTGTGCATTCTGATGGATTCTTACTGAGGCCATCAGGGAAAAAAAAAATTGACAAGTTATCTTTCAAACTGCACCCAAAATTTAAAATTGGAAGTTTTCTATTTCCACATTAAAGGCTTATTTTGAGGATTAATGAACTCATGTAAACCACCTAGAAAGGATTTGGCGCTCATGAATGAGCAGTACATTACAGAAAGTTTTAGTGACAACAATGATGACACTTACTCCTTTTGTTTTAGAGATGAAAATTGTATTAATATCAACATTAAACTAAGTTCTAATTCTATCTGCCTCAGAATAGGAGAGCTCACAGAAAACTCCTTGTGAAACTGGAAATTTGTTTTTTAGAGAAAATGCAAGAGCTGAGAGAATGTTTCAATTTTAATGCATCTTCGATGATATATTTAAATATTATTGCACCCTGATGTATTTACATTATAGAATTGAGAGGTTGTGTACTCGATTCTTACCATTTCAAATATTAAAAATGAGGTCATTTGACTTTTATCCATACACAAAATACAACTGAACACTCTGTACATTCCAGGGATACATTGCTGACATATGAATGAATGGATGAAATGAGTCCAAAATAAACGAATAAGTTAAAAAGTGACATTATGCTGATTCTCAAGTAGCTTATACTTTAGTGGACTGGGAAGAAATTATGACAGTCTACAAATAACTTGTCCCAAAGAGATTGTGCTGTTTTTCATTTTCATGTTTGTAGAGTTTGAGGATTAAGCCAGCAGTTTCCCTTTATGACAATACCCAGGATTGACTTAATACACAGTTCAGAACATTTCAGTCTTATTTTTCTGATAACAGTTTCACATTTTCACTAGCAGATAAATTCAAATTTCATAATTTAAATATTTGATGCCAATAAAATTGAGTGTCAGTTATATTTCTTATATTTGCTTTTTTTTTTCCTACTGCACAATTCTGTGTAACCTAAAATTTGCAACAAAGTCATTAGTGCATTTGCAGTTGAATCTTTCTAGTTCCATAAATGCTATTTTCTGTAGCAGTATTGTTCAATAGAGCTTGCTTAAACATATACATTTGTTTATCATGCGATTAATATTATAAATATGCAAAATTTAGAGACTTATAGAGAACTATATCATTTTAAGTATACTAAAATACATTGTTAAAATGGGCTTGAAGATAATTTCTATTCTGTTACATAGAAATAATTTAATTACTTTTTCTAGTACATTTTGATAAAAAATAACATGCACCAGGAAATAAATGTGGCCAATGAAAGAACTCCAACTCATATATATCCAGTAGTGCATTTTTACACTTCCAGTCTGGATTTACTAAGTTGTATTTAGCATTGTTTGGTATTAGCCCATTTAATTCCTATTGCAGCATTAAAATTAAATGCTTTATGTATTACTATTATTTTACAGACAAGAAAAAAGAGACAACTTAAAACTTGGTCCAGATTTCACTTCTAGTCAGTATGCTACACAAAATATATATTGGAT
The DNA here is from genome assembly GCA_004027455.1 of Hydrochoerus hydrochaeris. Taxonomy (NCBI): domain Eukaryota; kingdom Metazoa; phylum Chordata; class Mammalia; order Rodentia; family Hydrochaeridae; genus Hydrochoerus; species Hydrochoerus hydrochaeris. Next base: position 320,821 of record PVLA01001217.1, read on the forward strand.
GACAGATATATACAATGTGATCAAAATACACAGTAAATATTTAAATAAAGAAAACCATTACAGTAAAAGATACATTGCCATTAATCCTCATCAAAATATTCCCCATTTGCTTCAAACACACTTATCCCATCCTTTTTGTCACCTTCTAGTGCAGCTCTTGAAGTCCTTGTATGTGAGTGTCTTTAGTTGCACTGTCACAGCTGAATCAATTTAAAACTGCTACCTGAAACCAAGCAGCCAGCTCACCGCCCTGGTAAGTGGTTGTGGCCCAGCAAGCTGCAGTCACTCTAGTTTGAGAACCATCGGTGTCTCCTGAGATCCATGCCATGTTGGAACTTAGGGTGCTCAGAAACCAAGCAGCCAGCTCGCCGCCCTGGTAAGTGGCTGTGAGCCTACTGGCAGCATGCGGGCTGAGATTCAAACATCCATCCCCTCCCCGTTAGCAAGTGGGAGTCAGAAATCTGAGCATCTCTTGAGAGTTTGATTATATGCAATATAGCAAATAAACGACATTTCCTTCTACCATCTCTTTGAAGGCAAATATTTTTGTCACTGTTTTGCTTTATTCTGATTAATGGTATTGCTCTATTCAATATTCCATTTTGATAAGTTCTATAATGTTCTGTATTTCCTTTGATTCTAATATACCTGATTGAAAGAAAAACTAATGTGAAGATTACAAGACATACTATATTACCTATTGCTGTTATCCCAGTAATCTCCTGTGACATTTTGTACCAATTTCAGTACACTGTCTGAATTGGCTTTGTTTGGTCTTGTTTTGTGGTATTTTACTACTTTAAAAAATAAAATAAATAAATAAAGCTATTACCTTTCATAGCCATTTTGACTTTAGAGAAGAGTTAAACATTTCCCAAGGCCAGATCTTGTGAATGAAATGGAAGGTGATGCACTTTAACGCTTTGGGGAACCCCACCTTTTTGTCCCATGGCACTCCACAACAGTGTTCATTGTGTTTTTGATCACACCTTGAAAAGACACTGTGAGGAACTTTAGAATTGCTGCAGAAAGTGGCAAAAATGATGGAATAATCATGTTTGAGGTGAAGGAGGATATTTTACAGGGACTAATGGGAAATGTGTTTTTTACTATACTTGTTTTTGTTTAAACACACACCATATTTTTGGTTTAGCTGTGCAAAGATAAATAATTCAGAAGAAGCAATTTAGCAAGGCATAAGAGTGAGGAAGATGATTTTTTAATGATATTTTTGTTCCTGTCAGAATATGAAGGGCCCAGAATTTAGATATGGGTACAGTCATAATGCTGAACTATGAGGAAAATGTCACTAAATATCATTTGAGTATAACTATGAGGAGAAAGTCAAGATGAAATTCATGATTCCATAGACCAATCCAGAAATATTCCGGGAAGGGTAGCCTGGCAGCAAGGTTGTGAATTTGATTCCTGGTACAAAAAAAGAAAAAAAAAAGACAGGAAAATGTATTGACAGAAACATTTTTGATTGTTTATGAGACATCTGCAACTCTATGTCAACTTGCAAAGGAACTCTGAAATCAGAAAATCTCCTTTTTTGGTTGACAAACTATAGATATAGATAATAATATATTCTGATACTCTGTCTGTCTCACAAAAGGGAGAATCAGACCTCAGACATTTTCTGTCTTGTTATGTGGTGCTGCTCTCAGGACTATTTTCACAGATCTGCCTGGGGAATAATGGTAAAGGTCTATATCTTATAAGTATATAAACATATATTGCAAAAGCTGCAAAGAAAATAAGGACCTTATTCATTGTAAGTAATTGAACAGAAGACATTTAATAAATTTCACCTTTGCTTTTATCATCAAGATAGTAGGTAAGAGGTGACCAATAGTTTCTATCCTACATAGCATAATAGAACCTACAGGTAAAACATACTTAGACAAGGACTAAAATAAGGGAGAGATAACACTGATAATTCCAATTGGTTGCTATGTTTATACTGTATTTCTTCTAAAATTCTTTGGTTTTAATGATTTCTCAGTATTAAAAATATTAAAAAAAATAAAATCACTCCTCACTGGTTGAGTTTTATTAATTTTGAGTAACTCAACCAAATCCACTTACAATCATCCATTGTCTTAGCTGGATAAACTTAGTATTAATAGTGTCTCATGTGAAAATCCTTATGCAGTTACTCATTTTCTCTGTCTTTAAAGTTCTTTACACTTTAAGGCTTTCTTTATCTTTTTACCATAGGGTAATACAAACTGACTGACTTCAGCTGAGAGCAAGAATCTCTATTCTATGCAGTGATCATGCAGAAGTCAGATTATTTGTGTTGCCATTTATCATCTTCCTGGTACAACTATAATTTCTTACAGTGTATTCCTGCATGTGTTGCTCAGTATGATCCCTTGATTTCTTTGCATAATATCACTGGGAATTTACACTTATGCTTCAAAGGAATGGGAAACATTACAGGCTAGCTATGAAAACATTACAGAATATAAAGCGGTACTTAAATACTTAATAATAATTAATAATTCCATAGCTCAGAGAAATAAAAGAGAACTTCAAGCACATACTTGATGGCACCTTTGAATTCCTTTTATTCTGGAGAGGCATGAAACCATCATGAAATATCAATGTGAAAATCTTCATATAAATCAGGAACAACAGAAATAGCAGCAGAATAGTGCCAGTAATAAAATACCAGTAGCAAAGTTGAATGGAATGATGAAATATATGCTTATTTCTTGAAAATATACAATTTCCAGTTTAGTTTAAAAGTTGCTTACTTTAAACATTTTGGAAAGTTAAATTCTTACAGGGAGAAGGGTTAAATGTTTGAAACAGGGTCATCGTCTTTGAAAAGAGTAATTTAAAACATCTACAACATGAAGAAATATGACGAGAAATGAGGAACAAAAGATATGATTTTTGCAGCCTCTGAGATGGTGCCTGAAATTTAGGCTCTGTAGAGTACTCCTGTGTTCTCTGAAATATTTTTGCATATCACTTTATGACCCCTCCTACAAAATAAAAGAATCATTTAAAAAAAGTACAATCTGGGCGTGATGGCACACACCTGTAATCCCAGCACTTGGGAGGCTGAAGCAAGAGGGCCCTTAGAGGACCACCATGAGTTCAGTTTCAGCGTGGTTTCATGCTGAGTTCAATGTCAACGTGAATTGTGTAGTGAGACTCTCTCTCTCAAAAAAACACAAGAATAGCTTACATGATCACAAGATAGACAATGACTACATAAATTATTACATATAGCAGTTATGCATGACTTTCTGTAACAGATAATAACATTTGCTTCATAGATTAACTTCTGTTTCATTGCTATGTAAAATACTTTTATTAAAATAACAATGCTAAGTCAACAAGATGGTTACATTGATGGTGGAAAATTGTGGGTAATCCTTTTGGTAAGAAAAAACTTGTAAACTATGATAAAACAAAAGCTATGGAATATCTTCATTCTTCATTTAGTGGAAAAATATGAAACATTTTTCCTTTTCAAAAACATCAGTAACAGGTTGAGCATTTCAGAAAGCATTGTGTATTGTCATCTGAAATGTGGAAGTTTAATGTGGTAACATTGCTCTTGTCTATGTTTAATCATAGAAAATGCCTACCTACAAAATGCTAAATCAGTAATTTAAGTAATGAGTCAAAAGAAAGTACACACAATTAACACTTAATGGATTGTTTTAATTAGTTGACAGCAACTTTTCACAGTAAAGATAAATAAGATTAGATTCTTGTATATTGACTATCATTCAAAAAATATTATACTATTGTTATAATTCTTCCAAAATAATGTATGCTTTAAAAGATGTATTTAATACATTAATGTAAATGTCTCTTTTGGTATTTTGAGGAAAGTTCGCTAAATTCTTAGATCTAGAAAAATAAACTTACTGTGTGAAAATATTTTTATTTTTTTTCCTAAACCTGGATCTAAGTGATACAGGAAGCAATTGAAGATCATAGAAAGAATAGTCATAAAGGTGAGGTCCTAATTTACTTCCCAGTTTTATTTCAACTTTAGTTTCTCATTGCTACAAGGCATAAAAGTTATTGAATTTTACTACATTCACCTCACACTGGTTTCTTATCAAACAGAATATCAGTGGAGCCCCTCTGCTGAGCCCCCTACATGAAATTGTCCTTTTGTACGTCTCATAATCGGTGGCGATGCGGCCAAGCATCTGGTGGTGACAAGCAGACGTCTTTGATTTATTGGCTAATATCACTGCTTGTTAGTGGATGGTTGAGCAGGAGACTAAAAGAGCATAAAATCAGAGAGAATAAATTATGAAGGCACCGAACTGTGCCATTATAAACCCTTCCTTGTCACAGCTGTGACATCTCCTAGGAAATGGAGGATGACAGCAGCATTCATTCTTCAAAGGGCCAATACTTTCTACTTGTGAGCCTGACTATAAATAAATAAATAAAGCAAACAAACCATATGAGCAAGTCAGCGCTCGAACAGGAAATGCCTCCCCTCCATAGAACTCTTGGGTTCTGGTTTCTTCTACTTGAAAGTAGAACAGAACAAAGCTGAGTTCAGTCAGGAGAATTCAGCAGCAAAGCCCTAGGACATTAAATACATCAGTCATGTGAGCTAGAACCTGAAAAATTCAGAAGGTAGACTTATCCCACATTGCTTTTATCCTTTATTCACCTTGAAAAGGTTATTTAAATTGGTTACACAAATCCTACTTTTGTGAGTCAATTTAGCCAATCCATTTATACTGCAAATGTCTGACTGGGAAATGATTTCCAGATTACCTAACTTTAATAATGTCCTATAGTTTTTGAAAGTTTTAAGCTGGCTTTTGTTTAATTTGTTAAGTCACTAAAACCTATTTAAAGTAAATATTGTGTGTAAAGCTAAGCTCAACTATTTCAAAGAAAGAGACATTATGATAGCTACTGTTAATATCCAGTTTTCTTGATGTGAAGTGCTGTGTTGCTTACATTGTTCTCTTATGATCTGCTTAATCTGCCCTCTTTTGTTTTATTCTCTTTAAAATAAATAAATAAATAAAAATAAATATTTATGTAACAGTAAGAAAATTGCAATGTACTGGAGGAACTATTGCTATCTGTCATTTCTTAGGGATTTGTCTTCTAAAGTATGGCAATATTTCTAGGAGTTGTGTTTCTTTTAAAGACATACAAGATTATATATTGAGAATTTAACATTTTTAAATTACTGAATTTAAGTGAGATAAAGAAAAGGCAAAGCAAGTGAGTGTATCTCTCACCTTCACAGATGTTATTCCAGTGGCATGATTTCACTAATTCATTCTGAAGCCACTGAAGAGAACTTCTGAGAAAGAGTGGTATTTTAAGACAGGAGTCAGGACTGTCAAAAATTTTGTATCCAGGAAACCGTAAGCGAAGAGAAAGAATGTATGAGAACAATCAGTGAGAGGCCAGGTATCCAGAAAATTGGGAACCAAACATGTGTGAACCTATCTTCAATGAAACATATTGAATCATTTATTAGCTTATAGTCTGTATTTATGTAGGATGATTTATTATTAATTACAAACACACACATACATGCATATATGTGATACAGAATGATATAATAAAGTCAAAAAGTTATTAAAAATAACAATATTGCAATGGAGTCAAGTGTAAAACCAATACCTAAATATGAGGCTTTTTACTGTGTTAAATTTAGTTCATGATCTTTTTCAATATTTTCTGTCACCCATCATGAAACAAGAAATCGTATCAAGTATAGGTTCAAATGTCTTCAGCCTTGCAATAGGGAAAAAAGACAATTTCATAGGAATCTATTTCTTATTGTTTTAAATATAATATTATCAAATCACACTGAATTTCACTGGACTCAGAGCAGTTTTTTGAGGATCATAGGAAGGTGCTGGTAGAGTGAGAATTTAAAATATTGACTACATTTATCTCAGAGGAAGTCCTTATGTATAGTCACCTTTAATTTCTCTCGGTGTTGCTTTGAGTTTACTTTGGTAATCCAGTATTTTCTCAAAATATTTCAAAATTTGTATAAGGAAACTAATTTTTGTATGTATTTTTCATTTATTTTCCACACCTGTGTGGTATACTTGGGTAGGTTTCTACAATCTGTACTTAGTGGGACAAAATAATATGGTCAGAGAGGAAACAGAAATCGCACTTTTAATAAACTTTCTAAAAAATCTTATCTTTTATAATAGCTAAAACTAAGGGAAAAGGATATGCCTTTGTTAATTTTGAGTAAGAGAAAAGTATCTGACAAAATCCCATGACTAGAAAGACAGAAGCATGTCTTTATGCATCCCCCCTAAACCAAATGTGGCAAGTGTGGATCCTCTTGCCTGTAGATTCAGTCTGGGAAATAACTGCTGTTGGCCTTGCACCCCTTTGCAGGATGGTCCACGGAAGCAGGGAGGGGCCAGAACTTTTTTATTTATGTGCGATTATTAAAAATTCTATGACGTAGGAACAAGGAAGGCCTCTATACCAGCGATGATCTAACTGTGAGGTTCAAGCCTCAGAGTTTTTCTCTTGAAGCAAAACAGCATTAATGTAACTCTTGAGGGCAGAAGTGTCCAAGTATGTGTTTAATATAAGAGAATCTTGATTTTGAGCTTGGTTTGCTATAATGTTTGCGATGGGAGACACACTTGAGTAAAAATTAATCTAGAAGCCAAAAGTCTTTATGTGCAAAAACAGAAATTCTTTTTATAGTGATCTCATCAATTCGTAGAGCACTGTTAACATTTTTATTACTGTTAACATTTTCACAAGAAAATAAGGACGGAATCACCTGGGGTCACAGTGTAGAATCTTGGCTATGTTGGGAATTTGCCTTTTAACGTTCAACAAAGTTCCATTTCTCTGAATGTTGGCAACCATTGTTTCAGTTCTAAATAAGGAAATGTATAAACTAAGATCAGTCTTAAAACTATGCATTCATTTTATCTATAGAATTGATAGAGAATTCAGGTTTGTAACTGATTCTTCAGATAGTTTAAAAATAATCAGTCCTTAAGATGTATTTATATATCCTAATGTTTCTTTTCTTCCCATTTCAGAATTAGATTAATTATTGACCTCATGATTATAATTTATAGCATATATCAATGTCTTGAAGTACAATCATAAGACTATCACATAATTCTTCAGCTTCTCAATATATATATATATATATACATATATGTATATGTATATCTCAAAGTTCTGCAGAACTTCAAATAATTTTACCCTTTTATCTAATTAGTAAAGGTGCTAATTTAAAACATATTTGTATAGCAATATTCATATATATGCACATAATCTGAAATATATTTAAAACATATAAATGGGCAAGCCATAAATACATTTAAAACCTTTTTTATTCCTTTTATTTATTTTTTTGAGACAGGGTCTCATTATGGAGTTTAGGCTGGCCTTGAATTCACTCTGTAGCTCAGGATGATTTCAAATTCATAGCAATCCTCCTGCCTCAGCCTCCCAAGTATTGGGATTACAGGCATTCGCCTCCACGCCCGGCTAATAGTGCACCTTTGTAGTTTATATATTACACACATTTATGTGTATTCCTATTGCTAGAATATGTGTAACTGAATAATTGTAATTATGTTAAAGGAGTATCTTCAGGAAGTATCCAAAAGGTAAATCTCATTGTTACAATAGTTCAGACCTATGAAATGTCTATTAAGTAAAAGAACCCAGAAACAAATTCAGGTTTTTATATTTAAAGTCCATTTTTTAAAAAAACATACTACTTTGTCTTTCAATAATAAATTGTATAGTGTAGGATATTAAGGTCAGAAAATGTTATTATGCAAAAGCACCAGTAAGTTAACTTTAAAAAGGATTACATGAAGCATGGTAAAATTCTATGTCTTAGATTGAGTTTAGATTCGCTCTCAAATTCCTAACTATAATTGGTTGCAATATTGCTTGTTTTTAACTCCAGACCTTCTCTCTTAGACATTTTATTTGGCTTTCACAGGTATATGGAAGGTGCACATGACAAATTTCTATATTGGATATTATGTAAGTGTTAGAAGAATACATAAGTATTTCTTTCCTTTAAGTAAAAAGGAAATAATGGATTTCAACTCAAAGAACATAATCAACATTTTCATATGTAATAAGATGGGATCAGAAATGTATGCCTTCAAATAACACACTTTTTTTTGCATTGAGGAAAGTGAAAAATAACAACCTGAGCAGCTTTTCATATCCAGCTTAACTGCTTTAGTTAGAGGCAGCATTGCAATTAAAACATTACTGAGGCCAATTCTCAGTCGTTCAGCACTAGACATTTCTTACACACTTGAGTGGGTACAAGTGTAGCCATGTGCAGCCATGTGTGGGAAACCTGTCAGAATGAACAGCAGGGGTTGTGATAAAAGTTCTCCATCAGTACACCTGCTTGATAGCTCAAGGTCTTTGAATTGTAATCCTAACCAGCACTCAATAGTGAGGCCAATGTTAAGGGTCTGTTCCTATTTCTCCAGCATGTGTTTTCCCACTTTTCCATAGATTTATTATATCTTAGTCATTTAAGGTTATGTTGGAGTTTAATCATTATCATAGCCATTACCCAAAGTTAAGAGCTTTTTGTTTCCACTTAAAGACTGCAAGAAATGTCAGATGTGAAGAAAGTATAAGAAACGGTAATCCAAATAATATAGAATTTTCATGAGAATGTAAAATAATTAGAATGTTTGCTTGTTCTTTTATTATGTAACTATAATGCATAAACACATATTTTAAAATAATATATCAAATAATCAAGATCTAATTGGTATGAAAGGCCTCTCCAGTCTCTGTAAGAATTGCTTTTCTAAATTCAATTTGAGTTTACACCTCAGCCAGTCGACTGTACCTGCCCCGCATCTGCAGCGCCTCTGATTTCTTCAGCCAGTACAGCCCAACTCTCCAGTTCGTAAACACACCAGTGATTTTCCAGGTCCATGAATTTGATCTCATCCCTATCAGTATATGGAAATTATTTATTCCTGACTCCCTCATGAACTAAGATCATAGATTTTATTTGCAACTTTCAGCAACATGAATGCATCCATAGTAATTTAATTTCATTTTAAAACTAATCAAATTCAAATTAGGCAAGTTGCATATGAGGGGGATTATTTTAATGGTCACCAAATGTCAGCAGCTTATGTTCAAAGAATTATTTAATCCAGTTGTAAATAAGTCCATGCTGATACTTCTAAATCTTGTGCGTGTGTGTGTGTGCATTATTGCCATATTATAGTTAGTGATTTTGCCACTAGCGCAATTATGTCAGAAGTTGCAAATGTAAAAACCTTCAGGAACCAAGTGGGTAAAATATGAGTGAAGAAGGTAGGTTAACCCCAGCAATCACTGAAGCATAAACTTAAATAACAACAGAGAAAAAAACTAGATGTTAAAAATGAAGAGACAATGGAGGTGCTGTAGAGAACTGAAAAATGCATGTACTTCTCAAAATGATAAAATTCTACTACAGCGGCTATGGCGGATAGTAGTCATGCAAACACATAAGCTCCTATTGGCCAGACTTTCCAGTTCTATGTATAGCGAATTTAAACATCTGGATCTATATGTGACATTTTACAATCTCCTGTGATGACAGCTAGTTCGTTGTGGAGAACTAGTGTGAAACAACCATTGATGAGGCTAGTTCTGAGTCTGTTGATCATGAACTTATCATTGCATGTCTGTGAGATGTGAGAAGAGAATAAAGATAAAGATGACTATTAAAGGAAACTACAGAAGTTACCCACCATTGGTAATACCACTTCAGCTGGCTAGTAAATATTAGGTGTAGCATAAAGCATGTGAGATTAAATTTTCTCTCAACAATGTTTCTTTTGACTTACATAATATCTATATATAATGATAAAAATGTTAGAAATATTTCCTATACTACTTTCCACAAAAATGAACAAACTATATTTAAAAAGCAAGTAGAGTGAAGGATTTGGGGACAAGAACAGCTACATTTTCAGATCTCTCACTTGCTGGTTATTTAACATTGCGTAAGAGTCGATCTCTAAAACTTCATGTCTTTAGTTGTTCAATAATTTTTAGTGTCTTCCCATAGAATTAGAATACTGGGCGGAATGGATTATAGAATCTTTCAGTTAAATATTAAGCCTATAGTTAAAATGGTTAGGATACCATTTAAAAATGGTATTGACCTTCACAATTTACTTAGTGTTTGTAGAAAGTCTTGCACTGAAGTAGTAGAATTAAACCCTAAAGCTCAGGTGTTTACTATGTGACTTTATATTTTAATAGGAATAAATTGGGATTTACATAATCTATCACTTTAGAATTATAATCAGAAAGAAGCTTCAGAGTTGAAGTTGGTGACTGCAAATCATTTAACTTGCGTTTTCACTATGCATTGCATTATTTGTTTTTCTCTTTAGAATGTGGTATGGGCAATGCATAGTAGATCGAGTGTTTCCAGTTTTAATCACTTCACTTTTCATTTGAAAAGTAATTCATCAGGAGAAGTCATTGGGGTATAGAGAGCACTAATTGCAGCAAAATATCAAGGACAGTTTTCCTCTGTCTTAATTAAACATTAATGAGTAAAGTTATTTGCAAATGCATGCTGCAGGGATGGACTGCATTTGGTAAATACTGACACTTCATGTCAAAATAAAGCACCTTAATTGATTTATACAAGAATAGTTTAAAAAGATTGCACCTAGCTTGACATTTCCCTAGATTTTTTATAGAGTAGTTTCTGATAAATTATTTATAAAGAAACTTTTCCTGACCTATCCTAATTATAGGAGCGATTGTTTCCAAACTAATCAATTTGGTGGAAATTTGACTTTATTTGTTGGTTTTACTACAAACTCAAGGAATTCTATGGAATTTTTCCCTTTTTTGCTGGAGATATTTTGTCAGGAAGGTTTTTGAATTAAAAACTTTCTATGGATATATTCAAATTTTGTTTTAATATATATATGTTACTCTATTTAAGGAAAATTAAAACCTAAGGAGTTTACTAAACTTGAACTTCTAATCTTACTACAGTTTCTTAAGAAACATTGCTTTTGATACTTTATAATGCATTTGATAAATTAAAACACAAAGACAAGACAGTTAAGTGTTTTAGCTTTTATTAAGTTGTTCTATTGATATCCAAAAAAGAATTTCCAAATATAATCTAAAGGTTTAAATGTAGTTTTTACTTTTTCCCATGAATTTCCTTAAATAATTTTCTAGCAATATTTATCTTACTAGGGATAATTAAGTAACAACATAAAATGGTAAAATTTTCAATTAATATTTTTAGATAATTAATTATGTATTTCATTAAGGTCTTCCAGTCTTACAGATAGAACCTATCATACATCCTAAGCTTTACAACAAAATTTTGTTTCTGTCAGTGTAACTTTTTAGTACTTTTCAGAAAATTACAAAAGCATTGTGTACCCAGTTTTTAAATTTGTCTATAGTGGTTTACATTGTTTTATAAAAAAGGGAGAGCAAAGGAGAAAATTCCCTGATGTGTCTTAGAATGGCTTGTAAACTGTATAAACTGTTTTCCAACAGTACTGTTAATTTCACTCTAAATTCTCCTGAAACTCCCAATTTCCCAAACCATATGGCTTGATGTAGCTAAAATTGGCTTATGGTACATAATGTAAACACATTTCACATTTTTCCACCTGTGAAACTAGTGAGGTGTTGTGGTGTACATTTTTAAGGTTATTAGTATGAGGTTTTCAGTGGATCTTTATTTTCAGATTCCTTTTATTCCTCTGAAAAGCTTCTTTACCTTATTTGAAAGTAACCAAGTGGCTTTTATGAAGCTCAGACTTTAGAAGAATTTCATTCTCAATGTGAAGTTCATATAATTATACAAATATTTTAGATGTGTTTTTAAAACTTTTGGACTAGGAATTCCTACTTTTTATAAAGATGAAAGAAAAGTCAGCCTTCCTCTTCATTTTATAATTTCATTATGTTAATAACAAATTTGGTTTTCATGCTGGTATCATGCTTTTTCTTTATTTCACCTTTGCAATATGTTTTATAATTGGGTCTTGTGACGCTTTCTGTTTTATTTCCATTTTATCTTTGTAGTTGTTTTTTTCTTTTTGCTCAGTGTCACCTTGCTTTTTCTGAAACTTTTGCATTTTCATACGAATTTTTGGTTTTTCTATTTTGGAGAAGAAGAATATTAGTATCTTGATAGCACTGAATTCGTAGACTGCTTTGGAAACTGTGGACATTTTAATAATATTATTTTATCTAGTTCATGAACATGGGATATATTGCCATTTTTGTATCTTCTGTAATTTATTTTATCAATGTTTTATACATTTTCTTGGAGATATCTTTGTTTTTAAATTCATGCAATGTTTTATTTTTGTAGATATTGTGAATGATACTATTTTCTTTATTTTTTTAAGGAAGTTTACTATTTGTGTTTTTCAAAATTATTATTTTTAATAAATTGTTTTATATTATGCAACTAGTTTGAGTTTTCACTTCAGTCTCACAGCTTCCTAGTGGAGTATTTAAGTTTCTCTGGGCATAAAATTCTATCAACTGCAAATATGGATAAATTGAATTTCCAAAGTAACTGACTTTTCTTCTTTTTGCCTAATTATTTTCACTGTAACTTCTAACTCTTTATTAAGAGTAGTGAAAGCAGATATCTGTGTCTTGTTCTGGTCTTAGATAAAGTACTTTCATAGTTTATTTGTTTGAATAATACTGGTTATGTTCATCTCCTGGCTCATGAATTTCGTGACCTGTTCTTTCTACATATAATTTATTGAAAACTTTCATCATAAAAAGACGTTGAATCTTATTCAATGCTTTTTCTGTACCTGTTGTACTGTTCATATTTTGTTTCTTTTTCTGCTGATGGAATATATTTGCTTATGCGTAGATATGAAACAGATATTTTCACCTGAGATGAAAATCACTTAATCATCTTTTTGGTACGTTGTTTACATCTCTTAATATTTGGTTGAGGATGTTTTGCATCTATATTCATCTGTGATCTCCATCTACAGTTTCAGGATTTTTTTATTCCATGTCTTTCTCTGGTTTTGTCATGGTATTGCTGGACTCATGAAAAGAGCTTGTAAAAGTCTTTGTTTTTCAATATTTTCAAATAGCTGGAGAAGAATTGCTTTTAGTGAATTTCCATTCAGTGTTTTGCAGAATACAGCTGGAAAAGCATCAGGGCTTTGGCCCTACCTGAGGCAAGATCTTCAGTTGCTGTTCAGTTTCACTACTTACTATTAATGTATTTAGATTTTTTGGTTCTTTTTGATTCAGTATTGGGACATTGTATGTGTTTAAGAATTCACCAATTTCATATGAACTTTCTAGTTGGTTTATATGTAATTATTCACAATGTCTTTTGATCCTTTATTTTTCCCTATTATATCAATTTAAATGTCTCTTTTTTTGTCTCTGACTTGATTTATACTACTTTTCTCTATTTTTACCTTTGGTAGTCTTTTTAACTATTTATTAAGTTTGTTCATTTTTCCCAAAATTCAGAATTTTGCTTCATTGATTTAAGTATCATTTTTAGTTTTGATTATATGTTTTTTCTTTTTATTATTTTTTTTCTACTAATGTTGAGTTTGTTCTTGCTTTTTATGGTCTTAAAGGGCATAGTTACTCTACTTATTTGATAACTTTTTTTGTTTTATGTGCATTTGTTACTATAAATTTTCTTCTCAACACTATACATTGTATATGACAGAGGCTTTTTTTTAAACAAGAGAAAAAAACAGACTTTTGAAAGAAGGGAGTAACAATAACGAATATTTTGTATTGTTATCTTCAGATTAATTACTCAGGATACCAGATACAGGAATGAGATATTGTCCAAATAATACTAATGTAAAGCTTTCTTTTGAAGGAACTAAGAGAAAATATGAGTACAACTATCTTAATTATATTTATATATTTAATAGATATGTTTATATATTATATGTAATAGATTATATATTTTATCTAATACATATATACTTTTATTTTATTTTTTCTTTTTCCTCCCTGCCTTTTCCTTTTCCCTAATCACAGTTTCTCTTTACTTTTGAAGAGTTTGTCCCTAATTCACAATATCTGTAGTAACTTCTGGTCTTATTTACAAGTTCAATTTCACACTATACAGTGTGAGACAGTGTTTCCACATGTGGGTCTGATGTATTTCACTTAGTATGGTTTTGAGTTGCATTCATTTACCTATAAGTCTCAAGTTTATGCTTCTTTAGAACTAATATATATTATAGATATATAATATGCATGTGTGTAATATCTTATTTATATTACATATATAATATATGTGCATATAATATATACATATATAATATATAGATATAATGTATATGCACACATAAAAGTAGTGATATATATATATGCACACACACATATATATTTCACTTCTTTTATTTATCCATTCCTCAGGTGATGGGCATTAAACTTGTTTCCAAAATGTAGCTCTTACAAATTGTGTTGCTATTACCATGTGTGCACATATATCACTATGCTATGATGTTTTTAATTCTTCTGGGAAGTTACCCAGAGGGGGAATAGCTGGGTTGAGTGAAACCTTTAATCCTAGTTCACTGAGGAATCTCCACACTGATTTCACAGTGGTTGCTCCAGTCTACATTCCCACCAACAGTGGAAAAAGGTTCCTTTTCTCCCAGAGACCTCCCACATTTGTTATTAGTTGACTTCTTAATTGTGGCCATTCTTTCAGGAGTGAAATGGAATCCCAGTGTTGTACTAATTTACATCTCTTAGATGACCAGTGATGTTGAACATTTTTCATATACTTATTTGCCATTTGTATTTCATCATTTGAGAAATGTGTATCCATCTCAGATGCCCATTTTTGGGTTGGGTCTTTATTTTTGGTGGGGGTAGGGCCTGATTTTTTTCAGTTCTTTATGTGTTCTAGGTAGAAGTCCTTTGTCTGAAGGACAAAAAGCTATAATTTTTCCTGTTGTCTTATTACTCTGTTGGTGATTTCTTTGTTGTGCAATTTTTTTTTTAGTAAGATGAGATCCTGTTTGTTGATTCTTTGTAGTATTTCCTTTACAGTCTGGGTTTTGTTCATGAAGCTTCTGCCTGCACCTATGACTTCTAAATTTCTACCTATTTTCTCTTCCAGTAGATTCAGTTTTTATGTTTTAGTATTTAGATATTTGAACATTTTTACTTTAGCTTAATGCATGGTGATATATATGGATCTGATTTCAGTCTTTGGCTGTGGGAAGTCAGTTTTTATAGCACCATTTATTAAAGAGCCTATCTTTCTTCCAGTGAACATGTTTGGCCCCTTTGTCAAAGATAAGGTGACTGTGTTTGGAGTTGTGTCCACATCCTTTTTTTTTTTTTTTTTATCGGTACCAGGATCGAACTCCTGACTGCCTGCTTGCAAGGCAGGCACTTATGCCACTGAGCAAATTTTCCAGCCCTGTGTTCACATCTTTTATTCTGTTTCACTGATCCTCAGGACTTTTTTCTTTTTTCTAATAATATGCTGATTTTATCACAGGAGTTTTGTAGTGTAATTTCAAGTCAGGATTAGTGATGTTTGTTGCCTGACTTGCCTTTGTTGCCAAGAATTGCTTTTGCTATTCTAGGTCTCTTCTGGTTCCAAATACATTTTACAAGTGTTTTCTGTAGTTCTATGAGCTATGCTAATGACACTTTGATCGTGATTGCACTAAATCTGTGTAACAATTTTGGGAGTATGGCCATTTTCACTATGTTGGTTCTTCCTATCAATGAGCAATGAATGCCTTTCCATTTTTTGGTACCCTCTTTGATTACTGTAATTTTCAGTGTATATATCTTTTATTTCCTTTGTAAGACAGATCCTAATTATTTAATTTTGTGGGATCATGTTGTGAATGGTGTGATTTCCCTAATTTTTTTCTCAGTGAGATAGTTGATTGTGTACAAAATGCTATGTTATGGTGAGTGTTGACTTTGTATGCAGCTACACTGCTCAATTTGGTTATTAAATTTAGAAATTTATTGAAGTTTTTGAGGTCTTCTATGTAGAATATCATGTCTTCTGCAAATAATGCTAATTCAACTTCTTCTTTTCCTATCCTTTTACTTTTATTTCTTTCTCTTTTCTGATTGCTCTAGTTAATATTTCCAGAACTATGTTGACTAGGAGTGCAAATAGTGGACCTCCTTGTCTTGTTCCTGATTTTAGAGTGAAAGTTTTCAGTGTTAGTTGTTGGTTAGTTATAGATGGCTTTATTAGATTGAAACAAAGACTACCTATTCCAATTTTCTGTAGTGTTTTTATCATAAGTGGGTGTTGCACTTTGTGAAATTCTGTTTCTGCATATATTGAGATGATCATGTGATTTTTGTCTTAGGTTTGTTAATATGGTATATTACATTTATTGATTTATGCATGTTGAGCCATCCCTGGGATGAATCTTGGTCACGGTATATAACTTTCTTGATGATGTATTGCATTGTGTTTTCCAGTACCTTACTGAAGATTTTTGAATCTACGGTCATTAGGAGGATTAGCTTGTAGTTGTCTTTTTTGGCTGGGTTCTTCACTGGTTTTGGAATCACAGTAATACTTGCTTACAGGAATGGTTTTGGAAGTATTGCTTCCATTTTAATATCCTTAAAGAGTTTCAGCATTGGTGGTCTTAGTTCTTTTCTAAATTTCTTGTGGAATTCGACAGAGAACCCATCAGGACCTTGTCTTTTCTTTGTTAGTAAGTTTTTAATTACATTTTCAATTTCATTTGCTGATATTGGGTTATTTAGAATTTTTATATCTTCTTTATTTAGTTGTGGCAATTGTGTCTAGAAATCTGTCCATTTCTTTTATGTTTTCCATCTTATTAGAGTACAGGTTCTCAAAGTAAGTAGTAATGATCTTCTGGGTTTTTGTAGGATTTCTTGTGATTTTCCCCTTTCATTCTTAATTGCTTTCATCTGTGTTTTTTTTCCTCTTTTTGATGAGGTTGGATAATGGTTTATCAAATTGTATTTATTCTTTCAAAGAACAAACTTTTCAATACATGAATTCTTTGTATTGTTTTCATCTCATTTGCATTAATTTCTGTTCTTATGTTTATGATTTCCTTCCTTACATTGACATTGGATTTTATTTGTTCTTCTTTTTTTAGAAGAAGTTTGAGGTTCAACATTAGGTTGTTGATGTGAGCTTGTTCTGTTTTCCTGATGTGAAAGTTCCTTGTCATGAATTTACCTTATAGGATTGCTTTTATTTTGTCCAATTAATTCTGGTATGTTACACTGAGATTATTACTTAATTGTAAATACTGTTTACATTCATCTTTAATTTCTTCAGTGGCTCCTTGGTTGTTCAGAAGGGTGTTGTTTAATTTCCATACATTTATATAGTTTTTGTGATTTCTTTTGCCATTCATTTCTATTTTCATTGCTCTCTGGTCAGACAGTATGCATGGGATGATTTCAATTCCTCTTCATTTACTTAAGCATATTTTATGGGATAATGTGTGGTATATTTTGGATAATTTCAATGTGCATTTGAGAAGAATGTGTATTTTGATGTTTTAGGATGAAATACTCTGTAGACATCTCTCAAATACATTTGTTTGCAGCTTGCTTTAATTCTGATATTTCTTTATTGATTTTTTTGTCTAGTTGATCATTTGTGATAATAGGATATCAAGGTCCCTCACTACAATGATTCAGTGAGTGTTTGATTTTTCATATATGTTAATATTTGTTTTATGTAGTTAGATACACCAGTATTTGGTTCATTTATATTTTTGGTTGTTATCTGTTCCTTTTGGAGTTTTGCCTTAACAAGTATATTGTGACCTTCTTTGTATCTTTTGGTCAATTTTGGCTTAAAGTTCACATTGTCTGCAAGTAGAATAGCTCCCCCTGTTCTTTTCTCAGTTCCCATGGCATGGAATAGTGTTCTTCATCCTTTGACTTTTGGTCTATGAATTTCTTTTTGGGTTAAACAGTGTTTGTTAACTAAGCATATTCTTTGATCTTGTTTCTTGATCCATTATGCCAATCTATTTCTTTTGATTGGTGAGTTGAGACGATTTACAGTGATGATTATAACTGATGTGTTCTGGCTTATTTTTTTTTTTTTCATGTTATTTTCCTGTTGTTGGTTCTCTATCTTTTTCTTCTGTTTAATTGCTTGTCCTGCCTGATGACTTCTTCTTTCTATTATTCTTTTTTTTTTTTTGGTACTGGGGATTGAACTCACGACCTTGCACTTGCCAGGCAGGCGCTTAAGCCACTAAGTTAAATCCCCAGCCCTGCTTTCTATTATTCTTGAGTTTGTGGTCTTTAGTATTTTTTTCTCTTTGTTAATTTTTTCTTTCTCCTTAGAAATTATTTTTTCCATAGCTTCTTCCATTTTTTTTCCACCTGTGGTGTTGTCATTTCAGAAAATTTCAATGATTGGCTTTTGATTTTTTTCTATCTTCTTGTCCTCTAGACTTATCTTGTATGTCCTGGGTATTTAAGGTTGTGTTTTGCTTCTTTTCTTGTCATATTATATTTTTATATTTTATTTATTTTTCTGTGTTGATGCTTTTAGATGGATTACCAGGGATAAAGCTTATTTAACTTTAAATATTGAGGATTCCCTGGGAGATGTCTGTTCTTCAGCATGTCTTCTAGATGTAGCTGGTTCTTAGTGTTTAAGTCTGTCCCAAGAACATACCTCCACAATATATTAAAAGTGTGAAGTTGTGATCTATTTGACTCAGGACCCATTCATTTGGTACTGGAATTGTTTATGGCTATGCTCCCTTCCAATCACAGTGTTGTGATTCAGGGGAGAAAAATTGATTATAACAAATATGAATGACATCCCAGTTAAAGAAGTACAGTTAGCAATAACATTAGACTCAAGCACATCCCGGCTACTGAGAGACTGTGTTAACTGTTAGTCTTATACCTTTAACCATAGGAGGAAGTTCTACAGTTATAAAATATAATCCAACTTTTACCAGGAACTTGTATGCAATGATTTTCCACTTAGTACAGTGATTTTACCCTGGTGTGTGTGTGTGTGTGTGTGTGTGTGTGTGTGTGTGTGAGTTAAGAGGGATGGGGTCAGCATGGAGAGATGAGTGAGGTTAAATATGTTAGGAGCAAGGCTGGAAGGTGAAGCATGATCATCCAACTTTGGGGTAATTGTAGGACACAAGAAGAAAGGAGTAGAAAAGAAAGCCTACAAGTATGATATGAACCTCAAGCAGCAGAGACAATGTTTGCTGACTTGAAAGTGTCATAAAATCAAGCAAGGTAGTTGACAAAAGGGAGGAAAGGAAGAGTAGAGGTAAAGCAAAAGAAAGATTAGAGGTCCAATTCATGAAAGAAAAACAAAAATGCCACACATAAAGAAAAAAAGAAACAAACATTTAAGGAAAAGCAAAATAGGACAAAATAGAACATGGAAATTAAAAACAGAAGAAAACCAATCCAATCATATCCAATGAGGAAAACTAATCAAAGAAAGAAAGGTAAAAGTGGTAAAATTCCTCTAGTGTCTACACTCTGCTAACCCCAATTTAGAGCCCAGAAATGTGCATTTTACCAAGTTTGCCAGTGGATTTGTACTGGGTATGAGTTTGGTGTTGGCCTCTGGATTTGAGGGATGAATTACTCTTCTGTGGCTGAAGTTCTCTCCAGTCCTTTAGGGACAAAAAAGAAAAGAACAAGAAAAAGGGGGGCAGTCCTACCAACCCACTTTTATTCCTCATGTGCACCTAATGCTTGTGCACCTAACTTACCAACTATTGGCTCGTATTATTACTGCTGCTTCAGACTTTCCCAGGCTTCTGGTCCCACCTTCCCATCAGGGCACCCCAGCTGGGACCCTACTGTGTCCCTGGCAATCTCCTCAGTCAGCCTGCGCCATCTGGATGCAGGGAGGGCGTCACCTGTGTTCTCAGAGCTGCTAGGTCCTCTTGACACAAATTTTGGTATGTTGTATTTTTGTTTGCATTTGTTTCAAAGCATTTTTAAAATTTTCTTGTTAGTTTTAATTACCCATTATCTATTTAGCAGCATATTGTTAAATATTCATTTTTTTATATTTTTGTTGTTTTGCTTGTGGCTAATTTTCAACTTTTTTTCATAGTTTGAGGAAACACATAAAATGATTTCAGGCTTTTAAATTTTTTGACATGTGATTTGTATCCCATTTTAATATCAATCCTAGAAAAAGTCTCATTCAATGAAAACAGTATGGATTCTTCTGTTCTCTGTCTTATATTCATGTACTCTAAAGTGTGGGTTAATGCCAGTGTATTCCTGTTGGTATTGTGCCTTGATAATCTACACTGATAAAAGTGGGATATGTGATAGTGAAGTACCAATTACTATTGTACTGCAGTCTCTCTTTAAAATTGAATAATATTTACCTTAAGCCTGAGTGGTCCAGTGTTTTGTTTGTATACCTGTGTGTGGGTACATAAAATTGTTATATCCTCTTATTGATCTTATACTTTTATTAATGTATAATGACATTTCCTATTTTTAAGGTTTTAGTTAAAATGAAAGTATATTTCATCTCACTTTAGGTTTATGTTTGCATGGCACATCTTTACAATCATTCAAATTCATTATATATATATATATATATATATATATATATATATATATATATCTTTGCCATTGAAATGACTTGCTTTTAGGCAATATACAGTTATGGTATGTTTCTTAATCCCCTTGACCAGTTTATTATAGTTTTATTAGTGAATATAATCTATGTACATTCATGGCTATTCATAATGCATACTTTTGTCATTTAAAATTATTTTCCAATGACATCAAATATTTTTTATTTCTTTTTACTGTTTATATTTATCTTTGTGGGTTGGAAGTTTTAGGACATGATAAGACACACTCACTTTTCTTACTAATTTTTGTATCTGTTCTCCTAGTGAGTTTTGTGCTTTGATGATTTTCATGATGGCAGGTATCATTCTTTTTCTTTCATTTAGGAATCTCAAAGATTTCTTGTAGGGCCAACCTCAGGTTTTGCACTCTTGAAAATAAAGTAAATTTTCTTGGCAGGTTTTTGTTTTGCTTTATTTTGTCTTTGCTTTTCCATGTAGCATGTACTTTCTTCAGCTATAGTCGTGTTTAGCAGTGCGTGTGAGTGCATTTGTAATCTAGATTTCAGCACTTCATGGCCATGCTTCTGTGCCTTTGCATGCATGCAGGTTTTCATGCACATAAGATTTGTAATTCCAGCCTCCACAAACCCAGAACATGAGATATGAAGGTAAAAGATCTCTATGGAGCTGGAAGCCACAGTCCTGAGACTGCAAGAAAGAAATATGATAACTTCTAGGTCCCAAGGATCAAGTGTAGGAGATGTTGAATTTGTTGGCAGCAACAAGTATGGTCCTACATTGGTGAGGTATAAAGGGGACCTTCTATAGATCTCATTGGTTGAGCCCAGGTGACATCAAGGCTTTTGCAGTAGTAGTAATGGTCTCAGAGCTGTAGGTTATGGATAGTACCTTCCTCAGTGCTATTTGCCAAATATGAGTGACACTCAGACTTGTAGCCCCTATGATATCAAAGCTGCTAGCAGTGTCAGAGACCTGGCTACTGGCCCCAAAGGCAGAATGAAACCCAGCAGTGACTCAGATAAATAGTCATAGCTAGGGTTTGTGGGTCTGGAGAGGCAGCGTGTGCTGTTTCTTTGGAGCAGAGTAATCTCTTTGACCCCAGTCAGTTCCCAAAATGGATTCAAAGCCTAAGAGGACTGTGGACTCCTCTGCTAGTTAGGACTTGTGGTTTGCTTCTATGATGGTCCATCTTTCTTATCTTCTCCTGTATATTGAAGTTCGGTCTAGCCAGAGAGCCATGGTTAAAGCAGCAGGGGTTTTTGTTGTTGTTGTTAATTTTTTGATTTTCTTCTGTCTTGAGGTTGCCTTTCTGCTTGTTGAGTCTGTTAACGGTTTTTGTTACTCCTTTTCTGTTTTCCTGACTTTTTTCTATTCATTCTCCTTGAAATGCGGTCTTTCCTGTGTGGCCTTGGTGCTTCTCTATGGCAGTGGTAACGCGAGGCATCACTGCTCAGCTCCCGTGAACCCTCTTCTCATTCATTCTTTCAGAGATTTGTAATCAAGTTTTTGACCCCTTGGAAAATCAAGTGATATTACTACTGGATTTATTTTGATGTTATGAATTAACATATGAAGAATTCATCTCATAGGGCATCACATTTTCCTCTTTAGTTTCCAGGAATATTTTACACATTATAACTTTCAGAAATATTTTGCTTATGAGTTTGTTAGTTTTTCTTCATGCATGTTTTATTATACTCTGCACTTTTATTATTTCTTTTCCTAGTTAATGATTTAATATTTTCTTTACATTTTGCCTACTACTATTATAACAAATTTTTAAAATGGTTTTTATTAATGCTTTTGAGTTCCCCATGTAAGCCATCTGGTTTATTGCAAATAATTAATCTGGGTAATACTTACAAAACAAGATTAAATAAGAATAAAAGTAGTGGGTATCCAAGTCTTGTATATAACTGCATTAAAATGTTTTTAGTTTTTCCATTAAGTAAAATAATTACTTTAGCACTGAAATATACATGTATTATGTTAATAAATATCCATCAATTCCTCTTTTATTAAATGTTTAAACTCAACATTTATAATATACATTACAGAATCATATATTAATTTATTAAATTATACTAAAATTTCCTTTTTCTATTTTAAAGAGAAAGACACAGAATTTCAAAAATAAGATAATAAAAACTGACAGTAGTTAATGTATTGTGTATTGGTATCTTCAGTGTAGTTGCTCAGATTATAGCCATGCAGAATTGATCAAATGATATAATCACAAACCATTTTTTCAAAGAATGAGAACTCAGTAGTATAATTGTCTTGGCTATCTTTTGTGTGTGTGTGTGTGTGTGTGTATATATATATATATATATATATATATATATATATGGGTTTTTCCTTTTCCTGTCCTTCTTTTATCATTTCATTCATCCTAGTTATTCTTTACTTTTGAGCTGTTTCTTTCACTTTCACCATATCTATTGTAGATTTTGGATTTTATATACTTTCACAGTTTCTTACACAAGTAAGACAATATGATATTTACACATGTGGGTCTCATTAATTTCATTCATGTCTGTAGAGTCTAATTGCATCCATTTTCCTGAAAGTCTGAAGTTTATCCTTCTTTACAGCTGAATAATATTCCATCATATTAAAAGACCCTATCTTTTTTTTTTAAAAAAATTATTTAAAGAAAAAAAAACAACAGAAAAAAGGGTAGAAACAGTACATAATTTCAAAAAAATAAACACAAATCACTAGTTGATAAATTACATGTTGTCCTTTTAGAAATAGTTGTTCAAGTTACAAAAGTAAAGCATACAAAGTAGACATTCAAACAGTGAGTCTGCAAACAGTTCTGGTCACCTATCCACAAAAACTTAGTAATATGGTTATCAATCCTGCACACTTAAACATACATGCAGTTATATCCTGTAGAGCACTTTCTTTTCCTCTCTTACAATAGCAATTACACATTTTGAGTTTTATTACTCCTACATTTCTTATTACTTTTTACACTAGATACACAATGTGATATTTATAAATATGATTCTTATTTATTTCACTAATGAGGATAGTCTCAAGTTGTCTCCATTTGCCTATGAAAGCCTCAATATCATCCTTTTTTATAGCTAATATTCCATTGTGTAAAAATACCACATCTTTTTCTTATGCACTGCAGTTAATTGGCATCTTGGTTGTTTCTAAGATTTAGCTATTACAAATTGTGCTACTATGAACATGGATGCACAGATATACCTGTGGTTATGTTTTTAAATCATTTAGGGAAATACACACCCACAGCCACACCATCATTTGTTATTTGTTCATTTCTTGATAACTATTGTTTCAGGGGTAAAATGGAATCTCAGTGTTGTTTGAATTTTTATTTCTCAAATGACCAATGATGTTGAACATTTATATTTGCCATGTGTATTTCTTCATCTGAGAAGCATGTATTCATCTCTGAGGGTGTTTTAATTTGGTGGGGGGAGTTCTGATTTTTTAAAAATTCTTTATATGTTATAGATAGAAATCCTTTGTCTGAGGAATAGTTCTCTAAAATTTTTTCCCACTCTGAGGGTTTTCTTTCACCCTGTTGGTGATTTCTTTTTAGGTGCAAAAACTTTTAAATAAGATGAGATCCCAGTTGTGGATTCTGAGAAGTACTTCTTGTGTAGTTTGAATTTTGATCATGTCTCTGCCTACCACTAGGTCTTTGAGATTCCCATCTACTTTCTCTTGCAGTAGATTTAGTGTTTCTGTTTTAATACTTAGATCTTTGATTCATTTTGACTTTAGTTTAGTGCATGGTGATAGACTTGGGTTTAGTTTTAGTCTCAGCATGTGGAAAGCCAGTTTCTCCAGCATCATTTATTGAAGGGGCTATCTTTATTTCAGTGACCATGTGTTACCCTGTGTCAAGGGTAAAATGACTGAGTGTTTTTACATTTGTGTCTACTTCCTCTAGTCTATTTCATTGGTCCTCAGGCCTGGTTTTTGCCCAATACTGTGCAGATTTAATGTTTTCTTAATATTAAATTACTTTTGTCTTCCTCAGAACATTTAGATGGCTAAAAATATTTTTTAAAATTTCATGGATTGTCATTTCTTAATTTTTTATGATTTTTTTTTGTTGTTTTGTTGTTGTTGTTGTTGTTGTTGTTTTGAGCCAGTCTTGCCGTGTTGTTCAGCCTGGCCTGACACTCAGTATGTAGCCTGGGAAAGTCTCCAACTCATGGAGATCCTCCTGCCTCAGTCTCGGAGTGTTAGCATTATAGGCATATGCTGCCGTGCCTGGGTTAGAAGGCTTTGTCTCAGTGTTATATAAGGAATATTTGCCTAATGTGTTTTTCTTTCTTGTGTCATATTTGAATGCTTTCACATCAGTACTTCATCTTATTTTCTATGAAATATTTGGGATTTTTTTGTTCCCATCAGTGGTCTTGATTGCAGTAAGTGCTCAGATATGACGATTTATAGCATTATGCTATAAATCATCTGGGGCTGGGGAGATATTTGAAATTTTCTGCTTCGGTGGGAACTTTATCAGTTTATAATTTTTTTTCTTCAGTCAGATTTTGCTGGTACATTTTAGATATACATAATGATCACATTCATCATAGAGAATTTGTACCCCTATGGGACACAACTTGATTCATTTTTCCCATTCCCCTACCCTACCTTCAACCACTCCTTCTCTCCCCAATTATAAAACTTTTTTTTCTGTTTTTTTCTTTTCTCATTTTTTTTTTACTTTTCTCTTCTTCCCTTCCCCCTCCCCTGCCTGTGTTCCCTGCCCATTTGAACATTTTCTTCCTATTTCACAATACCTATTATACACTTTGGTCCTTATTTAAACTTTTACTTTCTCACACTAGAGAGACAATGCAACATTTATACATATGTGTCCTATTTATTTCACTTAAGAGTATATTCTCAAGGTGAATCCATTTACCTACAAATGCCTCAAGCTTATCCTTTATGACAGAGTATACTCCAGTGTATTAAAAAAACACATCTTCTTTATCCATTCACCAGTTGGGCATTTAGGCTGTTCCAAGATTTGACTATTTAAAAACTGTGCCACTGTAAACCTGGGTGTGCATATGTTGCTCTGATATGATGATTTTTATCATTTTGGGAAGCTACTAGGAAGAGGAAAAGCTGGGTCAGATGGGACCTCTAATGATAGGTTTTGGAAGCGTCTGCACAATGATTTCCACAGTGGTTGCACTAGTCTACATTGCCACCAGCAGTGGAGAAGGGTTCCATTTTCCCCGCAATACTGCCAGCATTTCTTATTGGTTGGTTTCTTGACAACAGCCATTCTGGGTAATACTGTATTTCAGCAATATTTTAATTTGTATTGATTCAGATTATAAACTTTTGGTCATATGTTATGACTTGTGTTTTGTTTCAAGAAAATTAATATCTTATTTATATTGAAGAAGTGAATTTGTATAGGGTTCGTCATATCAGTAATTTATAGTATAAACAGTAATTTATAGTATAAAACAGAACAGAGTTAATCAAAACAAAACAATGAAAATGATATATGACTTCAAAACAAGATAAAAGGAAATTAATAATGGCTACCATAATGCCTCTTGTTATTTTCAAAATAGAACTGCCCATACTATCAAGCATAATAAAGTCAAACAAAATAGTACATGATAAAACCAACAAAAACAAAACAATGGAAGCAACACAGGACCTCAAAAAAATAGAAAACAACAGTGGCTACCATAATTGCTCTTCTTGTCTTCAAAGCAGCTGCCTATGCCATCAAACATAATACAACTGAACAAAATAGAAAAGAATAAAATCAATCAAAATAAAACAATGAAAGGAATACAGGGCTTGGCTTCAAAACAAGATAATAGGAAATCAATAATGGCTACCATACTTTATTTTGTTATCTTTCAAATAGCTGTCCATAAAATCAAATATCACAAAATTAGACACACTGAAACAGAATAAAACCAAACTAAACAGAACAATGAAAACAATATGGGATTCAAATCAAAATAATAGATTAACAGTGGTCACTGCCTTCCCTTTTTAGACAATTCTTCCCCTTTCATTTTCGCCATATATATTGTACATTTTGGATCCTGCTAACTCCTTTAGTTTTTTATAGTAGGGAGACAACACGATATTTACCCATGGACTCTGGACCATTTCATCCATGAGCATGATCTCAAGTTGTATCCATTTACCTACAAGAGCCTCAAGGTTATCTTTCTTTATAGTTGAGTAGTTTTCCATTGTATAAAAATCTCATGTTTTTCTTGTCTTCTCTGCAGGTGATGGGCAAGCTACCCCCACTTCTTTCTGGTTTCCTGTCACATAGAGCATTGTTCTCTATCCTTTGACTTTCAGTCTATGAACCCTCTTTCTAGTTACATGTTTCTTGCACAAAGTATATTGATGAATTCTGTCTCCTGATCCACTCTGTGTTTCTTTTTATTGGTGAACTGAGGCCATCTACATTAATGGCTATGGCCAACATGCACTCCCTCAACTCTGCCATGCTATTTTCCTGCTGTTGGCTGCCTACATTTTCCCTCCATTCACTTGTCTTCCCTGCTCTGTGACCCTCCTCTGCCACTCTTCCTGGAACCATGGTCTTTTTTTGTCTCTCTCTAGAATGCCTTGAAGTATTCTTTGTAGGGTTGGTTTGGTTGTTATTAATTCTTTCAACTGTTCTTTGTCATGGAAGTATCTTGTTGTTTCATTTATTTTGAAAGAAAGTTTTTCAGGGTACAACAATCTGGATTGGAAGTTGTCTTCTTTCAGGACTTGAAATACTTCACCCCAAGCTCTTCTTGACTTCATAGTTTGTGTTGAGAAGTCTGTCATGATTCTGAAGTGTTTTCCATTATAGGTGATCTGTTTCCTTTCTCTAACAGCTTTTACTATTCTATTCCTGTGTTGAATTTTTGTGATCTTAATTATTATATGTCTAAGTGTAGATTTATTTTGGTTATGGATAGTTGGAGGTTTATGTGCCTCCCTTATCTGTGTGTCACTTCCTTTTCCCATGCTAGGGAAGTTTTCTGATATTATTTCTGTAAATAGACTTTTAATGATATTTGTGTTGACACTGGTTTTCCACTGACACCTATTAAGCAACAATCTGTTGCACTGTTACTTCCTGGTTCCTTGTTTTCCTTGTTATTTTTAAGAAATCTTTCCTTTTGCAATTGTAAGCTGCAAACCTGTCTTCAAGAGGGGTGTGTGTGTGTGTGTGTGTGTGTGTGTGTGTGTGCTGGGGATTGAACTCACAACCTAAAGTTTGCCAAGTAGGCACTTATACTGCTGAGCTAAACCCCCGGCCCTGTCTTCAAGGTTTGAAAATCTATTTTCAGTTTCTTTCAAGTGGTTTGGCCAGTTTTCAATGGAATTTTTAATTTCCTGGATATCTCTTTGAATCTGTTTCATGTATTCTAAGTCTTTTTTTACGTTGTTCACTCAAGTTTTCCCTCATTTTCCTATGCGTCTCCATTTTTTAATCTATGTCTTCTTTATAGGCACTTAGCAATTCTTTCATTATGTTTTTCATGTATTTTTACCTGAGATAGTATTTCTGTTCTAATTTCTTTTAAAGTCTTATGAAGTTGTTTCTTTTCTTCACTTGCCATCACTTCAGAAATTTCAGGTGTGAAACTCTCGATCTCTTCCGTGTTTACTTCGCCTGGACTAGCTCCGCTTGGGTTGGAGAGCAGAGACTGCCTTTTACTTCTTCTCTGACATATTCCTGGGTTCTTCCAGACTAGTGGAGAGTGGGGTCCCGGGCACCTCCCCCACTGCTTACAATTTCTCTAAACCGAGACTATTTGGTTCTTCTAGCCAGTGCCCACTACGGGTATCTGATGGTGGCCATTGAGTGTGCTGGTACAGGGTTGTCTGCTGCACTGACTCCCCAGTGGCTGGTGGAGTGCACGCCAGGATGAGGGTGGCCGCTGCCTGCAGAACTGGGCTGGTCACTGCTGAGGATCCTCCAGGATGGCTCCTGGTGTATGTGCAGGGGCAGGGCTGACCTCTGCCTCCAGACTGAGCTGACTGCCAGTGGAGTCTCCCTGATGGCTGCTGCAAGGCGCAAGAGGGTGGGGCTCAGTCCAAGCATTGTCCAATGGTCTGTACCCAAGTACCAGTGCTCCAGGAAGCTGGTGGTAGATGTGGTTTCAGGCTTACCTGGCTGGACTCCAAATCGGCTCCCAGCTGATCGCTCCCTCCTGGGGGAGAACTGAGTCCTCTGCGCACGCTGCCGGCCAGTGCGGTCCTCTGTGTTCACCACGACCCTCCCTCACTGTGTCTCTTTGCAGAGGACTCTGGGGTTGCCAGCCACCACCATGACTGTGACTGTGTGTCCCCAGGTCCCTGTACCTCCTCTCACCCGATGGGTCTGGGTCCAGGAGAAGGTATCACCAGCTACCACCTTCTTCCTTAAGTTTTTTTTTTTTTTTTTAACTTTTTCTGTGGGCTTCAGTTCTCACTTTAGATTCTTCCTGGGTCCAGGGGACTCACTTCCTTCCTTCTTGGCATCTGAACTGTTTCTCTCAGGAAGGCTGTTTACTCTGCTGCTTACTCTTCCACCATCTTCACAGACGCTCGGTAATTTATAGCTTAAAAAATTAAGGCTTTCATGACTATTTTCATTTTGTACAAAATGCTTTCTCTCTTTTTTATAAAACAAACTGTTGGCAAATTTTACTAATTTTGATGACCCTTAGGAAAGAGTCAAACTTCTATGAGTATTTACTTGCCTGTTGTTTACTTTCCTCTTCCCAAATTATTTTTATCTTTTATCACATGAAATTATGTTATTTCATTTCATATTACCCTTTTGACTCCATGAGAGTGTTTTAAAGATTTTTGTATAGAGGTTTTCTTGTATGAATTTATTATATTTTTCTGTTTTTAATTCTTATATTTCATGATGATCAGAGAGTGCTATTTATGCAATATCCATTTGAGTTATATTTTTGCCTTCTTTGTGGCTTAACATAATGTCAGTTGTTTAGAATGTTTTGCATGCCCATAAAAAGTTTTTGATGTTAGAGTTAGTTTAGCCACTTATGTATTAAAAAACACTATTAATTATCCTGTTTAGTCCTTTTTCTATTTCTTACACATTTTAGGTAGTAAATCTGCATTGAGTTTAGAATTATATAGTCATGTTTGACATATTAACTTGCTCTGTTGCATGCTATATATTTTGTAGAGTGTGTTCTGTGACAGTTGTTCTGTTATTGGTATGCATAGATATCACTAATTTCAAACCGTGATGTAAATTTGTGATTTTATTATTATACCTTTCCTTTTAAAACTTAAAACTATTTATTTTAATTTTCAAATATTGATGCCATATCCCTGTTTCTTTTATATTTGTACTTGCCTGGTATATATTTTTAATCCATCAAATTTTTTTCAAAGGTAATATAATTTTAATCTGTAATTCCTTTGTTTTCTTTATTGGCTTTTTGAGACAGGGCTTTGCCATGCAATTCAAACTGGGCTTGAATTCACTTTGTATCCCAGGCTGGCATGGAACTCGCAGCGATCCGCCTACCTCAACCTCCTGAGTGCTGGGATTACAGGCATGTACCACCATGCCAGGCCTTAATCTGCAATTTCTAACCTTTAAAAATTAATAATTGCATCTACTTTCATACTGATTAGTGTGTAGTTGATAAATCAAAATTCTATATATTTAAAATGTAGAATGTGCTAATTTGATGTGTGTGTATGTATACTAAAATGATTACCAAAGTGAAGCTAGCTGACATGTATCACTGCACATAGTTACTGCTTTGATACAAGGGGAGAATATTTAAGATGTACTCTCTTAGCAAATTTTAAGTATGCAGTAGAGTATCATTAATTTGTCATTAGGATTTATGGCAGGGTCCCAACAGTTAATAATCTTATAACTGAGCATTTGTATGCTTTCATCAGTGTCTTCCATTTTCTCTATAACCCATTCCCTGGGAAACACCCTTTTATTCTCTGCTTCTGTGAGTTAGACTTTACTGCAGATATAAATGAGATCACATGCTTTTTTTCTTCATGTCTCTTGCTTTCTTATAAGCAGTGTCTTTCATCCTCACACATGTTGACCTAGATGGCAGAATATATATATTCCTGTTTTCTTTAGTCTATAATCTAATCTTTCTTTGATATTTATTTAGGTTGCTTCTATGTCTTGTTTATTTTGAATAATGGTGCAGTGGATATGGGGACATATTTCTTTTAATGTTCCTTTGTTCATTTCCCTTTGCATACCCAGAGGTAGAAGGGAAAGAACATAGTGTAATTCTATTTTCATGTTTTCATGGAACATTCATACTATGTGGTCTATAAGTGGCATACTACTGTACATTCATACTCATTGTATTTAAAACTCTACACCATGTACATCCTTTTCAGAACTGGGAACAGGTTGTCTATTTGTACTAGTCATGCTAACAGTTTTTGCTAAGTCATTCCAACAGTTATAAATTGACTTCTCTTTGTTGTTTTGATTTGCATTCATGACTGAAAATGTTAAAAACATTTTTGTTTACTTATTTATCATTTGTATGTCTTCCTTGGAAAAATGTCTGTTCAGGTCTTTTGTCTTTTGTTGATTGTATTTTTTGTGGTTGAGCTTACTCGTTGATAGCATCCTACTTATTAATATTTACTTTTGTCATCTGTGCTTTTAAATTGTAAAGTAAACAAACAAACAAATAAACCAACCATTTCCAAAACCAGTTTTTTAGAGATTTTGCTATGTTTCTTTTAAGAAATTTATGGCTTCAAGTCCTACAATTACATCTTTATTTCTGATTAATTTTAATAAATGTTGCAAGATAATTATCTGATTTCATTCTACTGTGTATAACTATCTATTTTTCCCCAACCTGATTTATTGAGATTATTCTTTCCTGTGGGTTATTGGCTGACTTTTCTAAGATTAGTTGAATGTAAAAGCAAAAGCTTTTATCTGGGCATTTTATTCTCTTCCCTTGATTCATGTATCTATTTTTAAGCTATTTCCATATTGTATTGATTACTGTAGGTATATAGAGTAGTTTGAAGTCAAGAAGTGTATGTCTCCACCTTTATTCTTTGTCAAGAAAGCTTTAGCGATTTGGAATCTTGTGTGTTTCCATATTTTTAGGATAATTTTTATATTTCTTGAAAAATACCATTATAATTTTGTTAGTGGTTTCATCGAATTTGTATATTGAGTGAGACAGCAAAAATGTTTTAACAAGGTTTCAACTGATGAACATGTCATATCTTCCCATTTTTAATGTCTTTATAAATTTATTAGTGCTTTATACTTTTTACTGTATAGATCATTCATATTTTTTGAATTTATTCCTAAGTATTTTATAGTCTTAATCACACTACAAATTATATTGTTTTCTTATTTCTGCTTTGAATAGACTGCTATTCACACACAGAAATGCAAATGATTTTTACATGGTGGTTTATGTCTTGCAACTTTACTAAATTTGTTCATAAGATTTAGCAGGTTTTTGGTATAGTTCTTATAGTTTTCTATAAACAAGTTCATGCTGTATGCAAAGAGAGACAGTTTTTGTTGTTCCCTTCTGATTCAGATGCTTTTCCTTTATTTATTTATTTATTTATTTATTTTACCTAATTATTCTGCCTAGAAAATTCAGTAATATGTTGGACTGGAATAGGAAAAGTGTGTCCTTCTGCTCCTGGTCTTGGATGATAACCTCTATGCTTTTGTATCTGAATGTGATATCTGTAGGTGTAACACAAATCATTTTTATTATCTTTAGGTACAATTCTTTTACATTTAATTTATTTAGAGATTTTTGTCATTTGATTATGTCTAATTTTGTAAAATATTTTTCATAATCTCACAAGGCAATGTTGATTTTTTATACTTTTTAAATCAGTATTATGTATTACATTTATTTTTTTTGCATATCTGTAACATCCTTGCATAGTAGGAATAAATCCCACTTGCTCCTATTTTATGATCTTTTAATGTGATAATGATTTTACTTTCGTATTATGTTGTTGAGTAGTTGTGCTCACTTTTTTTTTGTGATACTAGGAATTGAACTCAGGGTCTTCACACTGACTATATCTCCAATCTTTTTAAATATGTTTTTACTCTTCTTTCTTTCTTTCTTTCTTTCTTTCTTTCTTTCTTTCTTTCTTTCTTTCTTCTGTCACAAACGCTTGCTAAATTAGCAAGTTACTGACAGAAAAGTTTAATTTACTGTCCCTCTTCCTTAACTTCCCAGAGTGAAAACATGCTCATTTTGGTGATTATTTTAAGCACATGTTTATCAGGGTCATTACTTTGTTCATTTCTATACTTTTATTTCAAAATATATAGCACTTACATAATTGATTTTTGTATTTAATGTTAATGTTTTCTCTTTTACAGCTGCTTTACACTATTAATATAAAATATAGTTGAAATGATAATGAAATTAATGACACAAAATACAAGTTAGAATTTAGTGACAATAAAAAGAAATTAATATGTTTGCAAAATTTAATCTATTACAATTACACTTGAAGAGCCAGTTCTGCAAAGCACACATTGTTAACATAATAATGTAAAAAAAACAGAAAATGCAAAAATTCAAACCCATGGTGACT
The DNA here is from genome assembly GCA_004027455.1 of Hydrochoerus hydrochaeris. Taxonomy (NCBI): domain Eukaryota; kingdom Metazoa; phylum Chordata; class Mammalia; order Rodentia; family Hydrochaeridae; genus Hydrochoerus; species Hydrochoerus hydrochaeris. Next base: position 354,060 of record PVLA01001217.1, read on the forward strand.
TGGAAATAATCTTTATATGGGGAAATGTTTTAAAAGTGTCAGTTTCATTCCTTGTGCATTAATTTGGAAATCTGGGGTAAATGCTAATTTTTAGAATATATATGAACTGTAGAAAAATTAGAATGGATATAAAATCTAAATAGGCCAATTATGAGGAAAAAATTGTAAAAGTATAAAATGCTCAATAGACCCAGTTGGTAAACATTTACAAAGCTGATTTGAAAAATACCTCTCCTAAAACTCCTAAATTTAGAAATTTCAGGAAGTAACATGAAAGCTTGTTAATAAAATAAGGAAAAGATTGATATTAAACCAAGTAGAAATAAAACCTAACACAAATAAGGATAAATCTCACTTCTGGATGTCATTGCAAACCTGTTAGAAAACTTGCAATTAAAATAAAATATCGTTGAAAGAGTAGTAGAGTAGTGTGTAATCATCAATTAACACACTTTCCGAGAAAGTAAGCATTTGGAAATAGTATGAAAATAGTGAGCAAGAAAGACACTAGTTTTTTTTTTTTCTTTTTAATACATGTCAGAAATCTTTTTTAAAAATTTCATTACTCTTTTCTTTTCAAAATAAATACTACAACTACAATAAGTATAGGGAAATGTATTATTTTATTTCAACACAAATCAAGACATTCTCCAATAATTAATTAATGGATAATCATGAAGAGTATTTTCATAAGTTAGAAACAAGACATAGGTTGTCTATTTTACTAATAACAGTCTTGAAAATATGAAACAGAACATTTTGAAAAAAGGAATTAAGTATTAAAATTAAATAGAAAAAATGAAAATTGTTTTTATAGACTCCATTTTCTTTGAATGCTCTAGTTAATGGTGGATAATTGTCATATGGATATTAAGGACTATTGACTGAGTAATCTAATTTTTAGCATTAAAATCTAAGTATTAGCATATTATTAGTATTATAGATTTATAATATAGTCTATTATTTGGTACAGAAGATAAATAATCACTACACTTTATTTTGGAATATTTAATATCAATTCTTAAATATATTTACTTTTTGTTTATCTGTAGAATTGTTGTGTGATATTAGATTTTGATACAACTGATAAAACTCTCTTACTAATTATTTTAAAACGTGTGATTATTTTATAGTATTCTCTTAAGGTCTTCCAAGTTTGCTTTATGTTCTTTATTTGAGAACTCTATCTTTCTCAGTATCTTGTTCTTTTATAAACTGTATTTATTAGCATACATTATGAGGTCCTTACAAATGTTAGCATTAAATTCAGAGAAGTTTTGATGCGTGCTGATTTTAATTTTAAAAGGTTATCTTTACAGAAATCTTTTGAATGAAGTTTTGAAGTTACAAAGTAAAAGACATCTTCTAATAGCAATAATAAAATACATTTACAGATGTATTTATGTGTATGCATGCATGTTCACAAATAATTGAATTAGCTAACATTTCTAAAATAATTTTTAATCCATTATATATATATATATTTCATTACTAGATATGCATCTAGTGACCTTATTGTCAAGCACAAAGCTGGCTAGTGTTACATACATTTTAATGTATAAATTCATAGGCTCATTAAGGAGATGAAATTTGGAATTGCATAGCTGTTGAAGTAGGGAGTGGAATTGTCATGCAAAATACTGAGGGGAAAGGTACTACAAAAAGGAAACCACGTCAAAAAAGGTACTAAAAATCTCTGAAATATGAAAGGAAAACCAAAGAATAAATAGTAAAAGAACAACAATGCATTTTAAAGAAATTATATTAGAGGTCAGATGGGTCTAGTATGCAGTGTCACTGAGTATAGTAAGAATTTGAGTATGAGTACAGATAAATCATCACATAAGTTTCAACATAGTAGTGGCATAATGACGTTTATATTTTTTTAAAGAATAATTCTGATGGCAACATCTGTTTAAATTGTCAAAAACTTTGTATCATGCTGTTTTATTTTCTTTCTAAATGCCAAATCCTCCACTTTTTTCACAGTATAGGGTAAATGATAAAAGAATAGGTAAAAGGTAATTGAAGCAACATTTACTTATGTTGTTACTGTCTTAAAGAAGCTAAGTAAACAGTATATATATAGCTTTTGCTGATTTTTAAAAATTTATCTCTAACTCCAGTGGTCAGAAGGACTTGCAGAGCATTGAGTCCCCTTATTTGCAATCCCAATGTGTAAAACCACAAATTTTATACTGATTATCTGAAGTCTAATGGTGCATTAAAACTGAGCCATAAGCTCTGAGTTATGAGGTGCAATAATTAATTTCCTCATTTCTTCACATTTCCATGTTGTTAAATGTTAATCAATTCCTGCTGTTTTAGAGGTCAGACATTTAAATGTTAGAAATAATATCCATAAGGAAATACATTTACTGATATTTAAGTTATTGAAAACAAAAGGATTGAGTGAGAAACCATTTAACATAGAGCTAAATTAAATTTATTTAATGTCTTCCAAGAAATGTGTACTTTATGAGTGCTATCACAGTAAATATCATTTTATAAAGTGGATTTATTTTTAGTTTAATACCTACGGTTATTACCTTCCAAGGTTTTCAGGTGCTTGAAGATTTATTTGCTTTCAATTGCTCAATTTGTACTTCTATACAGTATTCAGCTGTATAATGAGCGTATAGTTCTTAACATTCATTTACTTATTTAATTATCGCTTCATCTGACCACTGTTGATCAAGTACCTACTGTGTTTCAGACATGGTACCATTTCATCCCTCTGGGGACAGAGAGAAAAAACCAGAACAAAGCCCTCACAAGGAGTCAAATCTCATATATTTTAAGGACATTTTCTTTTATTTTGAGGTAAAAGGGAAGGCTATTTCTGGACTTTGAGAAGTGATTTCATCTGTGTGAGCTTTAACAGAATCATCTTGACTGTTCTCTTGAAGTCAAGCAGACAAGAGAAAGACAGAAGCTGACAGCTCAGCTGAGCAGCTATTGGAATGATCCAGGTCAGCAGTGATGACAGTTAGAATCAGGGTGGTCAAAAGAACAAGTTAAAGAGCTGAAGAGATGGTAGAGAAGACAGGACTGTTAAACACAGCATAGGTTAATCTTGATCTTCAGTGGGGTTGGCTTCAGCGATTAAAGCCCACTTTTGAATGAATCACAGAGATAAGACCTTGGGGTTCATACGTAGTCCCACGCCCCTTTTTCTCTGACACTGTCCTATTTTGCTCCTTGGCTGCCATCAGTTAAGCAGTTTGTTTCACTACACGCTTCCACCATGGTGTTCTTGCGCTTTAGTTTAGCCAGCCTTGAACTAAAATGTGAAACTGTGAAACAAAGACATGCTCTGCTCCTTTAAACTGTGACTGACAGGTATCCTGTCCTCCCAGCACTAAGCTGAACAATACAAATAGAAAAAAATAAAAATAAAACCACAAAAAAATTTTTTTTGTTTTGTCCATGAGAAACTGAAACTCAGTAATAGCTTTAAGGACAAATATAGAATTACAGGAGGAGTAGGTTTGGGACGGTGACAAGCAGGAGAGTTGAAGAGTTGTGACATTAATTTAAGACTTGTCTTCTGGACAGGCACATAGAGATTTGACATGGACAGTTGTATATAGAGGTTTGGGAAAGAGAAGCGTTGGCTGAAATAGAACTTTGACAATTGTTGCATATTGATGATTTCCAAAGCTATAAATGAAGTAATTTATTTCCCAATGGAGTCTGTGTAGAGAGAAAAGAACTCCCAGGCCCCAGGACATAGAAAGGTTCCAATTCGGAGTCTGGTGTGGCTCCATTCCTCATAGAAAGGGCCTGGTCCCTGGGTGCTCACGTGGTCCACGTGACTAGCTAGTTCCACACTTACTGTCTTCAAAAGTAGGGTTTGAACAGGGGCACTGTAGCTTGTGCCTTTGCTGCTCCTTCCATCCCATACATAGTGCACATGATTCCCTTACTCTGTAAGGGAGATTCCTGCTCTCAGTAAGGGGCTTAATAACTAAATACCGAGCTTTGCACAAGAAAAAAAAATAGTTTTCTTTCCATGACAATAGATAAACTAAAACTGAAATTTTCAAGCTACAGAATCATTGCTGTCGTTTTCTGTGTGTAATGTGAACACATTTCTTTGATGTCCAATTCCATTTATTTCTTGGTAGTTGCTTCTTTTCAATCATGTGTACTGAAACTGAAAACATTGAAATGCGTGACGTATTAGTGCTTCTTATTATATTTCCTTTCTAATCCACACACTGTCACAGGTTTTTGTTACATGGCAGAGACTCAGGGATTATTTCCTAATCATTGCACTGCCTGTGAAAATGTAGAACTGGCCACTTAATAGGTAATAAAATGACTTTTTTTCATTCTAGTATCTCTATAATCTCTGAAGCCTTTGATAAATTTTCTTCCTCTTTGTCTTTGCTTTAAATAGATAAGGCAGTGGATATACATAATTTAGGTGAATTGTTATCCTTAGCCAAAATTTCTTACAATCTGTTGTTCTTCCAGTCCATCTCTATAACTATTACCTGCCAAATATAGAAATGTTTTTCAATTGATCCAAAAATGACTGTTGTCTTAGCAAATGGCCAGGTCAGTCTCTGTATCTAACACTGAATATATCCCAATTTTCTGCATTTTCTTGCTGCCTTAGAACTACATGCCGTCAGGAATCTACTCTTGTATCTTCTTGGACCTTTACCTGTCATTAGAATGATGTTCCTGTCCTTTCCATCTTAGAAGAACATTTCTGTATTTTCCTTCTCCTTTGTGCTATGACCATCAGCCTGATTCTGTCTCTTAATAGCCTTGCCTGGACTGCCAAGCTCTCTTCTGTCCATTCCCTTCCAGGTGAAGTCAGAATTGCATATCTAATGCATCATTTCTTTTATGCTACTTATGCTTAAATATAATAAGACTTCCAGCAGTTCACCTTGATTCCTGTACTCTGTAAGAACCCTCTTGTATAGTAATTGTCAAATCTGTCCCTGAGGATTGATTACTAATCATAATTGAAACACAAAATTCATGATTGATTTGAATTTTTAAGACTTGAATATTTGTTTTTTGAAAGTAACGCTATTCTTTTGCACATCGCACGTAATTCTTTTGTGGAATGTAGGTGGTAATGAAAACACAGATAAAATTTTAAAATTGTGTATAAATTACCCTTGTGTTATCTGTATCATTATTTCAAGTCCCTAGTTATTGCTGACATATTAAAAGTTACAGTAACTTGCTCACCTTGGGCCGGGGATTTACTTCAGCAGCACAAGTGCCTGGCATGCACAAGGTCGTGAATTTAATCCCCAGTACAAAATAAAATAAAATAAAATAAAAATAAAAATGTTATAGTGACTAGAAGCTATCGTTCATAACATTGTGCATATCACTTTCTGTAATTTTGTTTACATTTTGATAATTTTCTCCTATCAAAACATGTAAAGTGGGTTCTATGTGCAGTAATCATCCATCTTGCCTTTTCGTGATTGCGCACACATGTGCACACACACACATGACATTGAAACGTACTGAATACATGTTTAAATGAAATCATAAAAAAAATTCTTGTTATTTGAAAACCAACACATCTGCCTCACATCTACCATGGGTTTTTGTGTTTGTTCATTTGTTTGTTTTTAGTGCATAGTTGTGATACAGATGAATGATGTTCACTTTGGGGAATTGGTATGTGTATATAACATAGCGTGGTCATTTTTATTCCCTTTACCACCTTCTCCTGATGTTTCTCTCTACCCATAGACCCCTTCCCATCTCCAAAAGTCTCCTGTCACAGGCACCGACTTCCTGAATAGAAGTCCAAGAGCACAGAAGAGATACAAAGAATCAACAAATGACATATATCAAATTAAAAAGCTCTACACACCTAAGGAAATCATCTACAGAGTGAAAAGATGATTTACAGAATGGAAAACAAAAAATACTTTTGTTAGCTACTTTAGTTATTTTTCTGATTGAGGAATAATACTGAGAAAATACTAAGAACTAAAAAAAAACAATCCCTTTCAAATAGATTAGACAATAAAAAATGGACAAAAGAAATGAATACACATTTTTCAACAGAACTATGAATGGCATATATATATATATATATATATATATATATATATGTATATCTGTTCAGTATCACCAGCTTTTTTCAGTTTCCTTGCCTTTTTGATTTTGCTCTCTTCTTTTCCTGCTCTCTTCTTATGTCAAGTGTTTGCTCTTCATGGTTCATTTCAGATAATATCTTCTTCATGAGTGTCACAAAACTTCCTGTTTTTTTTTTCCTTTATTACTTCTGCCCTCTGCCTTCTCGTGCACTTCTGCGTATGCAATCATGGTTTTGGCAGTCATCTGTACGTTTGTATCAACATCCTACAGGGGTGTAAATATTTCTTGCGTACCCACTCAGAGCCCAGAAAACTGTCTTAAAATAGACAAAAAGTACTTTACCAGTAGAGATACTTAATTCTTTTACACAATACTTCATTTTCTTTGGCATGGAAAAGAAAATACAACTCTCAGCTAGTCTGGAGGTTAGATATTCTCCACTAGATTTTCTTATTCTGTATTTTCCAAAAGGGCTATGTGTATCTATTGTTATACAAAGATTGACATATTAAAGCATTATTATTGCTATCAAAATGATCAATCATATTGTAGCTGTTAAAGAGAAAAGGTTTTAAAAGATGTTAGTTTCAAAACATTAATACATTCTTTTCAAAACAAAACAGGCATATTTCCTAGTTAATGAATATGTATTTCTAAATATCCAGGCAAAATAAATGTAAGCCATATTATACTGTTACCTGGTCTGCAGACTACATTTTAACATAAAGCTAATTTACTAAAAATTATTTTGTCAATGCTTTAATAAATTTACTTTTTTAATAAAAATAGTCTCCAACAATGATATTTTTAAATTCTAAATTTTAAAGATACAAAATAAAAATTTACTCTTGAATAAGAGTGGAGTCCACATTAGTTATAAATATATGTCCTCAAACTCTCCTGTGAATATGTTTCTGAAAAAACAAGGTCAACATTACAATAAAACATAGACAAAAAGGAGAAATTTAGATTAAGATGGGTTACTGTAATGGGAGGAGTATAGTGCTGAGAATTTTGGAATTACTCATGTGAGTCTGGCAAAAAAATAAATGTAATATTATTGAACAAGAATATGATAATATTTAATCATCTTTGTCTTTAAAAACTGAATGCATGCATAACATTTTTCATAGAGAAAAAATGAAGTAAATTATGCAGGGATTTACAGACAAAGACATAGTGATATTTAAGATTGAACTATTATAATATTTCATAGTTTAGACAATACTGTGACAAGGAAATTCAAGTAGGTTATCTTTGTATTACAAATATAACGTTTATAGATATTTAAATCCCCTTATCAGAATGTCATGAAAAATGCTAAAATATATGTCATGATAGCTCTGAAATTCTAGAATGACTTCATATTGTATTGCAGATGTAGGGCCAGACACTAAATTCTGCAATAAATATTCTGATTTCTTATATACCCATTAGAAATGTCAATAGAGAGTTCTTTTATAATTACAGAGGTTTTTTTTAAGCATTGGTATGTACATGCTGCTTTAAAATATCCTGGGATGTTACTTCTATCTCCCTCAACCTTTATGAGAAAAAATATAGTTATTTTATTCCTTAAAACTATTGTATATATTTCACAGAGGTCATTCTCTAGCCATCTCTTTTTCTTAAGAAATACATTTTGAATGAGGAAACATTCTAAGTCAGACATATTGTACATATTAAACTGAGGCAGAAGCATAGAAGATTGTGGAAAGAATACATGGCAAGTCAAACAAATTTCTGGCTTGCTGAGAAGGAACAGAAAGGAATTCCAACTGTTTAGAACAGTTCTGGGTGGGTGACTTGCCCAGCTTTGGAATTGGGGATAGTTCAATGTCATACTTTTTTCACACTTAGGAAAATATATACGACACTTATTAACCAATTTAAAATGCAAAAGAATAATTGTTTTTTATCAATGGCAATAAGTAAATTCACTGTGCCTAATGAAAATAATTTTTAAAAGTGCTTTGAACTTTTCTTCATGACAAGGTTCAACACTTTTACATAGTCTAATAATCACACTGCTTGAACATCATAAGGTTTTATACAAATCAAACTAGAGTCAATGTTAAAGGTACAGAAAAATATAAATTACACTAGCATTTTGCTATCAGTAGTACCCAAAGAACAGGTGAAGGGAAAGTACTATAGATTGATGATTTCTGTTTTTATAATTGTTGGAACAAAATGATAGGTAGGACTAAGTTATTTTTAATCAATATTATTATTCCTTTACACTATCAGTAGATGACATCTTTCCTTATGTTTCGGGCCATCAGGATAGATGGCTCCTGTGTGTGTGTGTGTGTGTGTGTGTGTGTGTGTGATTTGTAATACTGGGGATCAAACCATCACCAGAAATACTAGGCAAGTGTTCTAGTTATGACCTATATTTGCATCCCCAGAGGTGACTCTTGATATGGCACTACTGGTCATTTCTGTATGAGGTTCAAAAATAGTTGAAAATGCCAGTTATCCACTTAACATAAATGTTGTAGCCTACTGAATTTATTTTTCCTGTTATAATTTTAATTGTATTTATGAATCTGAGGGGCATATTCCATAATTCAGTACATATGTGTCATATGCAATGATGAAATAGAGTAGTTAGCATTTGTATCTTCTTAATATTTTTAAAACCATGCTTGACACATGATAATTCCATGTATTTATGAAGTAAGTGTGACATTTATGAAGTAAGTGTATACAGTATGTACAGATCAGAAAAATTTATAATAATCATAACAGTTTACTCAGCTATGATCTCATGTAGGTTTCTAACACCTAGTAAGGTATGCATTGTGATTGTCATTGAAATGATATGAGCACACTTTAGGTAACTGTGTTAGTTACTTTGCTTGCTGCCGAGATACAATACATACATAACACATGAAGATAAGAGGAAGAAAGTTCTATGTAACTCAGAGTGTGCAGATGGCCTGGCAAACAGACACGGCAGAGAAGAAGCAGTTCACAGTGGGCCAAAACTAGCAAAGCAAGCAAGAGACAAGACAGGCCTCTCTGTGTTCCTTATCTTGTACTGGAATTAGGGGGTTAACAAACCAATCAGTTGACTGATTTAGTAATCACACATTCTTAATCCTAGCACTCATATCCTAGCATTGTACCATAAATAAATCATGCACTCTAGATTCAACCACGTCTTAAAAATCCCCACCTGTGACTGCATGCAGCTTTGGGGAGACATGTAGACATGAGTCATAGCAATAACTTGTCAAAACTTGAACAGATAGTAGGTGGTGAGCCTCAAAGTTGGCTCATAATTCTGTGTTTTTTTATTATCCTGTTCATAGGTCTCATTAGATATATGCACCCTCAAAAATGACAAAACTGATTGCCAAACTGATATATATATATATATATATATATATATATATATATATGAGTTAATGTGCATTGAAGTATTGATCTACCTGGGCTTTCTAATTTAACATGATTAGCACTGATATTCTTTTGTGTCACTAACAGCAATTGTTGGCTTATTATGTACTAGATAAAAGAAACCTTCCAAGATCTTATTTCTTTCAGACAACAACCTTGGGTAGTGAACATTATGTACTTTTTACTATAGAGAAATGATATTCACAAATCCCCACATTTTAGGATATAAAGGAGAATAAATTTAAATTTATGTCCTCTTGACTGGATAATTCATGTTCTCCATTTGCAAATTAAAGACTACAATAACAGTATAAATCAAAATAGGCAGGGACCTATACTATTCCTTTCTGAAACAAATTTGATTTTAGATTCACTGCATAGAATCTGACCTAACTTAGTAAGTTTACATCATAGTTAACAATATCGTGTTTAAAATAACCAAAGAAATTCACAAAGCAATGTTAAGGAAAGAATAGCATAACAAAAACACTGAAAAAACAAACTTTATAGAAATTCCAAGATTCATAAGGCATAGCATAGTGTTACATATACTTATGACATATATCAGGATTCTACAGAGAGAAAGAAACAGCATATTTATCACCTAGAATTGGCCTGTGTGACTGTCTGTGAAGGCTGAGGAATTCAAATGTCTGAATACCAAAGGCCTGAAAACAGGTGAACTGGTAATCACATTCCATTTAAAGTCTGAATGCAGAAATCCTATGTTCCTGCCAGAGACCATGGGGCAGAGAGTAAATTCTCTTTTTCATAAAGTTTTGTTCTATTTAGACTTTCAACAGATTAAGTCCACTCCCTTAAAGGAGAGCAAACTTCTTTCTTTTCTACTGGTTGAAATGTCACCTTTATCTTGACACACTCACTGTGGTATAACCAGATATCAAAAACCCATGACCCAGGAAACTGATGTGTAATACGTGTCATACCCATCAAAATATGGAAATTTGTTCATATAGTTCTAGTTCCATGTCTGTAACTCAGAGTGAGGTGATAAGAGGCAAGGAAGCAATTTTACAATGTGATGTTTTCCAAGAGGTGCGAAAATGTAGAATTCTTATAATTATGAAAAGGGATTTATTAGTAGGCTTAAGTATCAGAGATGGAAGAATCCACAATGGCCAGCTGTGTGCTAGCAACCTGGAAGATCCACTAGATACTCAGAACAAGAAGATGGAAGCCACAGGGCAAGAGAGATCAAGGATGCAGCACCAGTCCAAAGCTGAAGACCTGTGCGCTCACTGGAGCATTGCTGATGTGGGTGGGAACTAGAAGGCTAAAGAAACTTGAGGCCCATATAAAAAGCTGATGGGTAATACTGAGGTGCTCAGAATGAGCACCTCCTTCTCTTCCATCTAGGCTGTAAGCTCATCTGTTGGTGCCTGCCACATTCAGGGTAGATCTTTTTCATTTATCCCTATTAATCTTTTAATTAATTAATCTTTTAATTAATCTGTTGTTTTTCTTTGCATCATCTTGCAACTGATTTCTTGTTATTTTTAAAAGATCTTGTGATTTATTGTCATTTCCTGATTCCTTGTTATTTTTAAGAGATCTTTCCTTTCCTGTTCACTAGCTGCAATCTTATCTTCTTCAAATTCTGAAATTCTATCTTCACTTTCATTGAGATGCTTTTGGCAACTTTCAATAGAATTTTTGATTTCCTGTATATCTCTTTGAATCTGCTTCATGTATTCTGTTTGTTTCTTATACTGTTCATTCAGCGATCCTATCTTTTTGCTTTGTTCCTCTGATTTTTTAGCTGTGTCTTCTTTAGATGCGTTCACTATTTCTTTCACTACTTTTACCATTTCTTCTTTTACCTGGGAGATTATTTCTGATTTGAGTTCCTTTATAGCTTCCTGTACTTGCTTCTTTATTTCAATTGATATCATTTCAGGTATTCCAGGTGTATGACTAGTGTTTTCTTCTATGAATGTGGCTCCCAGGCTTTCTTGGGATGGGCTGGTGGTTTGAGATTGCATTTTGGTCTTTCGTTTTGTCATTTTCCTTTATTTCCGTTTTTCAAGCCATGTTCCAAAACTTTCCCTGAGGGTGTTGGAAATCACCTCCTGCGCCCTCAGCTCCCAGGACTCATGCAGCCTTGGCTCCCCTCTCAGTGCTGGCCTAACTCCCCTCTGGTCACGGGCCTAACTCCTCTCTCGGTGCGGGCCTGGTCCCCTGGATGAACCCAGGGTGGGTCTTGTCCTGTCAGCGTGGCTGCTTACATGGCCATCATTCATGAACACACCCGAAATTGTTTTCTGCTAATCTGCTAGATGTTATTTAACCCACTCAAATTTACCTATCATGGATGCTTATCACAGCTATTATATCATTGCAGAAATAAAGGAATAAAGGGGTGTTTTACATAGCTCTTCACTCTGATCACATTTCCTGGGCATTCATGTTTCGCCTTCTCATTAATTGAAGAAATTCATAAATGTGCCTAGAAGCTGGAATCCAAACAGAATTTAATTAATTTTAAGGGTCTTATTCATTCTTTGAGGTACACTTTGATTCTGCTGGAAAAAATTAATTATAAGTGGTATTAACCCTATATTTAAAGTTCAAGATTCTAAAGTAAGAATCTTTGCATAATGATGCAAAGAACAGAAAACACTGAAGTTTTAATGAGAAAGAATGTTTTGGCACAAGGCTATAAGCCCAGAAGAAATGATGTTACATGTCCTAAATTGTCATTTCAGACTTACTATGATGCTGAAGCTAGTTTGTAAGTATCCCTTATTGAATTACAAAATAAAATTTTACCTTAAACATGTCTTCTGGAATAGTATTAAAATATCACTATACAGTAAATAGAAAAAAGGATTTCAAAATTATATTAATCAAAGGACCAAAGATGCATGCTGATGGAAATCTGAGTGATGTTTTATGAGTGCTGGAAGCTGGGAAACTATTAATTTGTGAACCATAAGATAACATAGCTAAATGTTTCATAATATGAACAAACTGGTCTAACTTTTGTCATGTTGGTGTATGATCTTATGACAGTTATTTAACCTTTTTGTGCCTCATTTTTATTCATCATAAGCTGGAGAAATAATACTTTCTACTTTATGGAATTGAAAAGTTTAAATAAATTGGTATTTATAATGACGTTTAGTAAAATGCCTGATACTAATTAGTATATAGTGTGTACCTACGTATATGTACACAAAAGTGTCTGTGCTTGTGAGTTATGAATTATTCATTTAACAGTCTAAAATTTATTAACTTTTCAGAGATAAGATTCTAAAATATATAAAAAATATTTCTCCACTTTACAAATGAAATTACAGCTCAGAGAACTTGAGGTTTACCAAATTCATAATATTTAAAAAATCTAAATTCGCTTGTCTTCAAAATGTATTTATTAATAATTAAAATAGTATCAACATTTTTAACATATCATACAGCATAAATGAGTAAAAATTGACTTTATAGTTTTATAGTGAGTGAGGTACCTTTATATGGATCATCATGTCACTGGTGTCTCCAATATCTTTTTAGTAATCTTTACAAACTCCTTTGTGTTCTTCTTATCTCTGATCAAATCAACTTAAAAGTTTTCCATCTTAAGTAAACATTGAAAACAAATTCAGAACTCACCCTTCCACAATACCAGCAGAGTTTCCACCACAGATACACGTATATAGAGATGTAAAGGTATTTAGCTTGGTTTTAACCAAGTCTGACAACTTATGCACGTAAGCAATAGCAAAAATAACTCCAAGTTCAGCAATTATTTCAAACCACACAAGCTCATTCTTACTTTGAGTGAAAGCACTCAGAAGCAGCTGAAAAGACACAGTAAGCTCTGGATTCCAGAATACAGTGAAGACTTTTTAGTCTTCAGTGAACCCCTTTTGTACTACTATCCCTAACATGGGAGCACGGTTGCACTGATATAACTTTGCCTATGCCCTAGTTTATAACATAAAAGGAATTTGTATAACTCAGTACTTTACATATTATAAGTAACAAATTATTTGACACGTCTCAATTGTTTTACAAAGTGAGTTAATGATGGGACAGCAGAGTATTCCAAGAGCATTGCTGTGAACTGTTTCTGCTGCATAATTATATAATGATGAATGCTTTGGGCACCTAAAGAAAATATAGATTCACTTTTCATTTTGCCACTAAAATTATTTTTTTTAATTTTTAGTCTGATGCTAGTCTACCTTTGGTTTGAGTTTAGTTTTATGTTTGACTCTGATATTGTTTTTTATTTAATAAGACCCTAAAACCTGTAATTCTAGCACATAGGAAATAAGAAGGTAAAGAGAAGAAATGTGATTTATGTGAAATAGAAAGGAATGTGACAAGAAAAGATACAAATCTTTTCTGTTTCTTATGTTACAAATTTGAACAAATCAAAGATTAAAAATCTTCTGTGCAATTTGCCTAAAGTGCCAATTCATCCTCAGATTTTTTAACACAACCAATTTAAACACTTTCTATTATCTCCTAGGATCAAAAGAATCAATCAACATCTTCTGCAGTCTTATGGGTCTTCAATCATGCTTGCCCAAGGCAATGAAAATCAAATCAAAAGCCTCCTCTATGGGTAGGGGGTTATAACTCAATATATCAGAAAATGCTGCAGTAGTAAAAAACCTTGCATACAGTGAAATGTAATTCATGTTCATTGAAAACTCTATCCTTTCAGAGATTAAGTGGAAATTTTTCTCAATCTGTTCTTTTTCCTTCAAAATGAGTTTTTAAAATGTCAACCTGTTATTTTTTTTTTCTGAGGCAGGAGATTAATTTTGTAATCAGTCCAACCTCCATTTCTTTTCATTTTGATAACTTTGGCTTATGACATTCAATTTAAATAATTTTTGAGGAATCAGGATTCATTCTGAAAATGATATGCAAATATCTAAATACATGCATATATATCTTTGTATTTGCCAACGTGATAACAGGTGCATACTTGCATGTCTGCATATCTGTGTGTTAAATACCAAAGTGTTTGTTTATAATAGGAATATTGTCCAAAATGTAGAAATTGAAAAGACAAGGCTCAGAACATTCTTTTTGTTTGCATTTTGAATGAAAGGGGTCAAAATGATTTGTCTGGGATCTTTTATTGTACATAGACCTGAACTTGCTATCTTTATTAGTACTATCATAGCTTTTACCTGCAATTATAACAGGGAAGTTTGAGATTTAAATGTTTCTGAAATGTAGGGAATTTTGTATTTCTAATTCTAAATTCAGGAAATTTCTTTTTCTGCTACCATCAATTTTGTAGGTAGTAACTAGTTTTCTGTGATCCCAAAAGTTCTGTATTCTCAGTCTTATCACTTTTAAAAGCCTTCCTGTGGATTCATCAAGGAACTTGCGGTGATTTATTAAAAGTGTGTGTTACATGTTTAAGATAAAATAGTGATTATATTGTTGTGTCCACTTATCCACTGCTTAGCTTTCCATGTTTTGGTTTCCCACCATTAAAAACAATTGATAAACAATTCAAAGGTTTAAATTGCACGCCTTTGTGAGTGGTCCTGCCTACACTGCACAGGAATTGTCTCTTCATCTTACCTACCTAAGCTCTATAGGATATCTACTCATTAGTCACTTTGTAACTGTAGTGCTTGTGTTTAAATAACTGTTGTTTAGTAGCCTAACATTATGTCACATGCCTGTCATTTACTTCACCTTAGTCTCATCACCTAAGCATTGTGACATCCCACATCACCCCCAAAAGTGTGAGTATAGCACACTAATATATGTTGGAAGGAAAAAGATCTTAGTAATGTAACTTTTATTGTTGTATATGGTTGAAATTGTTTCATTTATAAATTATTGGCAGTCTTTCACTGTGCCTAATGTATGAATTAAATTGGTCATCATTAGGATGGATAGGAAAAGGCATGGCATGTTTAGGGTGTGGTACTACTGCAGTTCCAGGAATTCACTGGGGTATCCCTCCATTAAGTCAGGATTCTGCATTTCTGGCTGTGCTTGTGGAGTTAAGAGGGAATGCGCATCTCCTACCACCTTTTAACTCTTAGGAAACAATCTTCAATTACATTCGTCATAAAAGACCTCAGGCATTCGAAAGGTTGGATCAGTTTTAAACAATTAATTGAGCAATACTTGAAATCATAGAATTTTAACTGATTTTAAATATGTTAGGTTGCATCTAATATATTAGAGCACTAATATTTCAAGACACGTTTGTGTAATATGACTGAAATATTTTTTAACTTTTGGGTGAAATACTTTTAACCACTTAACAGTTTACTCTGAATATCATTTGGGCCACGCATTTGTTTATGTACTGACAATCCCAAGTTACTTGGGCAGATGTTAGTTCAACCAGTCAATTCTTGTATTGAATGAGATATTTTATTTCATTTTTATATTTTCTGTTTTATCACCTTATAATGACTAATGAAAAAATGCAATTTTGGCCATCCCATATTTAAATAATTGGACTTAAAGAATATTTTGTAATTACTTCGGAATTTTAATTCCCACATGAAACTTCCAAGTTGAATTTCCTTTTTATATTAATTTATCTTCATGATAGCAATTCCTCCAAAACTGTGAAAATGAGAGAGGTCAAAGTCATCAATAGTTGATAGCTAATATATCAAAACTAAGGCTAAACACATTTTCTATCCATAAAAGTTAATAATGAGATTGTATTTACAAGTCTTGTGAGGTAGAATTGCAAATGTAAAGACAAAATTTAAGTAATACACAAATCCACACAGGTTTTATTCAGTCATACTTTTATTTACCAAAGTATGTAAATTCACTATATTTAGTACATATTTTGCATAATTAATTTACATACTAAAAACAGGTGTAGGAGGAAGGAATAGCACAACAGTACTCACACAGCCACTTTTTTTATATTGTGTGCTTTGAGAATGTGATTCTGTTTAATCCTCAGTCATAACTGTCCCTAAAGAATGTTTATTAATGACCTGCCAAAAACCATGCACATCTGTTATGAACAGAGATATACTCAGAGATCCTGAATGACATTTTCAAGGTTGCACAGCCAGAAATCTGTGAAGTTAGGATGCACCACAAGTGTCCGTACATTTTTTTCTGCTGTGCTGTGGTATTCAAAATAGTACTAAAGAAAATTTGATCTACTTCACATCCTTCTCTCTGGTATACCAGTGTGTAACCTGCTTTTAATTTCATTTTAAAAGCAGAAGCAATCAGAATAGACCTTCCAAAAGATTCCACAGACACGGGGTTGAGCATAATAGCAGCTGTGCCAATATCCTCTGCCATTACTTACGATATTACAGGTGAGCTGTCTCTGTCCTTTTGCTAAAGCTAGGTCCTTCCTTTATGGACTGAATCCCATTGCCTCTGGACTATGCAAGGACAGGTTCCACTGGCCTGCATCTCTTATACTTCTTCAACTATTCCCTCTTCTATAAATCCTCTTCAAAAACCTATAACCACAATTTAATGAGTGGCTTAACACAAAAAAGAGGAAATTATACATTTATGGGAAAAAGTTTCTTCTCTCTTCCATCAGCAAAGTGATCTGAAATGTTTTTTTAGCAAATCTCAAGAAACACACACACACACACACACACACACACACCTTAAAGTCTATACGTTCTGGAATATTTTTTAACAGCATGGAACAATGACAAATTTTCGAATTTAAACGTTTTACTTAATTGTGTTATAGAGTTCTTTCCCCTCCAGAATAAGTACAAGTGAAATACTACATTCTGCTCCTGGAATAAATTTCAGTTAATAAAAAAGTAGAACTCCACACATATAAAATGTATTGTTTTAGTCAGGATTTACCATTCTTAAACTACACATTAGGACAATTATTTCAGCATTCAACTATTTCTTACTATGGTTATTATTTTTCAAGTTTTAATTTGCAAATGCTCACAAACCTATATTAGGTTAGAGATTCAATATCCCTATAATATGTATAATATTCTTATAATATGTAACATGCATTTGCTGGACATTTTAAAAATGAGTGCATTGCTCCTATAGATTGAAGCAAGTGAGGAAATTTGTCATGCAATGCCTTCTTGTTTTAGATTACACATAGCTGCATGTTTTTTCCTTAGTTCTATTATGCCTGGACTTATTTTTTATCATTAAATACAGTTATCATCTATTAGGTTATTGCTTCTCAAGAAACAGCACAAATAAAAGTGAATGGAACAAATTTTCTTCCAAGACAAAAATGAGTAGGTTTTAATTTTATTTTACAGAGACATAATGATGCTTTTGCATGGTTGGTTGGTTCTTTTTTCTGTTTATTTGTTCTGCAGGCTGAACTTGAAGTTGCTAGGTAGTCTAGGCTGACCTCGTACTCAAAGTTGTTCTGCCTTGGCCTCATAATGCAGACCCACATCACTGTATGGGCTAAGATTCTTGACACTCAAATGATTTTAGGGTAGGATGTTCTGTCCAGTCTTGACTTTATGTAACATTTATTTAAAAAAAAAACTTATATACATCTTAGTCCTTTTCTACTCATTTCCAGCTCTTCTAATATTAATAGTTCTTTTAAAATATCTTTTCATAGTGTAGTTGAGAATAAACTTGTGCACTAATTCGTTTCACTTTCATCAACAGTGTAACATAGGCACAGTAGTCAAATGTGTGACAACTGGACAAGAAGTTGGGGTAGAGTGGAATAACGTAGGAGCAATGTCAGCAGTCACACAGGAAGTAAATAAGAAGGTCCAAGAATGAATATTTATTGTTATTCAACATAATGGTGTGAAGCATGGGTTCAGGAGCCAAAGTATTTATGTTTGAATCTGGACTCACCTTGTGATTACTATTTCAAAACTTGCAATACGAATTGCACTTGATAATTGCTTATTTGTTCAACAATTTTGTGTCTTAGTTCCTCAACTTTAAATGATGATAATCATGGAATTTGCCTCTTGGAAAAGATGAGATAGCTAAATGGTTTAAGATCTATAAAGCTCAGGAAAGAGATGTTCAAATACATGAAGTGTGAAATAAGTAAGTAATCCAGAGGCAACAAAGGAAACAAAATCAGACAATATAGCATTTTAAACCTTCTAACCCATACAGATAAATTAAATGTTAAACATAACTATACTCTCAACTAGATTCAAAAATAAATTAAGACCATATATGTACCTGAGATTCTATTCTTTCATTCATCATGTCTGGTTTCTACCAAAAAATTAAAGATACCATGTTTTTTAAAAATGGAATTTAAAGAGACAAAAGAAACATCATATACAAAGGTAGGAATGACTTGGCTTGTAGAATTATTTTTTAAAAGTAATGAAAAATTTTTAAAAAGTTATGAAAATATTAAGTGTTCTAATGGGAAAAGTAGACAGTACACAAAAATTGATGGCTAATATAAATAAAAGAAATGGAAACTATAAAATCATACAAAGCAAAATCTAGGAATAAATAATACAATTCTTAAAAATAAATGCCTTAGGGCTAGGGCTAGGTTTAAGGTTAGGGTTAGCAGCAATGACTGAGGGAAATAAATAAATCTGCTATCTTGAATATAAATCAGCAGAAACTGTCCAAACTGATATGCAAAAATAAATAAATTTAACAGTAAAAGAACCATGATAAGTTTCAAAAATATTGCAGAAGAATAATTAAAAGAGCACAAGCTGATGCGTATGAGAACAGATGGGCTATTTTCCTTTCTAATAATGCCTATGAGTTACTCAAATTTAAAACAAATACCAGATCATAGTTGTAAGTATCTCAGAGAAGCTCAACTAATAAAATTCTTTTTAAAACATTTCTATATCATATTTGAACTTCAGAAGGCCAAATATAAAGATAAAACCTTAGGAGCTGATAGTTGGTTCACCTCACTTGAGGAGATTTAGTATACCTTTCATGAGAAGTGCTTTAGATCTTTCATCAGGAAGCATGCAAGATAGAACAGAGGAAAGTAAATGTATTTGAAGTGTTGGCAATTTAGGAAAATTCCCAAAATCCTAAAAGTCAGTATTTAGAGAGATCTGTTGCAAATGAGAGAGAAGAAGAGATGGAAGGAGGGGAAGGGGAAGAAAAAGAAGAATTAAGAAGAATTAAAATGTGCTAAGTAAATGTACCAACCACAATAAGCCTGATCATTCTGTACTATAAAAACACACTAATAAAATAAAAATTTAAATTTAAACAGTGAAGGAGAAATGCTTTTCATACAATAAAAACTGATATAATTCTTTGATTTTAAATAATTCTTCAAGAAGAAGAAATGGTAGAGGTTAGAATATTGGCTCTACATAAAAAATAAAATGTATCAAAGAAAGATTATACAAGGGTCAAAATATTTTTCTCTATTTTAATACTTAAATATTAGAAACTCTATGCTAATATTAACAACACTGGGGTGATTACAACATGTAGATACAATAAAAATTTTAAGGTTAAAAAGGGAGGGAAAAAGCAACGTACACATACGGTTGTGTCTCGGTTCATGAACTTAATTAATTCCAGGATTCTTGGGGAAATGGCAGGGTTTCATGTTCTTCAACCTATGCAAACTTTGTGAAAAGAATCAAATTTTTATTGAAAGCTTGTTTGCCAACAATTTGTATAGCAAACGGAAGTATTACTGAACCAAAGTACTGCTGTAGTCAGTGTTTGCACTACATATAAATTGACATACTGTCCTTTAAAGGTATATTGAAACAGTTTAAAAGTATAATGTAAATTAAGGAAAAACCACTAATTTTTTTAAAGTAACTGCTTGTAAGCTTGAGGCAAAATTTAATAGGACATATAATATAAATTAATTCAAAGAGGGCAAGAGTAGATATATGTAAATTTTACACAAAGCATAATTCTGAATAAGAAAAATTATCAGTATTTATAAGAAAGGACATGTTGATAAATAGGTCAGTTTTTTCCAAGAAGACACAGTTTTAAATGTGCACACATTTTTAACAAAATAGTTTCAAACTTATAGAACTATAGTGAGAAACAAATACTTTACCATAGTTGTAGGCATCAGCAACAATCTTTCAGTAATTAATAGATCACTCAAGCAAAAATCAGTAATGATGTGCTTGAACTTAATAGCACTGACAAATAACTTGATCTAATTGATATTTACACAATACAACATCTAATAACAGCAGAATATGCATCCTTTTCAGTCTTGCAAGAATTCTCATGATAGATCACTTTATGAGCTATAAAATGTATTTTATGTGTATAAAAGGCTTCATGACTGCATCATACAAAGTGTATTTTCAGGCAATGTGTAATTAAATAAGAAATCAATATCTAAAAGGTAGCTGGAAATCCCAAAATACTTGCAGTAAACAAACTATTTGTAACGGATCAAGAAACAAAAACATCCTCAGATAATTTAAATGTATTTTCAAATACCCAAAAATAGAAATAGCAAAAATACAAAGAGAATTTAAAGTTTGTGGGACTTACTGTGTGCAGTGTTGAGATGGTATTTTATATCAACAATTTCATATACTGGAAAAGGATGAAGTTCCAAAGGAGTTATATAAGATTTTACCTTAAGAAATTACAGTAATTTAAGCCCAATCAGGAAATAAATCATAATACATTAGAGCAGAAATCAGTAAATTAGAAAGGAGGAACATGATAGAAAATTGATAAACCAAAAAGGTCTTTTTAAGATTGGTACAATTGATAAGTAACTAATCAGAGTATAAAAAATAGACAAAAGATCATTGAACAATATCAGAAAAAGAAATGTCATGACTACTAAGCCGAGAACCAAATCAAAGCATAAGAGTAGAATTCTATGCCCTTAAATTTGATAACATATGAAATGTACCAATTCCTTCCAAGGCATAAAAAATGCCTAAGTACTAAGAATGAATCTTAATGCATGCTAATATGTTAATATTACCATGATATATATTTAGGAGATGAGAGTGTAACTGGGTAGGACCATAATGTAATAAAAATCTAATACAAATGTATAAAATTACTTCACAGTTAGATGTAGGGAAAAGGGCTGACTTACATGACTTTGGAAATGAGTAGAGTCTATACAACTAACAGCAAAAGAAACTAAGCAGAAGGAATCTATCCTTGCTGGTAAAATTTCTCATTATACATGGGCTAACTACTCTAATATTGCTATATATGTGCAGTGAAAGTCAGCAATTAAGCAAACAGATGGCAGATGGTGAATGCCAGATTCTTATTGTTGGAGGTGAAATTTACTGATAACAGAGGGAAAAGGTCCAAATAATGTATATGTCAATGCATTAGCAATGGATTATCAGTATGTTTGATGTTTCTTACTGTAGATATGACTGGGCATAGAAGTATCGATATATACACAGTTCAGTATCCTCACATATATTTCTTTGCTTTAGCAACTGAACAGATTAATTTTAGATGTAAGCACATTTGTTCAAAACCCAAATACATAATGAAAACATTTTTATTCCACATAACATCTCTGTTGATATGTGCAAAATGTGTATTTGCCATATTGCACAAATAATTAAGCAATTATAATCTTTTCTGTGTCACAATATTAGAATCTCCTTTGTGTTGATGAGAAAAAGATTAGATTTCTAAATGGCACTCAGAATATAAACAGACATAGCTGTTAACAAATAAAGATATTTCAATTTTACAATATTCTACTCTGTTTTCCTAGAAAATAGTTCATATGTGTCTATGTACATACCTTCAAAAACTGACATTTTCGTATGCCCACATATACCCAGAACCAATCATAATAGAAAGAACAAAAATAAAAGCTTTGGATAAAATAAATTAATAATTTAGGAAATATGTAAATATTTGCATACACTGAAAGGCAGGAAAATATATGTTTCAACTGAGTTTTCTACTTAAACTCAATTATTTTAGCTTAGGCTGTACATTTGTCTTCCATAACAAGTACATATGCATATCTATATCTATATAGATAGATAAATAGATAAATTATATAACATATGCTTTTTTCTCTTTAACATTACATATTTTTCTCATATTAATATTTCCTCCAGGGGGTGCAAAAGAGAATGAAATTGAGTTTATTACATATTTTGTACTAAGGACTATTAAATAAAGAACATTTTAAGCTATTAGTTAAGATTATTGTTACATTTCAAAAAATTGATGTGCATATTTGGTACTTTTTTGTTGATAAGATAACATTAAAGTCATTTGGGAGAGACAGTCCTGCATAGAAAAGTGGTTAAAGTAGGTCCCTAGGCAGAAAAATCTGGGCTTAAATTTGGTGATACTTACCCTGGGGTCTCATATTAGGCAAGTGATTTAGTTCTCTTTTGCTCTGTTTTTTTGTTTGGTTGTTTTATCTCTGAAACATTTCCAAGTTCTTACCACTCATCCCAAAATTCTTTTCTTCCTCAAATAGGATTTTATTTTCTATTTCAAGACAATTTTTAAGAAGATATAGATTTTGAGTTATGAAGTGAAGACAATTTTAAATGTTTCTTACAGCTTATATCATATATTGATAAGAAATAACAGCTCATATTGTCTATTTTTGTCTCACATTGCTGAATCTTTCTTTTCCTCTATCTCTACATGTTTTTCCTTCTCTACTCTACTCTTATTTCTCTTTCTCCTTATTTTTGTCATCAGTACATATGAAATATTCCCTCTAATAAGATAACTTTTGGTTGTTGATATATAAAATGATTATTATATCCACATCTCCAAGAAGATGCCTGAATGTAATCACAAAGCAAACTGAGGTCAGATATATGAGGAGGAGACAACAGTACCACATTAGTATTAGGCAAGTCAGTGGTTGAAATTCAGACACACACTTTTGTGACGCATGCCCTAATTCATTCAGGGGGGAAGTGAGGAAAGGAGGTACAGCAAGGTTACATGTGGGGCCATGGTGTCCACGCTGCATATTGTTCAAAACAACTAGTTCCTTTGTTCAAATGGGAAAGACAATGGGGGCAAAGTTAAGGAAAAACAGATGAGAGAGAGAAAGAGAGAGAGAGAGAGAGAGAGAAATAATGGGGAGGAGGAAGGAGGATTGAAAGGGAGCAGAAAGGAATGGGAAAAAAGAATTAAGATAGATTTTGTACAACTGCAAGTTCCCCATGATATATATGATCATTTGTATGGAAAATATGTACTAATAAAAGATAAAGTTTACAAAAACAATTAGTTTCTAGTTAAAAATGAGATAATAGATGATATGCTATTGAACATATTAAGGACATCATTTCCTTTCTTATTCAAATCAAGTGAGAATCTTTCATCTCTAATATTGCAATTGATATAAATATTCTTCAGATTTATATTCTTTAGGAGACCAGTCATGCCCCTCTTACACTCAGAATTGGTGACCTAAAGACACCAAGACTCAGGAAGAAGTGTTTGACTACCACTAAAAAATGATCAAAAGTATAAAGTACCTATGAATCTCAAATATTTGATAGGATTTTTATTAGGTGCTTATCATAAATCTTAGATCTTTTTATGCACTACACAGGATATTTCCATTTTGTAAGAGACCTACAATATTAACTTGTGGTTCATATGCTTTCATATTAAATTCTTATTTTTATCATTTAGAGGTAGACCTGATAATCTCTCAATATTTTTTTTCTAATCTATCAAAGATTTGCTATAGTATCCAATCTAAGACCTTTGAAAAAATTTTGAACATTAATCACTAGTGTAATCTTTAACAGTTTCTCCATGAATGATGATATATTTTTACATTCTGAAAATAGGCTTAGGTCACCAGAAAATCAGATATGACATCTGATGAACTGCAAAATTTATGTGGTGTACCTGGTCTCTGTACCTATCATTCCTTCATTTCATGCATATGAACATTATATCTTACAGCTGGAAGAAGCTACTCACCCTCAGCCATGAACACAACTCATTCTTATTAGAAGGAATTGTTGATAACAATCCAGTTGATCACCCTCAATAGCTAATTATTTTTCTAATGATTAAAATTCATATTTTTTAGTTTTTATTTGTATATTAGCACATGTTTGCATTATATAATGATTAAATTCTTTGTGGACAGTTGGTGCATGCACATGACACATCCCAATTCTTTTTTATCCCCATTTGTTCCTCTCCCTAACTTTGAATCATTTTTTCATTGGTTTGTTTTTGTTTTTTGAGATAGGATCTAGCCATGTAATTCAGGCTGACTTTGAATACAATATGTCGCCCAGGCTGACCTTAAACTTGCGGCAATCCTTCTCCTCAGTCTCCCAAGGTCTGGGACGACAGGTGTATGGCACCTTGAATGTTCAGAGAGTAATTCTGGCTCTGAATCCTCTGGTTCATGGCCTTTGATGAGGTAAAGTCCCAGTGGTCATGATAACACTATTTGTTCACGTGTATAACACAATTTAGTTTGCCAGTGCAGAGGGGGGCATTTCAAGTCCTTTCTCCATATTAAGAAGCCAATAAAATTATTTCTATTGGAGCACTGTCAATTAGATAGGACTCCTAACACAGAGCCATACGAAGACACTACTCTGTTTTGCTTAATATTTGATCTATGATTAGGAACAAGACAGAGCCATGTATACTTAGGCTTATCTCAACAAACGATATTCATTTGACCTTTTGCTCCTGCTCAGATTACAAAGCCAACTCTGCACCAGTTTATCAGTCATCACCTACCCTGAAACCATTCTCTCCCATCCTATATCACAGATATTCATTCAGTGGTGGAATTTCCATGTTAAGAGAGGTAGGAATTTTAGTTGTGATTTTAACAACACACACAAAGTTTTCATGAACATTTTCAGACTTTTTCTCTGGATCACAATGATTTAAAAAAGATTTCCTATGGAAAAGAATAATAATAAAAAGCACAGCAATATAATAGGTAAATATCTGAACCTGCAGATTCACAACTAGGACACAATTAAATAGTACTTCTTCCCTAAATCTTCATGAACCAGTCCCAAGAACATGAACATCAACATGTAAGAAAGGTTAGTGATGTGTCCATTTCAAAGTTACAAAACGTTTTTAACTATTGCAATACCCCAGAATACTGTAGCAGTCAGACCACGCTTTACAAAATGCTTGACACCCCTGAATAGAAATGGTATTAACTTAACTAATGATCCTTTAAATGGGTACATAAAATATAATTTAAGCTACTTGCAACACGCAAAAGAGAGGCGTCAGTTTCTTATTGCCAAAAATCACTGGCATGAGGAAATCAGAAAATCATTCGCCTTGATACAAATAGCTTAATACAACAAGGAAAAGAACACATTATTTAGAGCAGTTAAATGACAATGGATGCAACCACTGGTGAAATGCAAGAAAAAAAACTGATACAATTTAATGAGTGATAAATTCTGTGCTTAGTATTTATGCATGCAAAAGAACGGAAATCTTTGCTCATTAACCAAGGCACTTAGTTTGTGAGCCAAAATGCTTCAGGCTGTAGCCCTAATTGTCATAAATGTTTATCTCTATGCAAGCTTAATTTAAGCTTAAGAAAAAGTGTTATCCTGAGTGATGAATATTCTACAGTTTTTCATCTTCCTCATCAGCCTAAGCCAGTTTGCTGCAATCCTTGTTTATGTGCTTCCTCCTCCACGAGGTCTTCTTGGTGCCTCCAGCTACAATCAATCACTCTCTTTTGTCCCCCTACTCTTTTATATCAATTATAGTGGTGCGGTTAATGGCGTATCTTCAGGCTTACCCCACTTAGCATTGCCTTCCAGAGCACCGATTTTTCATAGCTGTGGAGTAGTGTCATACTGTGCTTTCTGCAGTTTGAATGGCACTTGTCAGTCTGTTTTCTTTATGCTGTTGAATCTCTTTGACACTAACGTAGTTTTCTCCAGTTTGTGATGCTGTTGGTCTCAATGTATTGAAAGTTTCCCCATGTATGAACAAACATGGATCATTTTAATGTTTAAAGCAGAACAGCACACAGCTCAGCTGATGTGGACTGTTCACTAGGCTTACCAGGCCACCACCTGAGCACCTGTAAAGCATAAAAAGTCAGTTAACTCTGCTATTTTAATCTATTGATTTAGTTTTACATGTTTATAAAGGAAAATATTTACATGTTATAAAGGAAAATATTTCATAAAGGAATCTATCATGATTTTTATTTATTTCTCAAATTTATGAAAACACCTCCATTTCAAAAGAGATGGAAGTACATGCTTTATTGATGTTTGTACCTGGGTATCCTTTAACATCAAGCACCCCTAAAACAAGGATCATAAGTCACTGGCTAAAATCTAACTTTGTATCAAGACCAACCAAGCAACATAAATGTGTAAAGAGAACAAAATTTGTCATTATAAAAAAAGAATCACACTAAGTGTTAGCAACTGCTGCCTACTTGCAAAGCAATCAATCGCTACTAACCTATGACTGTTTCCAGAAAGCAATATAAATATGGTTTTCCCATTATTTCTAATTTTTCAAGAGAAACCACAATCTTATTTAATAATATTTTTTAAATGTCGCCATTACTTTCAATGATAGTTATTTACAATATTGTACACTTCAAATAAAATGCTTCATGGGTGATATTCACTTTATAAGCTACAAATTGATAATCTCTTCCATGAATATTGTTTTCCTTATCTCTCTCTGCCTTTTCTTCCCTTCACATCTTTTTCTGTACACCCCTTTATTTGGGGATGAGTGTGTATGTGTTTATAGGAGCATATGTGTGTCTCCTATAAAATAGTATGTTCTCAAGTATAAAAGCAGATATGATAAATATAAAAAGTGGTAAATAATAACAGTAAAGAAAAAAAATAAACTAGCACAAGTTCTGGGAACACTGACCATTATCTAGGTATAAATGTGGATATATCTTTAACTTTTTTTAGAACAATCAAAAAGAAATCTGTAAGTGATAGGACTGGCACACATGGATAAGCAACCAGATAGCAAAAATGTATCAATTTTTGAAACAGTCATGAATGTTTCCTAGTGCTGAATTCTGGGAAGAAATACATTTTCCTCTGCGATATCAGAAAAGTTTGTCAAGAACATCTCTACAATAAATATGGGCCTTTTGATCACTTGTATTGCTTTTCACTGTACAAGAAAAGCCATAATAACTACCAAACTAAATAACTAGCAAGCTTTCAGTGAGGTGCTAAAACAAAATCTGGTACATAACTTAGCTAGTCTTTTAGAACTAAAGGGAAACCTAAAGGACTTTCCCAACACCTCAGCTCTTAAAGTTTCACCACCTCCAGTATTTCCTTCCACATAGGGAATGAAGATACTAACCCATGCACTTTTGGTAGATACTCCATATCCAAACTA
This sequence comes from Hydrochoerus hydrochaeris, assembly GCA_004027455.1. NCBI lineage: Eukaryota > Metazoa > Chordata > Mammalia > Rodentia > Hydrochaeridae > Hydrochoerus > Hydrochoerus hydrochaeris. The sequence continues at coordinate 381,849 of PVLA01001217.1, forward strand.
TGGATTATCCACCCAGGCTCTGTTCTCTCTGAATATGGCAGTCTATATTCATCCAATTTATTTCAAGATTGTAATTGTTTTGTGATATCATCAGGTTTTAGACATCAATAGTACTGCTTACCTTGGTTCTGTGATTATTTCTCCACTTCTACTTGTAGTTCAATTCTCAGGTAGAGTTCATTTTTATATGTGACTTTATTTGCTTTCATACTTAAACAGTATCCTACTAGGTAGGAAACTTTAAATTTCCCATGACAATCAGTTGAATGTATTTTACTGCCTAGTTTCTAAGGAAGTAAAGTTTTTCTCTAATTCAGCAGTGTCAGACTCAATTTATTTAGGTATATGTGTTGATTACATTATTTTTGAAATTTAAATATTTTCTCAGTTTGTAACTTTTATGATGTGTAATAATTTGGACTGGTGAAGATCCATTGGATCTGAAGATAAGTATTCAGATTTACAAAGTGAGGGGTCTATTGATATGTTTCTATAATTCTAAGATAAACAACTTTCACATTTTTAAGATTTATAAAATTAGCTTTTGCTTTTTATCTGACCCCAAAATATCACCACCCTCAAAACATGACAGTAAATAGTAGCATAACTGTCTTCATCTATTCAGATCTGGAAACTAGCATTTTTAATTTTGTTTACCTTGTTTTGTTTTGTTTCTAGATGTAATAGTTTGTAAGTCGATCAACAGCATATTAAACTTATAGAGGAAATTTGTTTTCTTTAAATGATATAATGTATTTCTTTGTATGTTTCATACAGTGTTGTAGCTCCAAAATTAAGTTTGTGCCCAAGAGTTTGTTTCTCATGTCAAGCAATGGTGAGGAGTTACTGATTATCTTTTGTAAAATAGATTAAGGGTCACAGAAGTTTTCTAGTGGCCAGATGAGAAATATTACAGTTCTTGAAGTCATATTGGCTTCATAGCAACTACTCAGTCTTTCATCTATGGGAGAAAGTAGTGTACAAAGACAATATATAAATGAACGTGTGTAGCTATATCTCAAGAAAATATAATTACAAAATAGAGGGTGAACCAATTATGACTTGTTAGCCATAGTTGTCAACTAGTGAAATATGAGACTTCCAGAACATGGAGAAATTCTTATAACTAATGAAGAGTTTACAAAGAGTTCTTCATTAGGCACTAGGTATCACAGTATTTAAAGTTTTAGCTAAATTTAATAGAAGTATATTAGTGTGTACTGGGTTATAATTCCATTACAGAATTACAATGCTTATTAGGTACTTTATTTTGCTGTTATTAAATGCTTTTTTGTTTCACTATTTTTTTATGCTAACCATGAATGATGATGGATATCTATGCATTTTCAGGTGCTGAAATAATGTGTGTAATAATTTGTTAGTTGATGAGCAAACCCTGCACAACTTTTGCAGGTCCTCTAGTCTATTATTATTTACATCAACTGGTCCTAACATTGTTTTGAATTTAGTAAAGTTGGATGGTTTAAATTTTATTTGCCAAATTAATGTCAGCAAAGCATTTTTAAACAAAATAAAACAGCAGGAGAGAATGTCAAATAGTTCTTCCTATTGGAAAAAGCCTGACTCAGAGAAAAGTCTAGTCTGCTGTTATATGCTCAGCATCTTACAATTGGTTCCATACTAGGAATGACAGACATCATTCTTATATAGCCCCTTAACTTGTTTCTCCTACCAGTCTTTGACAAGTTTCTTTTGAACTCTCAAAATGTTATTTTTATATATTGCATTTTCTTGTTTTTAGAACACCTAAAATTCAGTCTTTCCTTTTGTGATTCTGTGTAATAATCAAAATGTAGTACAATGGGACCAAGCATAGTATGACCATAATCCAGATTCTTAAATTTTTTAATGGAAAAAATAATCTCTCCTTCACCCATATATGTGTGTCATCTCAAATCCTATCTTGATAAATAAAATGTTAACAACTGAGAGTTAATGCACTTCAATTAGTTGCATGATATCTGACAAAAAGTAATACATGTAAATGTATCCATGAAGGTTTATGTAACAGACTTTTAATAAAAATTTAAATTAGTACTGTTGGTATATTCAATTCCCCAGCTGTATGTGATGAAACTTATGTTCTTTTAAATCATTGTGCTAAATCTTTTAGCACATTTTGTAGAAATTATAGAGATTTTATAACGAACCCTATTCCTAATTTTTATCTTATGTAAATTTTATGTATCTTAATCATTAATTTATAATTATTTACTAATAAGGATTAATTCTTATTAGCAAATAATTATAAATTCAGGCCAGGAAACATTTTATTTTTAAAATTAATACTACATATAAGATATTTCCTTTTTTTTGGATTTTATATGACAATACTAGGTGAAGCAGAATGTTCTCCTTCAAGTCCAGTGCATTGAAAGTCATTGGTTATCCTGCCCCTGTAAACTTTAAAACATATATAGGAGCTATACAGCAAGGGATTAGTCTAGAAAATCATGTCTTAAAATTTCCAGTCCAATCAAGTTCAAATTAATTTCCCTCATTTGCATTATGTGGTTGACAAAACTATAGGAATTTTAATATCCATGTGCATTCTACCTGTTAATTCTCTTATTGGGCTAGCACAGGAATATACCTCAACTTACCTTATTGCTAAAAATAAATGTGCTATCAAACTTCTCTGTCTTTTATGAAAATCAAGGAATGCAGAGACAGTATGCCATGAAAAAAGAATGAAAAATTTTTGTTAGCATCCCTTTGCTCATAGGTGATTTTATTATTATTCCCTCATTTAATAACAATCTGTTTTGCAGAGGGTTCCAGTGACACTTATTTATTATATATATTATTATATCATTTATTTTACCTTCAGATCTTTAAAGTCAGAACAACTTGTTTTGAGGCTCAAGATCAAAAACATGAGACAAGAGAATCTTGAACCTAACTTGGATTGAGTGTAAATTCCTGAGCGAATCAAGGGCTGTAAGGGCTACATCACTCTGTATTAAGATGGTGTCACTGTAGCTCTGTATAGTATCAGGGGAAGTAGTTCATAAAAGGATGTGGTAAGGCTTTGATGAAGGGGTAGATAGAAACTGTTGGGCAGAAAATTAAGTACGTGTCACCAGAGTATCCTATGCATTTAATGTTTTGAGACTTAGACTATTGATATTAAAAGGCAAATTAAGTAGTATGTTTTACTTGATTTATCTTAAAGAAACTGAAATATTTTAATACAATAGAATAACTTCTGAAGTAAAATGAAAAGTAGTACAAGAATCAAAATTTATTGCATATGTTTAAGCCTCAACTAATCCAGAACCTTAAATTTTATATGATGAAGTTGAAAACCAAAGTAATTATATGATTTTCTAAGATCTCTTTATTTTTAAACACTAGAAATTGTTCTCCAACAAAATCATATTACTATCTTTCTTTTCAGGACTTGAAACTTTTACTTAAGTATTTTAAATGACACGGTTTTCAAAGTTTGATCTCTAGATTATGTGATGAGAATGATTAGCAATGCATGTGTTTGGACACTCTTTCCACCCTCTCTCAATCAACTCCATTAATTATAGTTTGTGACGTTGCATTTTTAACTAAGTCCTGAGTGATGTTTGTACACGTAGAAGTTTGAATACCTGGCAGTGATGAACCGGAAGGTACTGACAGTGAAGTATCTCTTAAAAAATAACCTAAAGGAATACAAGCCCTGGAAGGATACAAAAGACAACCAAGATTTACCCAAAAGTCACTAAAAAGTTAACGATGCTTTTTTGACCTGTTTTATTTGTTTTTATTAGCTGACTTCACTTTTGGTCCTCTTCCGGTTGAAATATAAAACACTAGAGAAGTTAATGCTAACCTTCAAAGACACCATCGTAAAGGGAAAGCTCAAGTAATAGTCCATGTTTTGTTCCTCAACATTGCTGAGTTATTTCCAAAATGTTTTTCTGCAACCATGTATCTCCAAGCTGCTACTGAGTGCATTAGGGTCATCCCATTGGCCAACGATTATATGTGTCTTAATTTGTGAAACAAACTCTTGTATTACTGAAAATAAAATGCATAAACTCATATAAATTCAATAGATGATTTTATTTCCAAGTTTTAACTTATTTCTCTTTGCTTTCTAATTACAGTGGAATAAAAATGTATTACTTATTTATAGGCACATTATTATGGTATCATTTTTATTTCTTTTTTTAATTTTTTATTTAAAGGGATAAAACAGAAAAAGAGAAATATTACAGAATTTCAAAAAAAGCAAACAGTAAGAAATCACTATTTGATAAATTACATATTGCTCTTTTAGAAATAGTTGTTCAAGTTACAAAATTAAAGCACACAAAATAGACACTCAAGCAGTGAGACTGCAAACAGATCTGTTCAACAGTCAAACAAGAACTAAGAAATATGGGTAACAACCCTGCACACAAATATACATGCAGTTATATCTTTTATAGCACTTACTATTTTCGCTTTTTTACAATAGCAATTATACATTTTTTTATTTAAAGAAAAAAAGGAAAAAGGTAGAAATATTACAGAATTTCAAGAAAAGAAGATAAACAGTAAGAAATCACTAGTTGATACATTACATATTGTTCTGTTAGAAATAGTTATTAAAGTTACAGAATTAAAGCACACAAAGTGGACACTAAAGCAGTGAGAGTGCAAACAGATCTGTTCAAGAATTCAGCAAGGACCTAGAAATATGGTCATCAATCCCACATATCTAAACTTACATGCAGCTATATCTTTTATAGCACTTCCTATTTCCTCTTTTTTTATAATAGCAATTATACATTTTTAAAATTTTATTTAAAGAAAAGAAAAAAACTGAAAAAAGGGTAGCAACAATACAGAATTCTAAAAGAAAGAAAGGAAAAGGAGAATGAGAAAAAGCCGCACTAAGAAATCAGCAATTTATAAATTATGTACTGTCATCCTGGATGTAGTTGTTCAAGTTACAAAGTTAAAGGGTACATAGTAAATGTTCAAATGGTCAGACTACAAACAGTTTTGCTCAAAGATCCAACAAGGATTCAGCAATATAGTCAACTATTTTACATACTCAAACATACATGCAGTTATATCCCTTAGAGCACTCTCTTTTTTTACAATAGCAATTAAACATTTTGGTTTTATTACTCTTGTAGTTCTTATTTACTTTTTTCACTAGAGACACAATATGATATTTATAAGTATGATTCTTATTTATTTCACTAATGAGGATAGTCTCAAGTTGTCTCCATTTGCCTATGAAAGCCTCAAGGTCATCCTTTTTTATAGCTGAGTAATATTCTATTTATAAAAATGCCACATCTTTTTCATCCACTCTGCAGTTGATGGGCATCTTGGTTATTTCCAGGATTTAGCTATCATAAGTTGTGCAGCTATGAACATGGGTGCACATATATCACTGTGATATGAACTTTTCAGTTCTTTGGGGAAAATACCCAGGAGGGGGATAGCTGGATTGAATGGGGCTTCCAATCCTAGTCTTCTGAGAATTCTCCAGATGGATTTCCATGTACTGGCTCAACTTTGCCATGTTATGTTCCAGTTGTTTCTTTCTGTTTTTCCTCTTATTTAATTACTTATCCTACCTGGTGGTTTCTTTCTGTTGTTGTTTTGGGGATTGTGGCCACTTTTATCTCTGTCTAGTATGTGTTTCAGTACTCTTTCTAGGGTTGGTTTGGTGGACATGAATTTCTTCAGTTGTTCTTTGTTATGGAAGTATCTTGTTTCTCCATTAAGTCTGAATGAAAGTTTTGCTGGGTACATCAGTCTGGATTGAAGGTTGTTTTCTTTCAAGGCTTGAAATACCTCACTCCAAGCTCTTCTTGACTTGAGGGTTTGTGCTGGAAACTCTGCTGTGATTCTAACCGGCTTTCCTTGATAGGTGAGTTGTGTCTTTTCTCTGGCAGCTTTTAATATTCTGTTTTTATGCTGTATGTCTGAGATCTTAATTATTATGTGTCTGGGTGTGCATTTATGTTGATTGTGACTGTTTGGTGTTCTATATGCCTCACTTATCTGCATATCAGATTCTTTCCCCATGTTTGGGAAATTTTCTGCTATTATTTCTGTAAATACTTTATATATGTCATTTGCCTGGACTCCTATATCTTCACTAATGCCCATTATTCTTATATTGTTGTTCTTGGCATCATCATGAAGCTTCTGGATTGTCATTTCATGCTGCTTTGTTATTTTTAAAAGTTCTATCCTTTCCTGATCACTAACTGCGATCCTGTCCTCAAGGTCCGAAATCCTATCCTCAGCTTCCTTTAGGCAGTTTTGCACGCTTTCAATAGAATTTTTTGTTTCTTGGATGTCTCTTTGAGTTTGTTTCATGAATTCTGCTTGTTTTCTATATTGTTCATTCAAGGTTTCAATCAGTTTCCCATGCTCATGTACTTTTTTCTCTAGTTCTTCTTTAGCTTCATTCAATAACTCCTTTACTAAAGTTATTTCTATCTTTACATGGGAGACTACTTCTAATTTGATTTCCTCTATAGCCTGATGCAGTTGTTTTTTTATTTCACTTGCTATCTTTTCAGAGATTCCTGGTGTGTTACTTTTGGGGTCCTCTATTTCAATGTCTCCTATACTTGCTTCTGGTGAACTATATGTTTGAGACTGCATTTTGCTTTTTCGTTTTGTCATTTTCACTCTGCCTGGTGTTTTCTATGTGTAGGAGGGGATCACACACACTATTTTCAGACACAAC